>OY757187.1:26854905-27167023 GCA_963583895.1 Melanophora roralis | reverse complement strand
CAAACAAGGTAGATTGAACAAGGTAGGAGTAACTGATCAGCTGGCTTTTATTTCCGCCATATGCAAGGTATATTGAACAAGATAGGAGTAACTGATCAGCTTACTTCTATTGCCGCCATATGTTTTCTAACTCAGATTTGGACAATTTTTTATGTTATAAAATGGTTGTGTATACTGTGTGTATGTGTGATCACAACATTTTTGTCAACCAAGCTGGAATTCAGCAGCAACAAAATACATGCTAAGTTTTACAGGAAGTTGTTGTTTTAGGGACGATGTCACCTTTTTATTCCGCCATGTTTACTAATTTAGCTTGGTAAATTTTTTTATGTTATGTAATAGCCATGTGAAATGGTTGCGTATACTGTCTGTATGTGTGATCGCAACATTTTTGACAACTAAGCTGGAATTCCGCAACACAAAAAAATGCAAAAATTTAAAAGTTGCTGTTTTAGGGACGAGGTCACCAAAGGAAAGCCGAAAATAGATTTTCGATTTTACGATCAACTATTTTAATCTCGATTTTCGAAGTCGATTAATCGAAGCTCATAATCGATTATAATTCAAAGTCGACTTTTATTTCGATGCTATATTAAAAATGACTTAAAAGTAAGTAAATTGAACCTTTCCCAAAAAAAGGTATTATTGGAAAAGGTGTACGTACCCATTTAATAATTACAAAGAACGTAGGTCATAAACAAATTCAGCCAGTTTAACTTCATACATAATTATAAACTGAAGTGCAAATATTCATTATAATTTCGTTGCATAAAATGAAATAAGTGAAAATTTAAATACGCACACACAGCAGATAAACATACATATTTAATTTTTAAAGACGATAAGTTTTAGTGTACTGTGTACTGAACTACTATTTTTCTTTTTTAGTTGTTTGAAAATTTTTTCAAATCTGACTGCTTTTTTAATTAACATTCGGCGTCAAATATTACAAATTTAAAAATAATACACTAACGCTTCATATTGAGTTTTCGGTGCAGATAGTTTGAAATAAATTGTGTTAATAGAATAATTCTTAAAATTCATAGCATTTTAAAATTTTTTAGGTAAATCGATTTTTTAGGCTCAATAATCGACTTCAGTATAAAATTGGCAACAGAAAACCGATTACAAAAAATCGATTTTTTTTGGTCAAAATCGACTTTCGACTATAATCGAAGTCGATTTACCAGTCCCTACTGGCAATCAGGAAACATTGCACGAAATACCGTTACTCAGCTAATTAACTAAGGCCACCTGATACTAGCATATTTAAATGGTTCCATGGGTAACTCATTTGTTAATAAAAACTATCGATTTTGAGCACTATTTTTTTTACTCACTATAAACGTGAAATATTTTGCTTTGATTTTTTTACGTTTAAATTATTATTTTTATAAAATAAAAAAAACGATAAATCGTTAATTTACAAAAATTTAAATCGTTATTTTGTAAACAAAAAAACTTATTATTTAAAAAAAAAAGAAAACATGTGTAATTTGTAATTTCATGTGTAGTTTTGGCATGATGCATGTGTAATTTAACAATTTGGTGGTGGCAACACTGGTTCCAGAAGATTTCGTTCTTGGTAGGACAAGTGAGAGTAAAGAGAAAATTTATCTTTGAATTTGCCAAAGTTAACCAAATTACCTGAAACACAAACAACCAAATTTTGTATATTTTGAATCCTAATGCTGCCCACTTTTTAATAAAAAAATAAAATTTTCAGAGTTTAGACCCTTAAAAACTTTAACATTTTAAGACCACAACATTAGCATCATTGGCATTAGCTTTTAAAAAAAATTGTATAAGCATATTTTTCTAATAAAGAAAGGAAAAAGTATTTATGAAATAATGTAATGATCTACGTACAAATTAATTTTTTTTTAAATAAAACTTTATTTCTTTCGCGAAATGTCCAACTAGTTCTTAAGTTTTAAAAGCAGAAGTCAGCTGATTTTAAAGTTTTTGTCTGAACTTAGCCAGAGAAAAAGTTCCGGTAAATTTTTGCACAAAAATTATTACCTGGAACGCTTATGGGTAAGTTTGGGAAACTTTGTGAGTGAGTTTGGACTATTTCGTTAAGCACACAACACAACTACTGTTGTGTATATTGTGTGTTTGTGTGATGGCAACATTTTTGACAACTTAGCTAGAAATAAGCAGCAACAAAAAACATGTAGATTTTTACAGCTAGTAGTTGTTCTATGGACGAGGCCACCTTGTTATTCTACCATGAAGGCAATTACAACATGATAAGGTATTGCAGTGCATACCGATAGCATAGTGTAAATAAGAAATAGTGGTGATGCTATATTTCAGTTAAAAAAAGCTCCAAAATTTGCTATCACATCAGCCGTAATAACTAAGCCATATACATAAAATAAAAAAATAAGTCACAATACTAATAACAATAGAAATAAAAAAATTTATAATAATAATAGTAATAATATTAATAATAATAATAATAATAATAATAATAATAATAATAATAATAATAATAATAATAATAATAATAATAATAATAATAATAATAATAATAATAATAATAATAATAATAATAATAATAATATTAATAATAATAATAATAATAATAATAATAATAATAATAATAGTAATAGTAATAATGATAATAATGAAAATAGTAGTAATAATAATGACAATAATAATAATTAAATTGTCCTCGTATTTTTTTTTTCAAATCGGATGTCATATTTTTGGTGTCTCCGTTATGTTGGAAGATATAGAGTTAAAAACAAAAAGTTTGATTCGAAAGCTTAACCTATATAAACGGCACTAATGAAAACCTGTTGAAATATGAACTTATTTTTTTTTTGTTATATTAATATCGGTTTCATACCTTTGAAAACGCAATCAGTCGTTTTTGCACCTAGCCATCAAATAAATTTTAGTTTTTTGAAACACATTTTCGAAATTCATATAGACACTTTTTTGCTGTTTGCCAGAAAAGAAGCTTTTTCAACTTTAATTTTTACATATTTGAAAGACCTGATTTAGATGCTTGAAGTTTTACCATATTACACACAAAACGCTACGGTAAAATCTAGTAAAACAGAACCGCAAATATTTATAATAAAAATTTTCATGTATCTAATTTACTAACTTTTTATTGCAAGAAACGCTTTTCTCTAAAATTGAAAACAAACCCTACAGGTATTACAATTGTTAAGTAAACCCGCTGATATTTTGCCAAAAAAAAACACAGCCCTGTTCTAAATCTCTTTTATAATTTCTTTTGAGCTCGTATTCACAGCTGATTATAAAAAGAGAAAAATTAAAATAAGGTCCAGGAATGGATAAGTGACAAAATAAAAATTAAGGATTTCGAACAAGTCATACTTAATCTCAACCAATAAGTATATCTTACATCGAGAGGAACTAACAAATAAAAACTACATGAAATTCGTTGCGGTTTCACTGCGTAATTTTTTATGCATGAAAAAAACTCTGAAATAAAATTTTTACTACTTCAATATAAAAAACAAGTAAGAGCGCTATATTCGGCTGTGCCGAATCTTATATACCCTTCACATTGGTCTTTAAATATACCCAGCCGAGTAATTTTGTAATGCAAATAATATAATAAAAATCCTTGTGCGAGTTTTAAGGTCCATAGAAAACTTTACAAAATTTTAACGTTCGTATGGATAATAGAAATAGATGAGGAACGTTTGAGGTCGACAGTAATAAAAGTTTTTGACATTATTTATAATAAAAGGTTAATAAAAGTTGTTAATTTTTATGGGATGTTCTAGTCCCCCTGCTCCTCTCCAATTTTTTTCTAAAATCTATGAATTATTAGATTATTTCTTTTTGTAGAACATTTGATTTCGATATCTCTTACAGTTTCCGAGATATAGCGTATCGAATATTTCATATAAATCGTTAATTTGTATGGGAGCTACCCCTATTTTTGCCCCCACTAAGCTGACTTCTATTTCCGCCATATGATTTCTTACTTAGCTTGGACAATTTTTTGTGTTATACAGTGGTGATGTATACTGTGTGTATGTGTGTTCGCAACATTTTCGACAACCAAGCTGGAGTTAGCAACAACAAAATACATGCTGAAATTTTACAGGAAGTTGTTGTTTTAGGAACGATCCCACCTTCTTATTCCACCATGAGTACACTGTACTGTAGAAACAACAATTAAATATGTATATCTGTTGTGTGTGCTTATATAAATTTTCAGCCATATTTCATATTAAACAATATCATAATAGTTATATGTTCACATAGGTACATACATGTGCATGCATACATATGAATTTATTTACGACCAGCAATACCTTTTTTGGAGAAAATATTTGTAAGCTTATTTAATAATCAGTTTTTAGGATATCTATTTTTTAATATAGCAACCATGGCGGAATAAAAAGGTGACCATGTCTCTACATCAACAACTTCCTGTGAAAATTTAGCATGTGTTTTTTTTTGTTGCGATCACATCAAGGCGCATACATACAGGTGGGAGCGGTTCTGCAAAAACAACTGAAATGGCTGTACGAATGTCAGAAACAGATAACAAAAACTCACACATTATTTTTTCTTCTTTTTGAGTTTTTCTTAGTTTCTATAGTTGTTGTTAGTAAAAAAGAAAAAATATCATCAACATAAACAAATTTTGACAACTACATATCCGAAATGCCGTTACTCAACTGATTAACTGAGACCACCTGTAATGAATGAGCCTTGGATCACATATACACACAAATTATACCCAACCATTATATTACATACAAAATTTGCCAAGTTAAGTTACAGGGTACACTTATCAGGTAGGAGCGATTCTACAAAAACAACTAAAACCGCCATAAGAATGTCAAAGACAAATAACAAAATCTCACAAAATCTTTCTTCTTCTTTTTGAGCTTTTCTTACGATACAGTTGTTGTTTATAAAAAAGAAAGAACATACATAAGCACAAACAAAATTTGACATTAATATAACGAAATACCGTTACTCAGCTGTTTATATTAGGCTACCTGATATACGTGTACCCTGCTAAGTTAGAAAACATATGGCGCATGGTACAATTACCTTAAAAATCGAGATTAAAATAGTTGCTCGTAAAATCGAAATGAGTTTTTTGGCTTTTCTTACTACATGTATACCTTTCCATTGCTATTCTAAAAACTCCGATTTCCATACCTGCTGAATGAAAAAAGTAAAAGGAAAATCTCAAAAAAATTATTTAGCTGCAAAAAGTATTGTGATTTTGTAAGGAATACGTAAATTAATATGATTGCTGAAATTGAAAAAAATGTTTTCAAATAAATTAAATAATTAAAATACACAATAAGGGATCCTTTACCACAACAATGTGAATAAAACCGGAATTCTAAAAAATCTACAAAAGAATTACTTATGTGTCAAAATATATTTTTAATTTGACGGCTGAACGAAAAGTATAATAAAAATCTTAAATAAAGTGAAAAGCAAATAAAAACAAATTGTACTGTAATTTTACAAAAGTTTATTTTCCAAACTTTTACATGCAAAAAATTATTGTTAACGGAAAAATTACGCAAAGAATAAAATTTTCACACCCACTTGCAAAAACAATAATAAAGAAAAACAGCAACAAGATTCCTTTGGTCATGTGTGAATATATTTTGTTTTCTTTTATTATCCATCCAACCAAAAATATTGCAAACCAAAAATTGCCCTCAGCTCCTTTAAATTTGTATAATTATATGTGAATCTACGTAGGATTGTATGTAAATTTTAAAGGTAGTGCTCGCACAAGTTTGTTATTTCGTTTGTGTGTGGAAAATTGCAGTTTCTTAGTTTTTTTTTGTTATTTTTACCACGAAAAAGTGTGTAATTTGTCAAATTGGGCAGACAAGTTTTGAAAATAAAAAAAAAATATTCAATTTAAAACAATACATAACTAAAAAAATTAAAATAGAAAAAAGCCAACTCCCTTCAAGCAACCTAAAACGAAACGAAAGCCATACAATCAAAACAACCGTAAAGACCAACAATTACTCTGATGTAGATATGTATATAAATGTTCATATGTTTGTACATTTTATGCAAACAGAAACAAAAATATATACTAAATAGTTTACAAAATAGTGTACAAAATATAACAACTCTAATATATTACATCTACAACGGCAATATTTGTTAACAACAATTGATGTAATGGCAACGCAACTTGATCAGAATGTCAAGGATGACCTAAAGACACAATTTGTAACGCGTGAGGGTACCTATCGCTTACTAACACTCTCTGAATATTCACGGCCTAATCGAGTTGGCTACACAAATAATCAGAGTTCACCGCAAGTACGTGTTTCAATTGTTACTCTGCCCAATCCACCATCCGCAGGTAACCCCAATTCGGGCACAAATAACTCGTCGTCAAATGGATCAAATGGTGCTGGTAGCAATAACAACCGTAATGCCACAAATGTTAGCAATCCACAAAATACTTCGAATGGAGCGGGCGGTGATGGTGGTTATGATATACAATCCTCATCCTCCCTAAATGGCCAACTATCGCAATATGTGGTTCCGTCATCGATGGATGCTCGTTTGGGTGTCGGCATGTCCATGCATACAATGATGAATGGTTCCGGTATGGGAGGTTTGGATCAGAATGGCTTATCGACAAGTCAAGTATTAGGGGGCGATCGTATATGTTTTAACTTTGGGAGAGAATTATACGTCTACGCATTTCGAGGGGTTAAAAAAGTAAGTTAAAATATTTCCATATCAGTATGTATTTTTTATGTTTGTATGTTTAAAATAAAAAAAATATAAATTATATTAGAACTAAAGCTCCCAATGCAAGTAATTTACATCATATTACACATACCTACATACATATGTATGTGTAGTAAGTCGTTGTACATATGTTAGAAAACAGGCTGAACAAAACTAAACTAATTTTTTCACAGGAAAAGCAAACAAAAACAAAAAATTCGTAGATCGAATAATAAATATAAGAATTTTAGAATTAAATTTTAATCCTCCTATACCTACTGTTGGCTTTGTTCTAAGCCAAACTATATTAACCTTAAATATTAAGTTTATTTTCGGCAAACATAATTTTAAAAAATCGACAGGTAAATTTTCGTAATAAGTTACAAAAAAATAAAATTATACATATTTTTTCTTGTAAAATGTTATTACTCCCTTCGGCATGCTGAAAGAAAAAATAATTTACTCTAAATATTATTATATTAGGTCCGTGTTGAACCGATCTTGGTCATTTTAAATAGCGATCATCTCAGGGAGATTCCTGATAGTTTGACCACCAATACCTGGTCTGTAGTGTTTAAATTGACTCCGGAATTTTGATTTTAACAGACGGACAAAGTGACAGATTGACATGGCTGTATTGACTTCCCTATCTATAAGGATCCAGAATATATATACTTTATGCGGTCGCAAATGGAAAATAAAGAAATTACAAATGGAATGACAAACTGATATATACTGGTATCACTTATGTAAAGAGTATAATAATTGCTTAAAACAAATGTGCATGCATTTTAGCACATATTTGCAGTTGAGAGAAAGAGTTTCTTTTAAAAGCAAAAACATTTTGAAACTAATAAATATATTTGCTCCAAAAACAAATATGTAAAAACCCTATTAATTTAAATAAGAAAATGTTTTTATAAATAAATAAATTGAAATTCAAAACTTTTGAGCGCATTTTGCTCAATCAATAAAGCAGTAATAGTTTTACATACTAATTGGACATCATAAGCTGCTCGTATTTAAAAATGCATAAGTAAATTTGCAACAACCAGTTAATTAAAGTGTTTTTCTCATATGATTTACATAAATAATATTTACAAGGGAACAACAACAAAAACACATGATTCAAGTTAAGCAAAATATTTTTGATCAAAACAAGTACAATATCTTGTGTTTTTATTACAAAAATTTTAACTATCTTTAAACAAGACAGATTGTTATTTTTTCATTTCGTCTGTTTTTTATTTATTCAATAATACTTTAAATCTGTCATATTACTTTGGTAAAAGTATCTGCAAAGCATGTTAATTTTGTGTAGATTTTCTTGTTTCATTAGAACTTTCTCTCTATTTCATTTCTTAAATTTTCATAGAAACTAAGCCAAACAATTTGCAAATTAAACAAAAAAATTTATCTTATCTGTTTAACTTATATGTAGTGAAAAAAAACAACTAAAAAAGAAAATAAATAATACAAATCGTATAAACAAACAAGCAATTTCTAACTACTGAATCTCTCAATTTTTTTTATTAATTCCAATACACTTTTTTTGATGTGAATATTTGAAAAATGATAAGCTTTTAATAAATATAAAAAAGTGTGTGCGATCTATATAGAGCATATCTGTATGTATATGGACTAGAGGCCAGCTCAAGACGTCACTAAATAAAGCATTATCTTGAATTTTCAATTTATTTCATATACCTTACGTGTGCACACAGAACAATAAGTGCTATGCTGTATTGTTTTTCAACACATTTTTTAAAGTAAAATTCACATAAACTAACTTATTCTACAACAAACCCTATTAATGTTTTATTTGTTTTTAAAACCCGTTTTTATTTTTAATCACTGCCTTTTGGGCTTCAAGTTGTTTTATTTTAAAATTATTTTTAAACATATTCTAATTCCAAAAAGACATTAAACCTCTTTTTCAAAATCAAAATTAAAAAACGCAATGGTTATTCAAGGGTAGCATTGCCATCCGCCCGTTTTTCTCCAGACTTCCACTTTTAGGCCGTCCAGGGCGGTACTCCTGCTTTTTTGCAAATTTCCGGAGTTGTCCTACTTTTATACAATCTCCGTAGTAGTGTTGCAAAAGTATTGCGTATTTGGGTACTGAGTACTTAATACCGTTTATTTTTCCCGGTGTTCAATACTTAAAAGTAAGTATTCAATACTTTTAGGGTTGTATTTCGTAGTATTAAAACATATTAACCCAACACCATGCTGCATGAAAAAATTAAAGCAATTTAAAAAATTTATGCAAGGTGGGCCAAAAGAAATCACCCTATTGGAAGATGCTCTTTGCCAATGACGGCCAATATAAAATCTGTTTTGACATTTGTGAACTAGACAGATGTAGAATACAAGTGAAAAAGCCATGATGCGATACACTTTCCAAGAACGCGTCTATTTTTTTGCGCAACAATTTGTCTGTGGTGTTGACACAGCTCGAACTTCGTCACCGGTTTCCTGGCCGTCCTGCACCGACTGCGCAAACACTGCGCCGTTTGGCCATCAACCTTGAAGAGTGTGGAACCACATTAGATGTTGCCAAAAGTAGACGGCCCCTGAGCACCTGTTTTGCCGAGAATTTTGCTGCTTTTGGCGAGGATTTCGGCTGTCCTCAGAAACATCGACCTGACGCCGTGCCTCGCAACTAGCCATCGTCCGCTCGTCCCTAAGGCGAATTTTAGTCGAAGACCTGCGCATGTTCTCGTACAAAGTCCAGTCCGTGCATCAGCTGCTGCCTGTCACTGCTAAACGCGTGTAACCTACACTCAAGTCATCCTTAATCTCGAGGCCAAAGTGGACGATTTTTTCGACCAAAATCATACTGAACGATTGGCTCATTTTAACCTCAGCGGGTACGTGAACAAGCAAAAATATCGCTTCTGGGGCACCGAAAATCCACGAGTGATTCACGAGGAGCCATTACACCCGCTCAAAGTGACTGCATTAAGTGCTGTTCACGCTAGAGGAGTTCATCGGTCCAGACCGTTCCAGAATTTTTTTGTGGGGTTTTTTGAAGTCCCGTGTTTACGTGAACAAGCCCGAGACCCTGGAAGCCCTCAAGGACAACATTCGACAGGTTTAGGTATTGATTAGTATCGAGGATTCAGTTGAAAAAGTATCGAGTAGTGGTCAAAATTAACCACTTTTTACAATACTACTCCGTAGTTTTTATAGCACCAATATGTTTTCATCGCTATTTTTTCATATCTGTGTCTTTTATTATCTAAATTGGTTGCCAAATCGTGATTAAGCAAGGTTTAACTTTTTGCATTACTCTTTTCTGATAGTCAAAGTTCTTTGCCCTTCGAAAGGCTACTTAAAGACTGGCGATTCGAATCTAACATTGTTAAATCCTTTTTAAAAAAATCTCCCCAATCTCAAAACCAAAAAAATCTCCAAAAGCAGCAAAATTTCTTTAAGTTTTCGTGTTTTGTTTAAAATTTAAAATTAATATTCTTTTTAGGCTATTTTTTTCTTAAGCTTTTATTTAACCGTCTATAGCAACAACAGAACTAAAAAGGGATTATCCGGGTTAGCTGCACGTGCTGTTGCGACGTCCTCCTAAGGTCTAATGGCTTTTAAGTTTAATTATCAATTTATGGCTATAAAATCATGCTCTATTAATCTTTGCAATCACAAAAATAGTGTAACTTTTTTCGTCTTCAAAAAACAAGACCTTATTCTCCCGCGGCATGCAGTGATTTTAAGTGGCTCTTCTTTTCTTTTTTTGGGGCCCCTATACATGCATTGCATTATGGGCAGGAGGACATAGGGAATAGTATTTGGTCATTTGGTTTCAATTTATTGATATTACCTGCGGCGGGAAAGACATCTTTAGAAAGTTAATTCCACATGCGAACTGTCCAACTAAAGAACGATTTGCACTGTAGTGCGTGGTGCGATTCACAGGCCGGTCGGCAACAGATAGGAGTGCTCTTCTTGGGAGACGAGTATCACACACAAGGAACGGGTTTTGGGAACAAGTTCCCTTATTTTTTTAAAGCAACTTCCACTATAGTATCAATAGAACAGTGAAGCGCATTTCACATTACGACGTTGCTTAAGTAAATCGATATGGTTAGATATCTCGACGTGACTGATAAGTACCTTCAGCCATTCCTGTACGCTTCAAAATAGACTTTGGAGCACCAGTCTATTTGTGCTAGTAATTCCCACACTGTCTTAAAAAACCAAACAAAAGAAAAATTTGTTTCGTCCAGCGGACATCGTATAAATTTTAATGCCCAGAACATAGAGTTTCTCTAACATTTACTTCATCCATTAGTACAGACATTGCTGCGTTTATGTGTCAAAAGAAAACATTGGATGTAACGACCATTACCATCGACCATATTCGAAAGTTAACATTAGATGGCGGTTAAGAATGTCGTTTATCTGTGCCTGATATAAAATAAAATTATTTTTCGGTGAAAAAATAAAAATCATATATTTAAAAGGCACTTAATTTTCAAAAAATCTAGTTTATTAACATCACGATGGTGTACTGCACTTGATGTTTGATGTATATAACAGGTGGGCCAAAGGAAATCATTCAATGTTGTTTGGCTCTCGGTTTTTTCTAAATGAAAAACTTCGATTCTGTTATTTAGTTATGTTTATTTGCACCTTAAGACTTTTATTGGTAAAAATAAAAAAATAAAATTCATCGGATTTACAATTTTGCAACTCAGTTTGTTGTTGAAAGTAGACAAAATCGAATATTTTGGGATAATTTTTTTGGTAAAAAAGCTTTATAACGACAGTTGGATTTAAAAAATTTTATTGTACAGGGTGTCTAGTGGCGTAACAATTAACACAAAGTTTTATTAAGAGCATTGAACGATAGGACGGAAATGGAGATTTTATTTGTTAAGATGTCTTCCGTCGAGTTGAAAACACTGTTCAAAACCGAGCCACACGCTGCAGTAAACTTGGTTCAATTGAGCTGACTTCTTGCCGAATCTTTTCCTTTAAAGCCACAAGGGATTAGAGATTGTAATTTAAAACCCTCTGAGGTAGCCATATAAAAAAAGTCCATGGAAGTTAGGTCGGGCGACTTTGGTGGCCATTGGATGTCCCCAAAGCGACTGGGGGAAATTTTCTCGAAGCAAACTCATCAAAGCTCTGGCTGTATGTGCAGTCACCCTATCCTATGAAAACCACCTGTGTGAAGAGTACGATAGATGATCTCGCAGGTTTGGCAAAAAGAATTCCATAATCATGTGTCACACAAATTTTTGCGTAAATCAAAGTCACTTTCTTACAGTTCTCCAACAATTTGAAGTTTAAAAGGATGGATTAAAATTTCATAAATAATCGCTCTTGGAAGTCCCAGTGAAGCTGCTCTTTTTCGTGTTAAAAGTCGCGGATTTTCACGTAAACTGCTTTCAACCAGTTCAATGTTTTCGGGAGTCCTTAAAGATCGAATGGGCCCTGGCCGTAGGACATTCATAGTCAAAGCAGTTGCTCGGAATCCCTGCACCCACGCACGAATTAAACTTACACTCGATGCATCACGTATTCGCTGAATACCGAACTTTAAAAAAAATTGCCACAGCGAACGCGCCACTCACTCTTCGCTCTGTCTTACTTTTTAGACACGTTCAGATTGTATTAAAAGGAAAGGGGGAAAAAAATTAACTTCAGTTGAGTTTCCAAAGGGCAACAAAAACTACTCGGTTGCGCAAATAAAAAACTTTTAAATGGAATTTTCAATTTTAAAGGAAGCATTAATTTTTAAATACCAAATGAATGAAAGAACAAATAATTAGTCTTTCATGCACTCGATTATGTATAAATGATTTCAAAACAACATTCTTTTATAAGAAACAAAATTTAGGTAACATTGGCGAGACATATTTATTATTAGGTTAAGGTCTCTAAAAAAATATTTTTTAAAATTTATTTATTTCTTATCATAAAAAAACCAAAGACAGGGAAATAATAAAACACGTTTTTGTATATATCGCTAGCCTAAGTGCAAAATCACGTAACTACATTTATAAAAATTTTACAGAAGAACCAAATGCGTTTTCTAAGTTACAAAGACAGTGCTTGTAAATTGTTTCTATTTTTTCGGCATTCTATTTCAAGTTTTGTGCGTAACATTTAATAATTTTTATTGTCATTTGCCTTTTAATTAAATATACTCAAATATGTTAAAATTTTGATGTGGGGTGTATTTTGTTAGTTACGTAATTTTGCATTTCAGCTGACGATATGTATGTAGTAAGTATTAAAAATTATGACACAGAAAATTTTTTTTGGTACTTGAAATTCAATTATGCAAAAAAATTTTGTAATAAAATATGCAAATAAAGAAATATTTGGCGGGGAACTCTTAAATGAAAAGATAATATTTTTTTTAACGCGGTTATTGTCTTAAATAACTTATATGATATTTAAAGCGTAGATATCTGTCATTCATTCGCATTTAGTTATTGAACATTTTACGATAAGAAACAAAATTATGGCTTGCTTATATAATGTCGAACTTTATCTTACCAAAGCTTCACATGCGGAAAACTTAACTTTGCTCTGTTAATTTAAAAAAAAGTTGCCGCCGAAACATACTGATTCCTATGTTTTGTGTTCAATTGGTTTTAACCTGCCAGAGGTGTTTTGTGCCATTCAGAAGGGGGAATTTTGACGCGAAATTCAAAGATTTTGGCGCATTACTCTAAAAGGATATCTGTCAAACTGAACGAGAGCTTGCAAAATCATTGAGAGCTACTCAAGCAGCAACTTCAAAACGTTTGCGAGCAGCAGGATACATTACAAAGCCGATAATTAAAGCCACAAGACCCTGGAAGACGATTTTGCATGTCCGAAATACTTATTGAACGTCATAGATGAAAATAATTTTTACAACAAAGCAATATTCGCTATAAAAAATTGGTTCTCTTCTGCATGACCAGGAGGCCGACATAAAGGTGTCAGCAACACTCAACGAGGACATGCAAAAATTGCATTGGAAAGAGCTGAGGCTTACAAACAAAGGTGGTAAACTGGATTTCCACAGTGATTGTAATACTCATTTGAACGTATTGATGCACTGTGGGGTTGTCAGCGGCATAAAAGGGCTGATCCATATACTTCTTATTAAGGTCCAAAGACTTTCTTAACTTCGCACACCTTAAGCGGCACAAGACGTAATATTTTTACACCAAACCTTTTTGAGAGAATGTTGGTAAGATGCTAAGCGAGCTTAGGGAAATCAGGATTAGGAAAGCTCTTAATATTGGCCATACTAGGATATTGCTAGAAACTTGATCTTGAGGATTACTTGAATCTTAGACCGACTTTCTAACCACAGAGGTTAAATTTAAAAGACTAACACCAATCGGGGATGAGCCTGCATACACTTGGGGGGATGAGGTCAAAATCAATGATTGGGGTCACAACTGGACATTGGTCGGTAATGGTAAAACGAAAAAAAGGAATGAGACGGCACTCTAGATTATTATAGGATGTATTAGCATAAAGAAGTATTAAAAACGTTAGAGCTTGCTGTTTGGCCGATATTACAGTCAAGGAGTTATAAAAAAGATTACACAAGGAACTAAGGGATGTTTCAATTGGTGGCTTTCCATTACAAGGGTACGTTTAAACCCAGGCTTATTTAGAATAGCAGTTTAGATCCCTCTCCTAGAACTTTAGAATCCACACATTATTCGTTCAAAAATTTAACATTATCCTTGACTCAGATCGTGAACCAGATTTTTACTTAATACATAAATATCTGTTTTTTAAACTAAAAATTAGTTTTGCCATTTTTTATAACATATTTTCTTTTTATTTATTTTATTTTTTACAGGGGGCGGAACTGAGTAAACCTATTGATAAGAAATTCTACAAAGGAACAAATCCTAGCTGTCATGACTTCAATGCAACAACAGCAACGCCTACAGGGGCTCCTCTCCTAGTTGGCTTTACAACGGGCCAAATTCAACTGGTTTCACCACAACCAGGACCCCGAGAGTATCGTAAACTATATAATGAAGATGTAAGTGTAGAATATCTTTTGAGAATAATTTATTTAGTTAAAAATTCGTTTGCTACTTTTCTCTTTTTTTAACTGCAGCGACTTATTGATAAAACCAAAGTGACCTGCTTAAAATGGCTGCCAAATTCACCGAATCTCTTCTTAGCCTCTCATGCTTCGGGACATCTTTATCTGTACAACGAGAACCTTCAATGCCCACCAACAGCACCTAACTATCAGCCCTTTAAACTTGGTGACGGCTATTCAATACTAACCTGCAAATCAAAATCGGGTCGAAACCCATTGTACAAGTGGATCTTTAATACCGAAAACTGTTGTATAAACGAATTTTGTTTCTCTCCTTGTGGTTCAAATTTAGCAATAGTGTCACAAGATGGATTTTTAAGAGTATTCCACTACGATACCATGGAATTGTTGGGTATAGCGCGTTCCTATTTTGGTGGCTTTTTGTGTGTGTGCTGGTCTCCGGATGGCAAGTACATTGTTGTGGGTGGTGAAGATGATTTAGTGACAGTGTGGTCTTTCCATGAGCGGCGAGTAGTGGCGCGGGGTCAGGGTCATAGATCGTGGGTTTCAGTTGTGGCTTTTGATCCCTACACAACTTCGTATACATCATGGGATGGTGGTGATTTTTCAGATGATGAAAATCCAATAATGGAATATGGTGCATCGCATTATGTTGGCGATGGTACAACAACAAACGGTTTTGAGTCTTATGCTGTGGGGGGCCATGATAAAAACTCCACACCCATACATTCGAGCCAGCGACCACAATCAGCTTCGTTTAGATCAGAAGCTTCTTCGTTAGCGCCCGATAAGCTGGCCATTAGCTATCGCCTCGGTTCGGTAAGCCAGGATACGCAAATCTGTCTATGGGACATAACCGAGGATATACTTAGACATCCTCTAACGCTTAGGCAGCGAGTAAATAGTTGCAATATGAACGATACTAGTTTCATGAATGGTGGCATCGATTCGGATGGTGTTAAAGTTATACGACCAGTGGCCATAGGCCATGCCAGTACTAATAGTTTTCCTCAGCACTTAAGTAGTCCAACCAAAGAAATGACAACGGCAACTACAACACCCCAAACGTCAGGAGAACAAAACAGTAACAGTAGTTCAAGTAAGTTTTCAACAGCCAATTGTACAATATCCTCACAATCTTCAAATGCCAATACACCGCCAGACGATTTACTGACAGCGAATGCAAGCACGGCCAACAAATCTTACTTCAAATCCCATGGTAATGCTTCGGGTGCTGGAGGAACTATAAAATTTCCTAACTGTATTGCTACCACCAGAACTGATTCGATAGATGGCAACACCACAAACGCCAATCATGTTAATACATTTCCCACATCTTCAGGCTACAACGGTAAACTAACAAACAAATCTTCTGATTCCGGCTTATCCGCGTTTAATTCTTTGACACAAAGGTTAAGCAATTTTTCATTTATAAATTCGTCGGTGAAGAAATCGTTTAATATTGAGGGTGGCAGCACTCGTCAAAATCGTCGTACGCTTAGTCTTCTCAAATCACATAACAATCACAATTCCACCATGAATCACCAGCATATGGCCAATTCAACGCAAATAGAAACGAATGTCCACTCTTCGACGTCGTCACATGGTTTCGGTTCTCTTAAGTTGGGAAAATCATCTCAACATCAATCAATAATGAATAATCTATCGAATTGTTCCCCCTCATCAACAACGAATTCTGTAATACCATCGTATGATCCCCTAAAACTAATTGGCACTCCGGCGTGTCCTCGTTTCGATGAGTGCCCATTGCTAGAGCCACTGGTGTGTAAGAAAATCGCCCACGAACGTTTAAGTGCTTTAATATTTCGGGAGGATTGTTTTTTAACAGCATGTCAGGATGGTTTTATATACACATGGGCAAGGCCGGGTTATGCCACGGTAAGTTATTTTGTAAGTTGTGAGTGAAAATAGTAAGAATCTTAAAAAAAAACAAATTTGGTATCCTTTAAAATAGAGAAGATGAATAAGCCATTTTTCATTCTAGTTCAAAAATGTTTATTTTAAAAAATGCAATTGAAAAATTCTGAAATATAGTTAGAAATTTCTAAAATGCAATTAGAAAATTTGGCAACTGAATTAGAATCGGGAATTTCTGAAATTGAATTAGAAAATTTTGAAATTGAATTGAAAAATTCTGAAGTTAAAAAAAATTTCTAAAACTGACATTTAATTACAAATTTATAAAACTGAATTAGAAATTCCTTAACCTTTAGAAATTTCTGAAACAGAAAAAGAAATTTACAAATTTATATAAAAAAAAAGAAAAAAAATCAAAACAGCTCATGGCAAATAATGGTTTGTTGGGTTCTTAAAAAAACTCTTGAACGTTTTGGTTTATTTATAGTAATTCTCAATAAGTTTATTGAGGTTATTATATAAAGGCAGAAAATATTCATGAGGCTTTTTAAGAATTTGGTTAAAGTATACTGATGATTTGGTGTAAGAACCAATGAAAGGCATATAGACAAACTTAACCTACAGCCAACCCTATAAATTAAACAAAAAATTTATAAAAATGAATTGGAAATTTCTAAAATTAAATTAGAAATTTTTAAAACAGATAAAGGAATTTCTGAAAGTAAATAAGAAATTTATAAAATCGATTTAAAATTTCTAAACAGAGTAAGAAGTTTCTAAAATTGGATAAAAAATTTCTGAAATTGAACTCGAAATTTCTGAAACAGAAAAAATAAATTTCTGAAATTAAATAAAAAATTTATAAAAATTAATTAGAAATTTCTAAGATTAAATTAGAAATTTTGTGAAAGAAATAAGGGTATTTCTAAAATCAGTTAGAAATTTCTGAAACAGAATAATAAATTTCTAAAATTAGTTTAAAAATTTCTGAAATTGAAATGAGAAATTTCTGAAATAGAAGAAAACATTTCTAAAATAAAATGAGAAACGTATATAACTATATTACAAACTTCTAAAATTTCTAAAATTGAATTTAAAACTATGAAACAGAATAAAAAATTTTTGAAATTAAAAAAGACATTTTTAAAATTGAATAAGAAATTTCTAAAATTATATTAGAAATTTCTGAAATTGTGATAGGTTAGGTTAGGTTAGGTTGAACAGGCGGCTGCGGAAATGTTGAAGTAATAGTTGTGCAGCCCACTTGGGTCCGTTTCCTCGGTCCCTTTGTGATACCTGGGGAAGAGAAGAGAAGAAGAAAAAGATAAATTAGATTAGATCAATAGAGATAGAGAGTTAGAAGGAAAGGAAGGAAAGTCATCAAGTGTGGTCAGCGGTAGTTGTCCCATACTGGCCGCTGTCCCCAAACCAACCGCTATCCCTAATAAAGGACGCCAGGTTGTTTATGCCAATGTTGGCCACGTCCGACAGGCCATTCAGTCTACCGATACCGAAGTGCCTGATCCGAATGTCCTCCAGTGCCGGACAGAAACATAAAAGGTGCCTCACGCTCTCGGCCTCCTCTTCGTCATGACAACTTCTACAGAAGTCATTCCAAGGCAATCCCAATCTTTCGGCATGGGTGCCAAATCGGCAGTGGCCGGTAATTGCGGCCACGGTGTCCCTTATCCTTCTCCTATCCAAATCAAGGAGGGACCTCGAACGGCCCGAAACCATCACCGGCCAGGTCATCCGAGTAGTTCCGCATCTGGGTTCGTTAGACCATCTAGCCCCTGCAATCCCCCGAGAATATTCATCCACGCGGACTTTGCAAGAGGAGAGGGGGATGCCACAAAAGTGGTCAATTGCCCGATCATCCAATCTAGCACCATTTCTGGCAAGTGCGTCAGCATCACAGTTACCCGTATTGGTCCCGTGTCCCCTCACCCACGCCAAGGTGATTTCAGAATGCATCGCCATCCAGTTTAAGGATGCCCGGCATTCACGGACTAGTTGTGATGTTGAATAAACATCAGTAATGGACCTGATGGCAGCACGGCTGTCAGTGAAGATTCCGATATTCCTGCCAAATATCCTGTAAT
Organism: Melanophora roralis; assembly: GCA_963583895.1. Lineage (NCBI taxonomy): Eukaryota > Metazoa > Arthropoda > Insecta > Diptera > Rhinophoridae > Melanophora > Melanophora roralis. Next base: position 27,148,255 of record OY757187.1, on the reverse strand, counting down.
ACCGCAACCAGTTAGCCGCCTTGCATATCGCCGACAATTCAGCCTGCATAACACTGCATTCATCCGGAAGTCTAAATGAAATCCGGACTCCTGCCTGAACAATGAATATACCTCCACCAACACCAGTTCTCCCCTTTGACCCATCCGTGTACACCTCCAGATCGATGGGTCCCGAGGAGATCAATTCATCCGCCCCTCCCTCTGAAACAACGAAGGAGAATTTTCTGCGTATGAAAGGTTCCGGTGTGCAGTAGTCAATCAGATCGGGAACAATATTGACCGTCCCGATAATACTCGCGTGGCCGCTTGTCCTGTGCTTCCATCCTCCCACAGCATGCAGCCTTATCGCGGTGTTCAGCGCCAGCTTCCTCGCTAGAAGATCCGCTGGGAGCCAGTTGAGTAGGGTAAAAAGCGACCTAGTCGGAGTCGTCCTCATTGCGCCTGTTATCAAGATCGCCGCATTGCGCATCGCTCTCTCAATACGACAACGATTCGTGACAGAGTCCATAGCCTTCCACCAGACCATAGCTCCATAAAATAGAACCGGCTCTATTATTGTGATAAAAATTTCTAAAATTTAAATAGAGATCTCTGAAACAGAATAAGAAGTTTCTGAAATTAAATAAAAAATTTAAGGAATATTTAAAATTTATTTAGAAGTTTCTAAAATTGAGTTAGAAAATTTCTGAAATTTAATAAACAAATTCTGAAGTTGAAAATTTTAATTTTAAAGTACAACTGGAAATAGTAAAGAACCTTGATACAAAAAAATTTAAGAAAATCTTCCCTTCTTAGGAAATTATATTTAATATTTCTTTTAAAAAATAATAGTTGAAATAAAACGAACTAATTGTTTTTCTTCTTTTAGAATATCCCCCAACATTTATCACCAACACAAACAGCGCCACCTGGCGGTACGGTAATATAGTTCGATAAAGTTAATATACAACAATATCATAAGAATTTAGAAAAATTTAGTATTTATACTACTAATACAACTACTACAACTTTTCCAACTTCTCCTCCATCCTGTTCCTCAACAATTACTACAACACCTATAACGCCAACAAAATTTGTTTAACTACAGGTAAGAAAAAAAAGTATGAAAGAAAATAAATACAACAAAAGTAATACAGATTTATAAAAAGTTTATATAAACATATACTACCGTCATATCGTCATCAAAAATGGAAAAGGTCCAATCACTTTTATAATTCTACAAGAGAAAAAAATACTTGGCGTTTTTGACTTGCGAAAAAGAAAATATATATTATTATGCTCCTTTAAATTTCTTTTATAAGGTCGTGAACGTCTTTATATTTGTAAAGACGTGTGCTTAAATGTGCTATAACATTATAAATAAAAAAACTGATTTTTTTTATAGTTGTTCCCTTTTGCATCTCAGGTGGCGATATAATTGCTATAATTATTGATATATGCAGCTTATAAAAATGGGCAAGAATATGTATATGTAAAACTAATAAAAAATTTTTAAAGTACTAAACTGAAATAAAGAGAATAAAATTAGCAGCTTTCAGACTTGGTAGTAACTGTTCCCATATAACTCAAAAAACAAAAAAGTCTAACATTTTGTATATTCTACGTAAGAATTCCGTGGTGCGAAATAACGAAAGATTTCGTATAATGTACGAACAAATTCATTCATACCCTGCAAAAAATCTTGGACCACATGGTCTGTTTTAGCTGAAATGGACTAGTTACAACATGGTCCTTGTGTAATGCAGTCATGGACCATGTCATTGTCAAACAAGAACTTGTAGTTACTTAAGTGATATGCGTTCATGTTTTAACGATTGCGTACCGAGTTGTCGTTGTTTGTAGGTAGGATAGACTAGTTTTGAAACTACTCCGACGTAATGCAAATCTGGGTTAAGCGGTCCAGCCCTAGGACATCATAATGTTAAAAGACCATGTTTTTTACATGCATTTGGGTTAGTTTTGGAGTAATCCTACTCCTTAATGGACTAGTCCATACACGCATGTATGTATGTATGTTTTCTGCAGGGTATGCTGCATGGATTTTTTTGAGTGTATAAAACAACTGCGATTAATATGTCATTGGGTAAAAAACAGTACTTCAAAAAATACCACGTACAGTGATGCGGTGTTCCTTACCACATATGTATGTATGTATGTAGCTCTAACGCAGAACTGGCATTTTTTTCAAACAGTGCTACGACAGCAAACCAAATTTTAGCCCCTATTATGACTTAAAATGTGAAGTTCAGCATCATGATTACAACCATAACAAAAAACTGCTAACGAGTTGTAATTTTTTTAATTTTTGTTCATTAAACTAACACTAAGTTGAAAACGACAAAAACATTGTTTACAAGTTTGGTTCTAAACATAATAAAAAATTGATTTAAGTTGAAAACTATAATAAAGGGGCGAATTCCAAATTGAAAAAAATAAAAAAAAAAACAATTCAGAAAAGCAAATAATAACCTAAGACTTTTCGTTTATTTATATAATTTTTTTATATCTTGCAGCTAACTCCACTCCCAAACTCCCTACACAAGTTGTATATTCATGAGGTTTGGTTGTAAATGTAAATTATTCAATATTAAAAATAAATAAATAATTGAAGTGATAGAGCTATATTTAGTTATAAAGAAATCTTTAACATTAGCTGTCAAATACGCGCTTTAAAGAGCATTTGACTGCATTGTCAGTGCACAACAAAGCAATTGCGCGCTTTTGTCAAACATCGTATTAAAAATAGAAAGCCACTGTAAATATACATATACTATCAAGAGTGAAAACTACTTATTAATACCTAAAATATTGAACTTCATCCGCCCCATTTAATTTTTTCCCATTTTTTAACTTTTGCAATTAATCACTTTTAGATAAAAATTTAAATTTTTTAATTTAAATTTATTTATGTTTGTATATATGTATATGTCAGTTCCACTGTAATAAATATAATTTTATAAAAAATATATAACATACAATATAAAAAAAACAGATTTAATTTATATATGTATAATTTTTAAGTTAAAATAATACTATTACGTTTAGAGTAATATCAAATTAACATTGTTAAATATTATCATTGTTTTATTGTTTTTTAAATTGTGATTTTTCTGTGAGCTTAAACCTTTAAGATGTAATATTTTTTTTTCGAAATTTCAAGCAATTTTTCATTCAAAACGAAAATTTAAAAAAGCTGGCTTTTTACTTATTTAAAGCCACGACTGTTTTATTTTCTGGGTAAAATTTGTTATCATTTTTGAAACCGCATGTTAAACAACACGTCAAATCTGTAAGGAAATTGTATAGTCTAAAGCAATGTTAGCCAAAAGTGTCTCCGGGGGACGAACACAAATCGGGTTCTACATGTATACAACACGAGTACACACAAAAAACCATAACAAGGAGAGAAATCCAAAAGAAAAGTAACAATAACATCACAGGTTTTTATTCCATTGTTGTTTTTTTGATAAACACAGTGGAAAATTACCCATACATTCTAAAAAAACCATCTTTTCTCGTTGGGCAACGCTGGGGACCGAACACTAACTGGATTTTACATGTACACAACACCAGCAGCTAAAAAAAACCCTGGAGGAAAACACTTATAAAGTTTTACACTCAAACAAGTTAAAAATCTTATATCTAAGACCAAATCAAATAAAAAATTGTATAAAACTTACGTGATTAAAGCTTTCAAGGTAGGTTTATGCCACGAAGTAAAAAAGCATCCATGCATTTTCATAAAGCATTTCCTCTCTTTGGGGCACCAATGGTATAAAGCACATACAAACGAAAACAGAGACATACCTGACAGTCAAACAAACGATCATTTGTATTTTCTCTCAATGCATTTTGTGTTTGATCGTAACCAAATGTATTATTCTTCACAAAGATTTCACAAATCGTAACAATAATACAAAATGTCTTAAATGTTTTTTTTTTTCGTTTATATTATATTAAGAGTTTTTAATTGAGATACCTTTTCAGAAGACTGAACCAGTATTCGTATATATGTGTGTTTCGTAAATTGTTTCTGAATTAAATTGTTTATGAACCCCTAATGCTGTGAAGTTTGGCAAAACTTAAATTGTTAACGAGAATACCAAGCTTCTTTAGTTAAAATAAAAATTCGAGTTTAAAAAATTAAATTTTTTAAAAACCGGGGTTTCAACATTCTGAGCTATTAAATATTTTTTCCGTTCGCCTAACGTACAGATCAATTTTTTTCTATACATACATACATATGTACATTTATATGTGGAGGGTTTCGACTTTGTTCGGCAATATCAAATTTGCTACTGTATAGGGAAGTTGACTTGAATATTGGACCGGCCACCTTTAAAGCAAAAGTTCGATTGTTTGTTTATTTAAAAGTCGAGTTATGGAACTCAAGCAAATAACCTTAATGTTTCAGTAGTTTTGAGTAAGAACTGTTTGAGAGCTAATAAAAATTCCTTATAACTTTAACATTAAATTAATTAAACCTGACTCAAATGAATCTCTTTAAATATTTTAAATTCTTTTTTCGAAATTATTTAACCTACAAAAAATATTTTTTTTTTGGAAAATACCAAAGATAAAAATATGTAATTATAAAAATATCTTTATGTCCCAATTTTTGTTAAACAAATTTTAAAAATTATTTGTTATATAAATAAAAAAACATATTATGTATTTTTAATATCTTCAATTCCTAAATAATTTTGCCTTAAAGTTAATTTAAACCTAAAAAATAATCAAAAATAAAAAAAGTTCCAAAAAAACCTATTGTCCATAGAGATTTAAAGTAATAATAACAAAAAATCCATAAAAAAATAATAAAACTAATAAAAACTCAATAATAGAGAGCCTCATTAATAATAAGGAAAAGCAATACTCTTGGAAATTTACTTATTAAAAATAGTTCATAAATTACGAAAAACAGGAATTAATAAGAAATTTTAGGTTTAAAAAAAACCCGGCTTCAATTTGAAATTAAACTTTAAAAAAAAATCATGAAAAAATAAACTTTTAAGTATTAGCAAATAGTTTTGTACGTATGTAATTGTTTTCTTGTAGCTAAAATTCGTTTGATTTTTGTTTATTATAACTAATATTATCTTGTAAGTTTATTCATTAGATTAAAAGAAAGGAGGGCAACCTTTTATGTGTAAAAAAGTTATTTCTTTGAAGAAACAAAATTTAAATTTTTTGTTATTTTATTTTAATAATAAGCAAGGCATTTAAAACAAAATACATATATATAAAAAAATTAAAATAAAGTAATTCTGTTAAAGAAAATAAAAAAAAACTTGTATTTAAGAATCATTATAAATAAATGCTTAACGAAATCATTTCATTATAAAGAAGTAATAAGAGTTTTTCAAAAAAATTTCTTATTTACTTTAAAATATAAAATTAATGTTTAACTATTAAATATAATATAAACAACAACATCCATAAAACTATGCTAATTATAAAATATACATACATACACATATTTATATATAGAAACAATAAAAACAAAAATTGGTTAATTTATTATAAATGTATTTCAAGGAAATCTCTCTATCTAATTCTTAACTATTTTTATCTAAACTTTCTCTATTTAAAAAAAAGCAAAAATATTAAAATAATATGTTGATCATCTATTTAAAGCTAAAAGTATATTTTATAAAAGTAAAAAAACAATTAAAAAAATATAAAGAAAACCATAAATAAAAAGTTATTAAAATTAAACTACCGTATTAAAGACGATTGAATAAACAGGCATCTAGTTTTAACAGGAAATATTTTAAAAACTAATAAAATAATTAAATAAAAAAAAACTCTGTGTAAATAAATAACAAAATACCAATAGCAAATACAAAAACTAACACAGGAATAAAAACAAATTGCAAAAATCGCTGCAAAATACAACAAAAGAGACTAAAGAAAAATAAAATTTAAATAAAAATTATTACAAAAAATTATTAGTAAAAAAACAAATGCTTTAGCTGTTTAATTTTTTAATAAGGTTCACCTTTTTCGCTTTAAAGGGGACTGGGAGTTTAGGGCATCCTGAGTGGATACATTTTATGCCTAACATCATGGGGAAATGATTAAAATCTAGGTTTTATCCTTGATTGCAATCTATCGGAAAAGAAAAAGATAGAACACATGTATAGGGTGTCTGGTGGCAAATTGATATTTTTAAATACAATTATTTCAAAAAGTAATAAACAGTGCGAAGGGAGGGTGGCATCGTTGGAATTATCGATTGTGCAGATTTGTTAGTCACGATGTGTCAGTGGTCGAGTAAGCATCGCGCGTTTGCTGTGGAAACATTTTTTAAGAGTAATGATTCTTACGTAATTGCTTGTCGACAATTTGGTTCAAAATTCGATATTCTGTAAATTTAATTCGTTCGTGGGTGCAGAGATTCCACGCAACTGCTTCGGCTATAAATATCCCACGGCCAGGGTCCAGTCAATCTAAAAGACTTCTAAAAAAATTGAACTGCTTTCAGTTTACGTGAAAATCGGCGTCTTTCAATGCAGAAAAGAGCAGCTTCACTGAACTTCAAAGAGCGGTTATTCATGAAATTTTAAAAAAGGATCTGAAGATCCATCCTTTTAAAACTCAAATTGTTCAAGAACTGTAAGAAAGTGACTTTGATTTACGCAAAAATATTTGTAAAATGATTTTGGAGCGTTTTTGCACTGTAAATCCATTTTTTTTAGGGCAACGAGGCTCATTTACACTTAAACGGCCACGTTAACAAGCAAAACTGCCGTTACTTGTCTCCAAGAACCCACAGCCCTCGGTTGCAACATCAAAAACCATTGCATTGCCCCAGGGTAATTGTTTGGTGTGCCTTATCCACGCATGATATAATTGGACCATTTTTTTTTTAACATTTCTCGAGGCGACGAATATCAACGCTGAAAACTATCGACGCATGATTACGGAATTCTTTTTGCCAAACCTGCGAGCTCATCCATCGCACTTCTCACACACGGGGTTGCAACAGGATGGGACCACTGCACACACAACCATACCTTCGATTAATTGCTTTGTAAAAAGCATGACCATGGCCACTGAGGTAGCCCGATCTAACTCCAATAGATTTTTTTTAAGGCTGCCTCAAAATGAGGGATTATAATGAAAATTCCCCATCTCTTGTGGCTTTAATGAAAAATATTCGTCGAAAAATCAGCACAATAGTATCAAGTTTACTGCAGCGTGTGGCGCAGAACACAGGGCTTTGTTTTGAAAAGTGTGTTCAACTCGATCAAGGCATATCGATACAAGGTAGCCGCAATAAAAAAATTAAGAGTCGTTCTCTTACTCTTAATTTTTTTTACATGGAGTTTGAAACTAAACTCCATGAAGTTTTGGTGTCAAACTTCATATAAAAAAAATAAAGAGTAAGAGAACGACTCTCTTAATTTTTTTAATGCGACCACCTTATATGGATATGCCTTGAACTCGATGAAAGACGCCTGGATGGCATACTCTTTTAAAATAAAATCTGCATTTCTCTTTTATCGTTGAATGCTTTTAATAAAACTTTGTGTCGGATCATTACGTTTTTTATTTAAGTTTGAAAAAATAAATCTTCCAAGAAACACTCTGTAGAAACTGTGTAGGTTAAACTCAATTAGACTTACTCATCCGTTGCAAAACCGGTTCTAACAAAGGGTAGCGTCATGTTTTGGAGAACGTTGATGGGAATAAACATAAGAAAACTCACAGGTTAAAAGTTTATATGTAAATGTGGCGTATTATGCATTACAGGTGTAATAAATCTATAAATAATACACCACAGGCAACCCTGGACATTATTCTACACCTTCTCATTCAAGACTTTATTGTTGGAATGCTCAGTAGGCAATTTGACCAGTTTTCTATAAATTCCAGCCAAACGGCTGGGACAATTTTATTTTCATAAATTAGTCACTTACGTTCATGTTCACGGTGTGTCACCCGTGACAAGTTTGTCACGCAAAAGTTTTTTATTTCAAAAATTTGAACAGTTCTCGACTTTAAACTTGCGGTTCGAAAACAACTTGGCTAAGTCAAAAGACTGTATAATGCAAAAAGGCCAATGTGAAGGGTATATAAGATATATTTTTGTCAATAAAAACGAGACTTTTATTTCTTCACAAAATAGAAAACCAAAAAATAATTAAGAAAAAAATTTAAAAGCTCGTGCTTTTTTTCATTGAAAATTCGAAAATAATTCGAAATCTTCTTTCCTGCAACACAATTTTTTCCCCGGCTGTTTTGAATATAGGAGTTTTATTCGTGGGGAATTAATTTTTCTCGAAAATTTTTATAATTGGCCTGATTATTAACAGTCCTTGGCGATATAAATTTGTCTACAAACTGAATAATATTATTCTTTGAATAAACTTAACGTTGGTACATAAAAATGCTTCCTTAAACGAGGACGGTGAACGTAAATATGTACTTTTAAAATATAAAAAGCATTTCATATTATTACTAGAACAAAGTTTCTTAAAATATTGCAGATATGTATGTATTACAAACCATTGTTTCTTATAGTGACCGAAAAGTCTTGTTAGTATAATTTTTTAAGAAAATATATTTTTTACTTTAGATGTAACTGAAAGATTAAAAAAATTTACTTGTATGTTTGCGTTAAACCAAATAATGAGAATGGCAAAAAGCAATAGTGAATTGGTTTTTAGGTAATATCAGTTTCAACATTTTCATGCTTAATGCATACCGATTTGCACAGACAATGTCGTACTGTCTTCAATTATTTTTTAGTATTTTTTTTAAGTTTTTACAATTTCTTTAAGGAATTGAACAAAAAATATGCAAACAATATACATTTTTAAACTAAACACATGGTTTTATGTATATTAATAAATATGGGTTAAATTAGAATTCCAAACTTTTATCTACTAAAGTGGCGGTATCGGGAAAATACAAATGTTTCGACAGCAAGAAAGATAAAAACGCCTGGCCACCTACAACTAAGAAAAGAAAATATAGCTTTCGTTTGCGGCCGCCAGTGTAATCCAGTTGCTGTGGATTGCCATAGGGATCATAATTAATTGCACCGCTGGGGTTGGTGGGTGAAGATTCATGTAAAACTTTTGTTTTCAAGGTGCGTAGCTAAAACGTTTTAATATTAATTAAAAAAAATTATTTGTTTTCAATTAAAAAACTCACCAAGAAGAAGCCCAATGATAAACTGCAATATGTTAATGATATATAATAGCCAAAACCATGAAAAAGTGTGCTTACTAGTAAACAGGCCACAATTGTTACAAACTTGTATCCGGAAAACGCCAATAGGTCCAGGGTTTTCAAATTTGTTCTAATATTTACCACATACAATGTTATCGAGTAGACAATCAATTCAAAAATACATGAAGCCAACGCACTCGACGCCTCAATGCTAAGTTTTTCTGGGGTAAAACGATTTTGTAGACCCAGCATTAATCCGGCCACAACCACGTAAGTAATGAAGGCCATTGTAGGTATGTATAAGTCGGGAGCGTTAATATCATATCGTGGCTGTACTGGTTGCTCTTGGTCGTATTTAAGAGACCAGTCCTGAAAACAAATTCGAATAAGTATTCGTTACACAATAGATTCTTATTAGACTTTTGTACATAAGTTAAAGCGTTCTTAAAGCAAAAGTTTTTAACAAAATTTTATTCATATGTGTTTGAATAGGTCTAAAATTTTTTGTCGCCTTAAGTAATAGTTTTAATTTTAAAAGTGAAAAAGGACATTTTTATTAAAACGCATTAGGTCGGCACATTAGATTGAGAGGACACTAATAATTTATTGTAAAATACATCGGTTTATAATAAAAGTTTTTAGTGAAGAGGTTCCGTTTTAAAACAATGTACACACATGTGTGTTTAATTATTTATTATCTTACCTTGTGGGTAAAGGGGAAGAAAAGTAAACGTAATTTGTTAATCACATATTTATTATCGACAGCAAAATAGTATTTTAATTTTGAAACCGGTACCCATTTTGTAAATTGATTCTCAACCAATTGTTTGCCTTGATCGGCTAACTGCTGACCATACTGCATAGCCATATCCTGTACAATGGGTTGCTGTAACATGGCAAACTGTGGAAATTGACCAGGAATTCCTGGTTGTTGGCTTTGAGAGACAAATGAAGTTCCTCCAGATGTTGGTCCACCGGGTGCAGAAGAATATAGTGATTGTTGGGCGTGTCCGGAGGGCGATGTGTAACCATAACTTTGATTCGGCATAGGCATGCCCACATTATTAAATGTGTTGTTTTGCAATGGTTGCATTGGCTGAAGTGGGTTGCTGTATGGGCTACTACTTATATTAACGCTAGACTGCATCATAGGATCTAGTACAGTAGGTGCGGTAGAGGGCTGCATATATGGTGATGCATTGGGCATAGGTGCAGCAGGTCCCATGGCATTAACATCACTTACACGATTGATTTTACGACCAGGGCGGGAAGCTTTTTAAATAAATATATACATATATGCAAACATTAAAACAAATTTACATCTATGGCTTATAGAATAAAATAAGACAAAAAAAACAAAGAAATTTGCAAGCTACTAACATTAGACAATTTAACTACAGTTTAAGGTATACTATTGGCAACTGTTGGTTAGTATGCATTCGTTATAGCCTTCCAATAGGAAATTTGGCTTGAAAAAACTGTTTTCTAGTAAAAAGCGTTAAAAGATACGACAAGATCCTAACTAAATCATTTCATTCCAGGTCTTGTCAAAAAAACAATTTTTAGTGTAACGTTGGTACTTGCGGATTTATTTCTCTGCTTTTTCCTTACAATTCTCCCACTTACGACTCCTTATGCCAGTATTTGGATTATTATACATTCTATTTAATGAAAAAAACTTATAACTTTTTTTGTATGCTATTTAATTTAACAAAATTATTGTTTTTTTTGTAATGAAAAAATTCGTCTAGCCGCTTAGCCGATTTTTTTTTAATCAAGCCAACGCCGAACAGCTGAGCTGATCAGCGGCTCAAGTTTAAGGCAATATTGTTTCAAATATATTTATTTTCTGTTGTTTTTTACCCTTCTCATAGTGATTATTGTAAATACATATCAGTTTTCATTACATTTTTTACATATGTATATCTTCAAGATTCATTTGCGACCCTATAAAGTGTTTATAGTCTGTATTCTTATAGATAAAAAGTTGATATAGGTCCGTGCCCCTGTCCATCAAATTTGTTGATATCAAATTTTCGATACCGGGTCAAGTCCTACAAAGAAAAACAGTTACTTACATTCTTCAGAAACTCGCTGTTTAAGATCTTTTAGCTACGGAGTAAAATAACCTTTTTTTAGGGCGAACTCCATACTACTACTGTTGCCACAAAACAGGCCGGTAGCATCAATCAGGATTTTTTTTAATTTTTGAAGGGGAGCGGTAGACCCATACACACGATTAATTAAATTAAATTTTAATAGGCTAGATATCGAAATTATAGCATCTAAAGGCTTTAAATCTGCTACGAAGAAGTTATAGCACAATTATATTTAAAAACTTTTTTTAATACATAATATCATGGTGAGTAAATATTTAACGAAGTTTTCAATACTATATATCTAAAAACCTAATAGCCTTAAAATTTTTACCTGCGACAAAGCAATATTATTTTAATATTTTAACAGCCTAAACAACACATTCAAGTTTAAGTTACTTTTACATATATATATATTATTTCGTTTTTTTTTTAATATTCTAGTTTAGATTAGAATTTCGAACATTTATGTGCATATGCCAAATGTGTTTAAGAAGTCTTAGTTAAAAACCAAAAGATAAAAATTATTTTAATTCATTTAATGGTTTAAAATTGTGGAAAAAACATTTGATTCTTAGGAAAAATAATTTAAGTCGGTTTGGATCTATTTTAATTATTATTTTTATTTTTTTAGCTCATGCACAAAAAAACGGCGTTAGGCCACCGTTGCCGAACAGTTTAGCTCCTCTTCAGCCGCCGATTTTTATTGATTGGCCTGTATTTCTTGTAGCAACCACATCACCAATCATGGTGAAATAATAAGGTGACCTCGACCCAATCACAACAACTTTCTTTTAAAATTAGCATGTGTATTTTTGTTGCCAAGTTCTAGCTAAGTTTTTATAAATCACATTTACCACACAGTAAATGCAACCATAATAATGCATTAAAAATTTTCCAAGCTAAGCTAGAAAATATATGGTGGAAGTAATAGTCTGCTGTTCAGTTACCTCCTACCTTGTTCCATATACCCTGCAAAAATAGTTCCCAGATAATTTTGGTCCAATATCGTCAAATCATTGATAAAAGAATCGTCAAAACAAGTTTTGGAAATCGTCAGAGAATCGTCAACACTTAAATTAATGTTTTTGAGTACTTTTTTACTTTATCATAAAAAAAAACGGGGAAACAAAGTGCTTACAGATGGTTTCGTTAAAAGTAGTAACAAAGAAAGTTACATTTTAATCAATGCAAAACAAACTTAAAAAAAAACGCAAATATTTCAGAAGTTTTTTTTTTGAATTTCCAAGTTAAGTCAAAAAAAAAAAAATTTTTTTTATGTTAAAAACAATTTTAATTGAAACACAAAATTTTTTTATAGAAATCGTTTTTCAAGGATCCTATTTATAATCCTTGTTACAATATACAGTATTCTAACTAAAAACATTTTAAATATTTTTAAGTAAACAAGCAATAGCTAATATGGAAAGGCTAAAAATAGTTTTTTTAAAATGGGAAGAACCTTATTTTTGCTTTTTTTTCCAAGCCGAACACATTAGATATATGTACATACATGTATGTTTTAGGTGTGTTGTGCTGTAGAGTACTAAGGCTGAATGACCTTTAAAGACCTTTCATTTGATACAAATGTTTTAAGATTTAAATAGTATCTTGGTATTAAAGGAGCAAAAGATTGACAGAAAATCCACATTTTCTATGAAAACACTTATTCATGATATTAAATGAAATTTTAAAGTTATACTTATGTACATATAATGAAATTTTTATGTTCTGGCTAAAGTAGAAAACCTTTATAAAAATCGTCAAACTTAGGGCAAAAATCGTCTAATCGTCAAACCCAATTTTTTGTGGCCGAAAATCGTCAAATCTGGCATTTGTGCCTGGAAAGGAGCTATAAATAATTGGCTGGGCTAACGATGCCCCCTTGTATTTTATTTCCCCGATAAGATAAATATATTAATGGTAATGTTATTTCAACAGCTGATAATTTTTCGTTGGAGCTTGTTTACCTTAGCAATCTATCGAAACAGAAAATTTTCTTACATTGTCGAAAGTATTTTTAAAACATTAGAAAATTTGGTATCGTATTTCTTGTAGTTATTGCTGTGCTGCCTATACCTTATAAAATAATTGTTCAATTACCTTGTCTTCTATTTTGTTAGTGACCTGGTAGTAACGCCGGTTAATTTAAAACAAAATTGTAATTTTTTTATCAATAAAAACTTACTTATAAAAACAAAACTTTTCAAACCGTAAGTACAGTATTTTTCAAAATAACACAATAAAACTAAAAAAAAGTATACGGTAAACTTAGGTTTTTCCATTAGGAAATACATTTGTGTATAAACATGCTCATTGGTATGTATGTATGTTCGTATGCACCCTGTCGGAATTTGAGTTAGCTTAAAGTTTACTCATGGTCAAGGTATGAGTAACTGATCAGGTAGAAGTAACTTATCAGCTGTCTTCTATTTTCGCCTAGGGTTGCTATCTCCAAATTCAAAAAAAGAGCACAGCTAGCGAAAAAAATCCGGACTTTGCCGGACATCAACAAAAAAAATAGTTTTGAACAGTTTTATATATATTTATACGGTTTGTTGTAGATTTAAGTCACAATAAACTTTTTCAAAAAAAAAATTTGCTTTAACTGCAAAAATTTACTTTTAAAGTAATTCAGTAGCAAAGTACTTGAAGTAAATATGTAAGATAAGAATTCTGAACACAGGGTACTTCAAGTAAGTAAGAAAAAAAAACATGATAAAAAGTAAAAACACAATTTTTACGAGGTTGGTATCTTTTTTTTTTAACAATAAAAAGTACGTTCTTTTCAGAAAAATAAAAAAAGGATTGTTTCCAAATATTTCAATACTATTAATATTATTTTTAGCCGTTGCATTTTGCGAAATAACTAAATTAGCGTTTGTTAAAAAATGTAGGACTTTCCGGACGCCGATTTTTTTCGAGGACGGATGCCCAAAAAAGAGGACAACAACTCTATTTCCGCCACATGTTTTCTAGCTTAGCTTGGAATATTTTTTATGTTATACAATGGTTGTGTATACTGTGTGTATGTGTGATCGCAACATTTTTGATAACCAAGCAGGAGTTTAGCAACAACAAAATACATGCTAAATTTTTACAGGAATTTGTTGTTTTAGGGACGAGGTCACCTTTTTATTCCGCCATGCTCATGGTTATCAACCATGGTGGAATAAGAAGGTGGGATCGTCTCTATAACAACAACTTCCTATAAATTTTCAGCATGCATTTTGTTGTTGCTAATTCCAGCTTGGTTGTCGAAAATGTAGCGAACACGCATACACACAGTATACACAACCATTGTATAACATAAAAAATTGTCCAAGCTAAGTTAGAAAACATTTGGCGGAAATAGAAGTCAGCTGATCAGTTATTCCTACCTTGTTAAATATACCTTGGTTATCAACAATGATTCACTTGTCCTCAGTACGAGTCAGTGACCACTCATTTTTCATCAGTACCACCGAACAATGAGCGAGCTGATTATAAAGTAGGGCTGTATTCCTAAAAGCAGTTTGCTTTGCATCACGAAATTTCAAATTGTTCCAGACAGTATAGCTAAAGGTTTTGATAATATATTGTGTCCTCAAATGAGTGCTTATAGCCATACCAATGTACTGGAAACCAAAAACCTTTTTTTTTAATTGTAAGGGCTGTGTAAGGAAAGAAGTTAAAATTAAGCCTTGATTGTTTTAAATCAAGCATAAGTGCTCTCTCAGCTAAATATGAACTCGCTAACTCGTGATGTATCAATCGTGAGAACAGTGTGAGACTTGCTAGTTAATGATCAAAATTAAAAAAACAAACTTTAATTTGACTTTTATTTGTTTTATTTCTTACTTTTATTTATTTATTGATTTTTTCCCCAGCATCTCGAACTGATTTAAAAAACAATTCAAAATAAATTTGCAATAGTTTACCTTTAATAAAAAAAATTTAATAATAATTTTAAAAACAACCTAAAGCACTTAAAAATAATTTTAAAGGACAATTTTCGGTGCATACCATCCACATTTGGTGATAAAACCAGGTCCAATAAAAAAAATGTCAGTGAAGGACTCATGGATTTTCCCTCTAAAGGTTTGGGTCTTCAATCGCAGATTGCATTGTAACATTATCTAAACACGTGTTCCATAATTGAAGGGGTACTATTCGCCCCACCTGTCATTTGAGTTCCTGTCCAATTAAACTTTCCAACGTGACAGTTTTTTCTTTGTTTATTAACCATCTTGAGTTTCTTTTACTTCCACCCCTCTCAAGGGAAAACCATTTAACTTTTCAATTAACTTTCGTTATTTTACATATTAGCGTTTCGCTTTTTCATTGAACTTAAATATTCACTTTGTTTCTTCAAACTTATACTTAATTATTGTATTTAAAAAATTTTTATTTTTGTCGCTTTAACCAAATTTTACTATCCAAAAATGCTTATAAATAAATTTGGGAAATTCACAAAACTAACAGTGATTTCAATTCAGCCACAGATACACCCAGTTAAGTTAAAAAATTATCTGGCATCACTGGCGTACTACTATGAAGTAAGCTTGATAGCAATTAACGAAAAAATGTTTTGCTATCCCTTTTATTTGATAATGGCAAATGTCATTTTATTTACTTAAAACACCGACTAATTTTATATATATATTTTTGACACAACAAAAATTTTATTCGTCACAATTTTTAGTTTTAGAATCACCACCACCTGATACATTGGGCCTTATTGTGTTTGGCGTAGTCGTGTCGAATGTTGCCGAATTCGCCACAAAAACGACAAGGGTGCTATTCATATAACATTGGCGTATTTGTTAGACGGTACCAAAAAACTAAAAACGACTACGCCAACCCCAACCACAATAAGAGTTTTTAATTCACCTTGGTTTATTTGTTTAAAAGTCCGACCCATCTTTCCATTACTTTTAAGTTAGCTTATAAGCTAGTTAAAAATACATAAATTTAAAATAGTTCAATATATTTCGACAGGGTAGGTTTACATTTATGTACATATGTATATTGGCAGATATGTACATATAATGAAACTTAACTTATAGCAACGTGTTTAAATATTTATACAATTTACTTTAATTTATGTAATCAAATGCTTTCATTGAAAATATTTACTCTTCAGCTAACAAGTTTTTATTAGTGATGCACGTGGGTTTCCTTGTTTTAAGCGCAAATATACATACATACATATGTATGTATGTAAATATTGTTGTGATTTTTCAAGGTTCAATTATACGTGACTTAACGCCATAACCATAACCTTTGCCATAAAAACCAAAACTCAATTGATTTCTATGGTTATGGCCAAGGTATATTAAAAGTGGTTTCAGACGATATGTATTTTACACATGAGTTGTCACTTCTGCAATCCACATGTATTTGCGTATGTCTGTCAAAATTGTCATTTTACAGACTGTTTATTTTTTTTCCTTTCACACTTACATATGTAATAACATCTGACATAACCTTCAAACCGAAATAAACAACTTGCTTTTCCTTGTTGTTATTCTAAAAACAGCTGATGACATATGCTTTGCCAGATGATAATAGAGCACGCTCAATTACAAATTTGTCATGACTTTTACATATGTATGTATTTGACACATGCAATGTTTAAACGCGTTCGCACGGCATATATCAATTTCGCAATGCAAAATTTGACAAATTATGTGTTAAATACATATCGTATGAAAGCACTTTAAACAAGGTAGGAGTAACTGATCAGCTGACTTTATTTCCGCCATATGTTTTCCAACTTAAGGGCAAACTATAATGTGCTTTAGGTAACTTAAGCAAAAGTGCGAATACACATATGTATTTAAAAAACCTTATTATTAAGAACTTCTCTGAGCACTTTCGAATTTATTTGCGGATTACATATTTTAAATAATATACTTACTGTCTCACAGCCGCTAAGTGTAATCCTACAAAAGCAGGATATAGATTTACAAGAAGGGTCATCTCATATAAAAACCAAGATAATGTGTCTTAAACTTAAAAAAAAATAAAGCCTAAACAGTATTAAAACTGTTTTTGAAGAGGCAAAAAATATTTT
This sequence comes from Melanophora roralis, assembly GCA_963583895.1. Classification (NCBI taxonomy): domain Eukaryota; kingdom Metazoa; phylum Arthropoda; class Insecta; order Diptera; family Rhinophoridae; genus Melanophora; species Melanophora roralis. The sequence continues at coordinate 27,130,918 of OY757187.1, read as the reverse complement.
GCGGTCGTATGGGAATTTTAGTTCAAAAGCCTAGATTTAAAAGAAAAATCATTAACAATTTCCAAAGGTTATATAGAAATTGATTTTAATTTTCTTTGTTTATTTATAAGCTTTGTTGTAGGTTAAGTTTGTCTATGGCATTTTATTGGTTCCTACACCAAATCATTAGTAGACTTCAATCAAATTCTTAAAAAACGCATGAATATTTTTTTCCTAAAGAAAAAATTATTTTTAAGATGTCGAAGTATACTACCACATTGAGGGCTACATACTTTTAATTGAATCTGTTTTACAAGATTTAAAAACATTTTCTGATTTAGAAATTTTAATTCCATAACTTGCAGATTTATTAAAACTTGGTCAGTTCTATTTGTGCTGCTTCTTATATGCGTGGGGGTGATCTTCATTCTTTTGCAATTTTGTAGAAAAAATTTTCGCTATGTCGCTTTGGCTAACCTTTCTACCTCTCTAGCATGGCGGAATAAGAAGGTGACTTCGTCCCTACAATAACAACTTCCTGTAAAAATTTAGCATGTATTTTGTCGTTGCTATATTCTAGCTTAGTTGTCAAAAATGTTGCGATCACACACACACAGTATACACCAACATAAAAAAATTTTCCAAGCTAAGCTAGAAAACATATGGCAAAAATAAAAGTCAGCTGAGCAGTTACTCCTACACTGTTTAATGTACCTTGCTCTCGAGTATACTGTTTTATTAATTTACATGTTTGTGTGTTATGTCTTTCCCGTATTTTCTGAAAAAATCTTGCCAGTTTTCTGCAATCTTTTTCTTCTAACTAGATGCCAATATTTTTCTCTTTTTTAGGAGCGCCTACCGATATGTTCTTATTATTACTGTGGTTTGGTCAATTTGTTAATAATTTTGTAGTGTATTAGGGGTTACCTTCGGGCTAGCTTTGGTCAGTTTATTAAAACTTTATTGCATTATGGTTTTTATGTGTCTCTGATATATGTATGTACATTAGTGTGTCCATATATTTACGGACTAGTCGCGTTTTCTGCAGGGTAATTTTAGACCCACACCACATACATACATGCATACGTGGTAGGGGAATTATGCGTTTGTACGCCCAAAAGTAAAAGGCTGACATCCATTTTAACTAGCACCTATCCACTTATAATCACTTCCTGAGTCGATTAGAGCATGTCTGTCCTTCCGGCTGGTGCCAATGCATTTTTGTGTTCGAAGTAAAACCTTTACTTTTAATGCTATTTTTTTGAAATTTGGCACAGATAATTTTTTTTGCCCATTGTTTTTGGTGATGAAAGATCCATTTTCTGACAACCCAATTTCTGTAATAAGCATTTTTGGCTATAACTGGCTTCAGTATTTCTTTATCTTAACAAAATTTTCCATGTGAGCTTTTTTTTAATGCCTTCGACTAGTATAATAAATATTGAAATATTCGGTCTAAATTTTGGCATAGCCCCATACATATGCCCTACCGAAATATGCATTTTGGGATATAACTTGGTATAATTTTACAAATTTCCTCCCGGAATATGCATTTTAGGCTTTAGCTGTTTTGAATATTTCTCTATCTACATACAATTTTGCAATATTTATCAATTTACACCATCAAATAGTTAATAGAATTCTGTAATTAGCGACTGTAGATTTAGCATGGGTCTTATGTAGGTTAGACTCCTGGAAACTACACTTAACCTCATAAATTCCGAATAAATTAATAATGCCAGCTAAATATATTAACACATACTTAAATCTTTTTTAAAAATAGCAATTAGCCAACCAAGTTTTATGAAAATTAACCGCACCTCTTGTAGAATGCGTTTATGTTAACCACACTAACGAAAATTAGCTTGCGTGAACTTTGTGCATACGGTGGTACCTAATATCAAAAAAATTGTGGCGGAGGGTATAATATGGTCGGGTTTGACTGGACATAACTTTCTCACCTGTTTTTACGCAGTCTTTGAATAAGGTCTATTTCTATATATTAATTTAAAACGCATTCCTACCTTTGTAGTGTTAATATGAATTTAAAAATTTTTTTAAATTTTATTTAGTTTATTGTATTCCTCCACAATTTGTCTCAATTATTTACTATATATTCTAGATTTATTTAAATGAAAAGTGTAAAAAGTCTAAACTGTTGTCGGATATTTCTTTGATTTGCCTTTTTCAAATGATTGCTTATATTTTAAAAACAAACATGTTTACGAAATATGGTTATTGTTTTATGATAATGTATTACACTTACTTGATAGACTTCTGTATTTGTGTTCTTTTACAACTCTCCCCGAGTGTTAAATAATTAATCAAATTTAATGTTTTTTTAATACAGTCACTCATATGAGTATAATCACGCAGAGCACTACTTGGTACAGGGATTTTTACACCCTACAGTCCGCGGTATCTGTCCAGCACATGCTTGCCTTGTCCCTTAAGCGAGCATCCATACTTCCAAATAATTTGCATAGTGGGGAAAAACTCAACAAAAAAATTTAATTTTTTTAAAATAATTATAATTACATGAAAGGCAAAAAACCATATTAAAATATTAAATGAATAGTTTATGGTTTCCTGTTGGATCAAATTTGTTAAGCATGACATTTGTGTTATTTTCTATTTTACTATGAACATATATGTAGGGTGTCCATTCGTACTGATTTTATCAGTACGTGTACTGATTTTTGGTTTGGTGTACTGATTAAAAATCTGTGTACCGCAATGTACTGATATTTGAGAAAAAGTACTGATTGTACTGATTTTTTAATATAAAATTTTATTTTAAATTGTTTTTTGTTAAAAACTTTTAAGTTGCCACCAAAGTAGATAGTTAACCCAACAAACATATATGCATGAAGTGACCTAGCTGAAGTTTAAGAGTTTTTTTGACACGAGCGATTATTTCGCGTTTATTTTAATCTGCCAGACGATTGCTGTTTGGTTCTTGAAAATTATGCTCAAGGTATATTCAACAAAGTAGGAATAACTGATCAGCTGACTTCTATTTCCGCCATATGATTTCTAACTTAGCTTGGACACTTGTTTATGTTATACAATGGTTGTGTATACTGTGTGTATGTGTGTTCGCTACATTTTCGACAACCAAGCTGGAATTAGCAACAACAAAATACATGCTGAGATTTTACAGGAAGTTGTTGTTTTAGGGACGTTCCCACCTTCTTATTCCACCATGATTATGCTCTTACGAGTAATTTTGACGATTGCTAAACAAGAAAATCATTGTTAATGTGTTTCTGACACTTTTGTGCCAACGCTTTTTTTGTAACCGGTGTCGTCGTATGAACATTCAAACGATGCGTAAAATACTGCTATGTATTTACCAGCGCAGGTTTTTTGTGAATTGTTGGGCTATAGTCACCTTTTGCGTTTTCTTGCATTAAAAGAGCGACTTTAAATTGTAATTTTTCCTAATGAAAAACTAAATTTGAGATATAAAAGTTTTTAATGCTGCTATCAATTTAAGCAATAATATTCAAATAACCTGGTTCCCTTTAAAAAATTTTATTTTGACTAAAATAATTAAGGAAGAGCGCGAAACATCCTTACAGTCCTATTTTTCAAAAATATACCATGGAGAATAAATATTGCAGATTTATTTTAAGACAGTAAACGGACTCGCTTGTTAGTGAATTAACATAAAACCATTTTATGTATCGAATATGTACAGCATTAAAACTTCAGTTTTGTTATCCAGCGGCAACCAAGACTTTTCGGTCGACACATTGTAAAACATTTGTAATTTAAAATTGGCAACAATAAGTCGTAATGTGGCATCTGTAATATAATTTCGGAAACCAGCAACCGAACTAAAGTATGATTGCCATACGTAAGCGACAACTTAAACAGATTATAAAAAACATAAAAAGAATTGGAGTAATTTTTTTTATCGTTTGTGGCTTGTTAGATAAAAAAAATCTAACGGTTTTAATTAACTAACTTTTTTTAATTAATTTTTTTAACTTAATATTTGTTTGGTATTTATTCTTACAAAGTCAACCTTCACTTTGGCTACAAGGACACAAACCGAAAGGACCGGACATGCTTAAATCAACTTAGCAAGTCATTTTAAGTCGATCGGCATAACCGAAAGTGGTTCTTAGACTATAAAATACAAAAAAACTTTTTATTAAAAAAAAAACGAAAAGTGTACTGATTTCGAATCAGAAATAAATGGTCACCCTATGTAAGTATATGCAACATTGCTAAGCCGCTAAGCCTGTCCTCTGTCATGGTTCATCTCAACCATGTTTTAATACGACGAAATGACATTTCAGCCGCGGCATTACTGACCGGGATTAAAACAAAAATGGTGAATATTTTTTGCAAATTTGGGTAAATATCTGGCTCACATCTTGCTAAAACATCAATTATATTATCTGGGCAGTCTTTATAAAACTTCCACTTTTGTTTCCAATGCAAAATGTCAGCTTTTAATTTCGTATAAGCAGTTTTGTTCTTTTTTTCAAAATTGTAATAAATCTGCAAGTTATTAAATTTAAATTTCTAAATTACCAATACTTTGACATCTTAAAAATTATTTATATTTTTAAAGCTATGCTTTTCAATTAAAATTCCCATAACAATGCAAATATTTGTTGCCTCTTTTTGGGCTTAATTTCTTTCAGTGTTAAGACACATTATCAGGGGTTTTTATAAGAGATGATCCTTTTTGTAAATCTATATCCTGCTTTTGTACAATTATACTAAGCGGCTGTATGACTGTAAGTGTATCATTTAGAATATGTAAACCACAAATAAATTCAAAAGTGCTCAGAGAAGTTCTTAATAATAAGGCTTTTGAAGACGTATCCCTATCTTTCCACTCGGGTTTCTTTTCCAATGCCTCTATTATGTGATTTATTCTTACTGCAAATTGTAAAATTGAATCAGGGGAATTCACCCATAGTGTTTCGCATAATGGAGACAACTTTGTACCTAGATATTTCAAAAAAACTGCATTACGCTAATATTATTTTTTAAAAAATAACGATATCTTGTTGCCTTTCGATATTAAGTAGTTAAGTCTATGGGAATAGCAAAGCGTTTGCTTTGTATTTTTTGCAGTTTCTTGTATTTTTTTACTGCTCCATTTGCTGCCACATTAAAGGACACCCGTCATTTCAAATTCCTACACAATTTTCAAAATCAAGACCAATGTTTTTCAAAGCTCTTAAAACTACTGATAATACTGTGTTCGCATTTATTGATACTTTGACGTTATCGCCAATATGTTTTAAAGCCTCTTCAAATACGTCGATAAAGTCGATGAATTCTTCTTTTGCTAACTTTCCTTTACTGAGAACACAAATTGAAAGCGCAAAGTGACAGTTGTCTTACTGAGTATTTAAAAGTGTTTACTAGACAAAATTTTACTATTAATATTTTACATTATTTTTGAATAAAAATTTGCCTGAGCCCAACATTTTTTAAAATCAATTATCATTTACGAAAGCTACAACTTTTTTTAATGTTTTGAAAATCAGAAAATGCTAATTTTGATGCTTTGGTGAGCTTTTTTGTGCTGACACAGGGTGTCCCTAAATTTACCTAGTAAAAAGGCTGGGATCTCTGTTACCAGATAAGTTTGTTTTTTGCAAATCAATTAAGTCGCTTAAACGATATATGTATTTACTAACATTTTTTTGTACATTTTTTGACCATTGTGTAGTGTTTATAGTATATAGTATTTTTAAAGTTAAATATTTGCTTAATTTAATTCATATCATCAAAAATCAATTTCCTTAAACATGCTGGGCTTATCTTCTTTGTAGTAAGAGTTCAATCGAAAAATTAATTAATCAATTGTGTTTAAAATTAACCAGTCTTTAACTGAGTTTATATCAATAGATATTGTTACAAATTCAGTGTTTTTTTTTCTTCAATGGGCGTCCTACGACACCACAAAGATATCCATTAATTAAAGCGGGGCCACCCGAATCCCTTTTCGTAATACCTCTCTCTTTGAGGCCGTAACTACAAAACATGGACTCTGAGAACTCTTTCTAATAACTTTCACATAAAACTTTGTTACCGACAATTTGAATTATTTTTTTTAACATATTAGAATCAGTTGGTTTTTTACTACCCCATCCATATATGTGCACTAGGTCGTCGTCTTTTACATTATCCATGCACAGAGGCGCTTTTCCTACATTAGCATCGTCAAGAGCTTCCATTAATTGCAATATTGCTACATCATAGTCACCTGATTTCGTATCGTACTTGTCGTGTATTATGATTTCTTTAGGAGTAGAAAATGCATCAACATCACCGATTAAAGAACCTCCAGCTGTTACTGTTATATAATATTTATTTTTCCCCACAACACAGTGGGCTGAAGTGACAACAGTTTTAAATGACACTATACTTCCAGCACAGAATAATTTTTGTCCGTAAAACATTTGCGCTGTAAAATTAGCGCGAGAAATAGGAACAGGTTCGCCGCAAAAAACACGCGTGATTTTATTTTACAGGATACCAAAGAAATTTGTAAAATAAACAAAAAACATATAAAAACTTTTAGTAGTTTTTTTAATTGAAATAACATTTTTTGTTTAACTTGTCGGATAATTAAAACAATGTCAACTGTAGACTGTTCAAACCCTTAAAATCTTTAAAATCAATGGCCTGCTTTTATAGAATTTTTTGAGTTAAAGCTAAAACATTTATTTGAACATTTGGTTCAATTTGTTTGTAGTATAAAATATTTTTTAAATTTGCTACATATTTTTTGGCTTAGGAATTTGATATTTATTTACTTTCGCATACCTTACAATTTTGCTTAACCTTTTGGGGGGTTTCATGTAGACATTATTTTATTAAAGAACACTTTTGATATACCTTCCACCAACGTGGACAGGGGTATAGAAAGCTAAGATGTTTTGTTTGTAGCTAACGATGGCAAAAAGGTATTGCAATGCAGTAAAAATATGTTGAAGATGTCTGATATTTCTCGGTTGGTCTGAAAATAGATTTTGAAAAAAATACTCCACACAAGATTTGAAAGCTTAATCAGTCAAAACTAAAAAAATTAAAATAAAAAAGCTAAATTAAAAAAACATTAGGTGTGTATAGAAATACTTTGTGCCGGCCCGGCACGTTACAAATATTAAATTTTGTATGAAATTTTTTATTTTTCTGGCATTCCACCGGGAAATGCAGAGGGCGAGTTTTTTGAATTCGCCTTGCTGTTATCTTGTTTAGTGCACCCTAAGGCACATTCAACAAGGTAAACTCAAGGCGAATTCGAAAAATTCGCCCTCTGCATTTCCTTTTTGTGTTTGAACGGTAGAATGTCAGAAAAGTTAAAAATTCCATATAAAATTAATTTTTATTTCGTATAAATGTCAAATTGATTTTAATCAGCTGGGTTCTTAATATTACCTGGTTGAATGTGCCTTCTCAGATAGCATTTGGAAGATTGTTTTTCAAAAATTCACCTTCGTGAGTCTTTTAAGAGTACTTTTGGTGATCAAAAACTGATTAATAACTTACACGATCAAAAAAGGACTAGAAAATGATTCGCGCTACTGAGTGAAATGAGTTTGATTTTATATACAATAACAAATTGTATAGCAATCGCAAATTAACCACACATACGTTTAAAATGTGAGTACATTTTTCGTCATTTATTATCATTTTCCGCTCACCTAGAAGATTGAAAAATGCTTAATCAAAAACAGATCATGCAGGTGCTTAAGAAGTGATTAAAATAATGTATTTTAGGATCATATTTTCCGCAGATAGATGATTGAACACTGCTTGTTAAGTAAATGTCAAACACTTAAATTTTTGTTCATTTAAAAAGTAACATCGTGGTATAAAAGTCGTTTTGCTGTGAAAGTGAAATTAAAGGATTAATAATAAAAAAGTGTAATTAAATTTAGGAATTATCCAAAAATCCTTAAAGTAAGATATTTTAATCAAACAGTGATATGCAAAGTAAAAAAGGGGAAAAACGTTGCAGCTCAAATTTGCAGAAGACAGGTAGAAAACTTGGAAGAGGAAGAAGAACCTAAGCAGCCATATGGGGCAAAACAAAAACACGGAACAAATTTAATTACCTTTTTTTTTTTGTTTTTTTATAGTATATACATATATATGTATTTTGAAAATGACAATGATAATAAATAATAAAATAGAAATATGTGTGTAAATGACAATAAAGGGACTTACAAAAGACTCGAAAGCGACTATAATTATGACTAAAAGACGACTCGAAAGAGAGTCACAAACAAACTAAAATTAGACTTATATATGATCAGAAAATATTTCAAATACTACTTAAAAAGGAGTCGAAAATTACTTTTAACTAATATCAAAAAAGACTCATAAAAGACTTATCAAGAAGAGTCACGGGAAGTTATGTTTTTCCACCGACAAAAGTATCTTTTATGCTCAAAAAATGCGCGCATATTTTGCCTTTTTAATCGCGCAGTGGAGTCGAAAACGACCCAAATTTGATTAAAAAATGAACAAATTGCTGGATGGGTTGTTGCACCCTGAGAAATTGTAAATTTTTCATCATTGGTTACAGCGATGCCAACTTAGCTATTTTGGAGCTAGATTTAGCACTAGACGGCACTCGAAGCCGTCATGATGTCGCAGTGGACATTTTGTAAGAGTAATGATTCTTACGTAATTCCTCGTCGACAATTTTGTTCAAAGTTCGGTATTCGGCGAATATGTGATGAACCGAGTGTAAATTTAATTCGTTCGTGGGTGCGAAAATTCCGCGCAACTGCTTCGGTAAACTCAAGGCGAATTCAAAAAATTCGCCCTCTGCGTTTCCTTTTTGTGTTTGAACGGTAGAATGTCAGAAAAGTTGAAAATTCCATATAAAATTAATTTTTATTTCGTATAAATGTCAAATTGATTTTAATCAGCTGGGTTCTTAATATTACCTGGTTGAATGCGCCTTGGTGCACCCTGAGAAATTGTAACATTTTTCATCTTTGGTTATGACAAATTTTTGTATAACAAAAAAATGTATTTTGCAAAAATGTATTTTGACATCATAAGTATTTAAAATACAAAATACTTCAGTGTTGGGTATTTCAAATACAAAATACATTAGAAGGTGGTATTTCAAATACAAATACAAAATACGTATTTGTATTTCAAATACGTATTTCAAATACTGCCCAATCCTGCCTATTGTATTAATATTACATTTTTTTAAGGTTTTGTGAAGAGAAATACTTAAAAATTATGTAATGAAATTTTGAAAAATCGTTCGAAAAACGGTTTTTCCTATTAAAATTAATTAAATTTGTGGTTTTTAAGTTTTATTTTAAAGGAAAATTCAGGGTTTTTATATATTATAAGCTTCAATTGTTTACAACTTTTTGAACATATGCTACTTGTTGAGTTTTCATAGGACACGCTGATAAAAAATTTATAAATCGTCATAACTTTTGATTTCATCTTACATTTTTTTTTACAATTTTGGCTTTTTTGAAAGTGAACAAACCGTTATTTTAATATAGAAAGGCCCCAAGTAGTTTTTTTTAATAAATCCAAATTTTCATTAATATCGACAATTAGCCAAAAAAATCTCGATCAAAAAAATACTAGTTAAAAACTTTCTATATTAAAGTAACGACATTGTGCTTTCGAATCTTTTCGTGGAATATTTTTTGACAAGCACCAAGTTGTTTTTCCAGTACCCTAAAAGCAAGTCTTCTGAAAAATTTTAATAGTTTAACCTATTTTATCCCAAATATATATATGTATAAAAAATCCAAAAATAACCGCTTTATGCTTTTTTAAAATGAGTATTTACTGTAGCTGTGTATTCTTAATTCAATAGGGAAATTTTAAAAAATATTTAAAAAATTTAAAAATTTACCTTGAATTTTTTAAACAGAAAAACTTGCAAAACAATCTGTATCAATAAACTTATAAAACCTTCAAACTATTTTTAAATCAATAGAAAAATTTTAAAAAATATTTAAAAAATGTACTTTGAATATTGTAAACAACACCTTGAAGTTATTCTTTGGGAAACAGAAAAACTTGCAAAACAATCTGTATCAATAAACTAATAAAACCTTCAAACTATGCTTAATTCAATAGAAAAATTTTAAAAAATATTTAAAAAATGTACTTTGAATATTGTAAACAACACCTTGAAGTTATTCTTTGGGAAACAGAAAAACTTGCAAAACAATCTGTATCAATAAACTAATAAGGCCTTCAAACTATTCTTAATTCAATAGAAAAATTTTAAAAAATGTACTTTGAATATTGTAAACAACACCTTGAAGTTATTCTTTGGGAAACAGAAAAACTTGCAAAACAATCTGTATCAATAAACTAATAAAACCTTCAAACTATTCTTAATTCAATAGAAAAATTTTAAAAAATATTTAAAAAATGTACTTTGAATATTGTAAATAACACCTTGAAGTTATTCTTTGGGAAACAGAAAAACTTGCAAAACAATCTGTATCAATAAACTTATAAAACCTTCAAACTATTCTTAAATCAATAGAAAAATTTTAAAAAATATTTAAAAAATGTACTTTGAATATTGTAAATAACACCTTGAAGTTATTCTTTGGGAAACAGAAAAACTTGCAAAACAACCTGTATCAATAAACTTATAAAACCTTCAAACTATTCTTAAATCAATAGAAAAATTTTAAAAAATAAACCTTAAATTTTATCTCAAATAAAGAAATAGTTTGCATATTTTACAAGTTTGCTTAACCCTTCTAGGGGGTTATAACGTATAAATTATTATTTTTTAAGAAAATTTTTTATCTCCTTCCCCACAGGGGAAAAGGACACACTAAGTTTAGTTTTTAGATTTTGACTTTAAAAATAATCTTTTTCAATCGAAAATATTACAAATTTAGTATTTTAGATTAGGAAACTCTTACTTTTCTTTTATTTTTTTTAAGATACCAATTATGTTAGATGCCTACTTTTTTGCGAACCATTTCAGCCCATAGAAACGCGATATATAAATTCATATTTCGACTTCTTTATTATAAATGTTGTAAAAATATTGTGTAATTGAGTACTGAATAATCAATAGCAAGTATTTTTTTCGGCACTCGAAGCCGTCATGATGTCGCAGTGGACATTTTGTAAGAGCAATGATTCTTACGTAATTCCTCGTCGACAATTTTGTTCAAAGTTCGGTATTCGGCGAATATGTAATGGACCGAGTGTAAATTTAGTTCGTTCGTGGGTGCGAAAATTCCACGCAACTGCTTCGGGTTTGAATGTCCCACCGCCAGTACCCAGTGGATTTTCAAAGACTCCCGAAAGTTTTGCACTTGTTTAAAGCAGTTTACGTGAAAATTCACATCTTTCTTTACGAAAAAGAGCAGCCTCACTGGGACTTCCAAGAGCTACATATTATTAATTACATATATTTTAAAAAAGTGTATGAAGTTCCATCCTTTTAAAATTCAAAACGTTTAAGATATGAAAAAAAGTGACTTTGATATACGCAAAAATTTTTGTGAAACAATGATGTAGCGTTTTCGCTCTGTAAATCCCATTTTTTTTTTTAGCGAGGAGGCTTATTTTCACTTAAACGGCAACAAGCAAAACTGCCGTTACTGGTATCCAAGAACCCACAACTCTCGATTGAAACATCAAAAACCATTGCAATGCCCCAGGGTAACTGTTTGGCGTGCCTTAACCACGCATGAGGTAATTGAACCATTAGTTTTGGAAATTCTAGAGGCCAGGCGACGAATGTCGACGGCGAAAATTATCGACGCATGATTACGGAATTGTTTTGCCAAACCTGGGAGCTCGTTCATCGTACTCTCTACACACGTGGTTTTAACAGGCACACACAGCCAGAACTTTGATGAATTCGCTTCAGGAAAATTACCCTCAAAAACTGATCGGTCGCTTTGGAAACATCCAATGGCCACCGAGGTCGCCCGATCTAACTCCCATGAATTTTTTTATTGGGCTACCTCAAAGAGAGGGTTTATAATAATATAAGACGGCTTCTTTTTTAAATTTTTCGATGAAATATAAAATTTTATTATTAACATTAATTTGGTATTTTATACAGTTGTGGTATTTACTTTTTGGAAAGATTCTGCCCTTATTAATTCTTAAAACACATACATATGTATGTCACAGTCAATAACTTACATTTGGTGCTAATTTTTCATATATATTTTTAAATAAAAGTTAAGTAAAAAGTAATACACAGCCATAAATACCTACTAATGCTAAGCACACACTATGCCATTTTGTGGTACCATAAGCCAACATTATTGTGTGAACTTCTGCCATTTTTGTAAGTTTTTTTGAAATGTGACGATAAAAATTGACGACATGAAAAATGCTTAAAGTGTACTTGGCATAAGATTCATCTAACCAACCACTATATATTTTTTTAAATTACAATTTAAATCTGATTTGTAAAGCGTTTATAAGTTTTACTGATAATTCTTAGCTGGGGACAGCTGATTGTTATTAAATTTTACATACGTACACTTGTAGACGACAAAAGCTTATCGATTGACCGCTTAGAAAAGGTCAACAAAACATATTGATAAAAAGTCAAAAACAACAGGACAGAATGATGCAAATAGCATTAAAGTGAAAATATAATAAAATTTTTTAAATATTCTTTCATTTACAGTACGGGAAGAAAGACCATATAAAAACATCAGCAATTGCAAAATACATTTGTAATTTAAGAACAAAATGACTTCTAAACGCATTGGTAAGTATGGTATACTGAATTTAATTGATATTTAATTTTGGGCATTTTTTAAAACTAATTGGTTTTAAGCTTTGCTAAGTGTTTCGGATAAAACCGGTTTAGTCGATTTCGGTAAAACCTTAAATGGCTTGGGATACAAATTGGTGGCAAGTGGTGGCACTGCTACAGCCTTACGTAATGCTGGCCTATCTGTTGCCGATGTGTCTGATATAACCGGTGCGCCTGAAATGTTGGGCGGTCGTGTCAAGACTCTACATCCTGCTGTGCATGCTGGCATATTAGCTCGTCTTTCCCCCTCCGACCAGGCAGATATGACCAAACAAAATTTTGATTACATAAGTGTAGTTGTGTGCAACTTGTATCCCTTCGTAAACACTGTTTCCAAACCTGAGGTAACTGTGGCTGATGCAGTTGAGAATATCGATATTGGTGGTGTTACCCTGTTAAGAGCTGCCGCTAAAAATCATGATCGTGTTACTGTTGTGTGCGAGGCTGATGATTATGCCAAAGTATTAGCTGAAATTAAACAGAAGGGTGACACTTCTTTGGAGACACGTAAATTTTTGGCTTTAAAAGCTTTTACCCACACAGCCACATACGATGATGCCATTTCTGACTATTTCCGAAAACAATATTCCAACGGGGTTTCTCAACTTAATTTGAGATATGGCATGAATCCTCATCAAAAGCCTGCCCAAATCTTCACTCAATTAGAAAAGTTACCGTTGCGTGTGGTAAACGCTTCTCCCGGTTTTATTAATCTTTGTGATGCTTTAAACGGCTGGCAATTGGTAAGAGAATTAAAAAAGGCTTTGGGTTTAGCAGCTGCGACTAGTTTTAAGCATGTTTCTCCAGCTGGCGCTGCTGTGGGAAATCCTCTGAGCAAAGAACAAGCTAAATTGTGCATGGTTGATGATTTATACGACTCGTTGACACCACTTGCAACCGCTTATGCAAGAGCTAGAGGTGCTGATCGTATGTCCTCTTTTGGAGATTTTGTTGCTCTTTCCGATGTTTGTGATGCTGTTACTGCAAAAATTATTTCGCGTGAGGTATCAGATGGTATAATTGCTCCTGGTTATGAGCCAGCCGCTTTAGAAATTCTAAAGAAAAAGAAAAATGGCGCCTATTGCATTTTAGAAGTGAGTAAATAAAAAAAATAATTAGTTTTAAAATTGTTAAAAAGTTGTTATTTTTATACATAATTTTCATATTTGTAGATGGACCCAACGTATGAACCTTCATCATTGGAACGCAAAACCATTTTTGGCTTGACGTTGGAACAAAAACGTAATGATGCCGTCATTGATCCATCACTTTTCACAAATATTGTAACGAAAAACAATAAATTACCTGCATCTGCTGTGCGGGATTTGATTGTTGCTACCATTGCTTTGAAGTTTACTCAAAGTAACTCAGTTTGCTACGCTCGTGATGGTCAAGTTATTGGTATTGGTGCTGGTCAACAGTCACGTATCCACTGCACTCGTTTGGCTGGTGAAAAGGCTGATAACTGGTGGTTAAGACAACATCCCCGTGTTGCTGGCATGAAATTCAAAGCTGGTGTTAAACGCGCGGAAATTTCAAATGCCATCGATAACTTTGTAAATGGTACAGTGGGAAAGGACATGCCTTTTGCTCAGTTTGAAGCAATGTACGATGTGGTACCTGCTCAATTGACCGCTGAGGAAAAATTAGCCTGGTTGCAAGAGTTAAGCGGTGTTGCATTGGGATCCGATGCTTTCTTTCCCTTCAGAGATAACATAGATCGCGCACGATTGGTAAGTGTATACATATTTGATAACAAATAATTTAATTTTAATTTATTACATTTCGCAGAGCGGTGTTTCTTATATTGCCAGTCCAGCTGGTTCAACTAATGACGCCGGTGTCATTGCTGCTTGTAATGAGCATGGCATTATTATGGCCCATACTAATTTACGTTTGTTCCATCATTAATTTCTTTATTGTGCATTTAAGTTTTTTCTTATATTTTTATAATTTGAAGTCGACTCATGTTTTAAACAGAAATTAAAGGACAGAAAAATATTTCAGTGAATTTATTTGCATTTAAGTGTTAGGAAATATAAATAAGTACATATAATGTATATAGTAATTTCATTGCACAAATAAAACATTTTTCAGTATAAAATTCCGCATAGTACTTTTTTATAAAACGCGTTTTCAGAAGAATTAAACAGGGTGATATCGCTGATGCCTTGTTTTAAACTATTATTTCTTAAAAAGATTGTGGAAGACATGAAAAATAAGGTTAGGTAGAACAGACAGCTGTTGAAAAATAAGAAGAGAGGGGTGCATATCCTCGTGTCCGATACTTCGGTCGTTTGTGATACCTGTTATATAGAAGGAGAGAGAGAGAGAGAGAGAG
Source organism: Melanophora roralis (assembly GCA_963583895.1). Lineage (NCBI taxonomy): Eukaryota > Metazoa > Arthropoda > Insecta > Diptera > Rhinophoridae > Melanophora > Melanophora roralis. The sequence continues at coordinate 27,115,805 of OY757187.1, read as the reverse complement.
AGAGGGAGAAAGAGAAAGGAGGATTTTAGATATTGAGGTAGAGACTGAGTTTAATGTAGAAAATTGTTCCCCATCCTGGTTCCTATTCGTGAACCAAACGTAACCCCCGATTAAAGATAATTTAATCGATAGGATGTTAGCCACATCCGACAGACTTTTCAGTCTACTGGTCACATTATACCTGAGCCGGACACCGCATAGTTCCAGGCTGCTAGATAGCCTCCTTCTCTGCGTTTTGGCCGCTCAACAGAAGCCGTTAAAAGACAATCCTATTCTCTTGGCATGGGTGAAAAATCTAAAGTCACTGATAAAAGCAGTTAAAGTGTCTCTCAGCCTTAGTATGTCAAAATTAAAATGGAATTTGAAAGGTTTTTGGATATAGTGTATGTATCCACGGAGAGTTTGTAGAAAGAGAGCGGAGCAGTGAATCGCCTCGCCGTCCAATTTCATTACATCGCTAGTGCATCAATAATGCAGTTGCCATATTGGACCCCAAGCCAACGTGTGCCTATAAGGCATCGCTATTTAGCTTTTAATGCCCAGCAACTTTTAATGAAGAATATACAGTCAGTTTGCCGCTTTGCCAATCTCTGACAGTTTAGCCTGCAATACATTGGCTTTATAAAAAGTCGAAACGAAATCAGCACTGCTGTTGGTTCAATATACATATGTATATTACTCCTCCTAAACCAGTTACTCAACATCAATTGATAACTTGCAATGTGCATTTCCATTATTTCTTTTCGATTAGGCAAGGTTAGGTTACGAAGGGTGATCAAGAATAGTACCGTCTCTAAAACATCTGCTCTCGGAAGCAACAATGGATCAATACAACAATTCAAAGAAAGTAAACAAACATATGAAAAGTAAAGAGACGATCTAAGACCGAGAAAGAAAATCAAGTTAAGTACCCGTGTGAAACTCCCCTTAACCACGCAATTATCATAAAATGTTCTCGTTTGCATGGCGAATCTTTATAAAGATTGTTGCATATGCAGATGATAGGGTACTTCTGGTCAGGAAAAATTTTCTTCCAACGGTCAGGGAGCTACTGAAACTTTCTTTGTGGGCATCGGATTGGATCTGAACCCTGAGAAGATGGAACTAGTTCTAGGAAGTAAAGGGTCAGCGTTTTTATAAGCCTTACACTTAATGGGGTAGAGTTAAAACTGGCATATGTGGCTTAGTATAGTGTTGTAGGCCTTGATAGTAAGCTGTCATGCAAGAGGAATACTCAGCAAAGGGCCTTAATAAGTAATTTACATGCAAAAAGTCCTTAGGAAAAAACTGGGATTTGCAACCAAATGTGGTAAACTGGATTAACACTATTGTTGTAAGGCATATTCTGGTGTAAGGTTGCACACTGTATGGTTGGAGGCGGTGGAAAAGGGCTGCTATGGGAAGTTTCTTTCAATGGTGCCATGAGAAGTACACCTAAAAAGCCACTTGACATTCTCCACGCGGTACCTATTGAGTACAGGGTGATAACAAAATGCTTGGTCAGGACTGGGAAAGTTTCTTAATAATAGACATACTAGGTCTTTATAAGAGATTCTAAGATAATCTTAGGCGGACTACATGATCACGAAAGTCAGTTTACTACCAATGACAATAATCCCTGAAAGGGATTGTTGGTTGCGGTCCCAAAGTCTATAGGGGGGTCGTGTAGTTTTCACTAGCGAATCTAAGATGGATACAGGCACCGTTGCCGGGGTCTATATCCGCAAGTGTTCCACTCAAATATCATCCCAATTTTAAGGGTAGTGAATTTTATAGTTGAACATGTTCCAAGCAATAGTGAGGTAACTATTGATTTGACAGTCAGACGGCCCTTATAGCCTTGAAGGCTCATTGTGACAGGTCTAGGCTGGTAAAAGACTGTAAGAAGGCTCTTGGTAGGGTTATGGGCATTTGCAACGTTATGTTATTGGGTTCCGGGACACTACGACATAGTTGGCAATAAAGTGGTTGGTGGGCCCGCTCGTAGGGGCTCGGCCCTGGGCTTGCCATAAAGGAGGAAGCTGTGAAACCAATAATAAGTCACTATTGTGGGAAGATTAGGACATGGATGCTTAACATGATGAATCTTTAGTTAGGAACAGTAGTGCCTGCAGGGTGGCTAAGGCTATGTGGCCGGGGCTGAACGCAGCTTGCACTAGGTTGTTAATGGGCTTGGGGAAAATGAATCTTAGGAATATAATTGGAGTTATAACTGGGCATTGTCCGGTAAGGGTTAGGCCGAGCAAATGGGATCGCGGTATTGCAGATTACTGTAGGATGTGTGAGGATGAAAAGGAATTAGAAACGATAGAGCGTGTTTTCTGTAACTGATAGAGATCGCAGAATCATAGGATCAAGTGGTCGGGCGAAGGATTCAACGTAGAACTGGGCGATATTTCGCAGTGTAAGTTAGAAAACATGATTTGGTTCATCATAGCAATTGGGGGGTCTAAAAGACATGCAATGAAGGGGAAGTTTTCACACGGGTATATGATTTATTTTAGACTTTTTCTCATTGTTAGTTTTTTACTTGATGTCCAAATTTTCGTTTTACTTACTTTTTCTAAAAGGGACACTCAATGAATCCAGGAGGTCTCCTGGTCTTGATTTATGAGGGGGTTTGCTTCTTATCATCTCCGCTCGCAACCTAACCTAGTCTTTGGTAAGTCTTTAACTCAACCATTTTTTTGGAATCTCGGGCTTTATTTCCTATTTAATGCTTATCCCCTTAACAAGCTGGGGTGCGCCGAACCTAATTGTTTGTCCTAGCCCTAACTGCAAAATGTCCAGTAATAAACTCAACCGGGGTCTTTAGATACAACCTTCTCAGGTTTAGAAATACCTTAGTAACTGCAAAAATGATCTCTGTTTTAATTGCAAAAGATACTCTACAATCACCCCCGTTTCTCCACGTGAAATTTAACATATTTCAGGAAAATCTGTTATGGGAATGAGGATAAAGGAACAAGTTCCCTGATTTCCTCAGAGCACATTCCATTATAGTATCGATAGAACAGCGAAACACACCCCACATCACGACGGTGTCCGAGTGAATCAAGACGATTAGATACCACAACGTCGCCGATGAGTGTCTTCGCTCGTTCCTGTACGCAGTCAAGTAGCCCCAAAATAGACTTTGGGGCACCAGGCCATACATGAGAATTGTATTCCATTTTCGATCGGATATAGGTGGTATAAATATTGAGATGATCAGATAGTGTAAAGTAATTCCTACACCGTTTAAGGAAACCAAAACACTTCGATGCTTCCTTCGACACGAGAAAAATGTGTTCCGTCCAGCGGACATCACACTGGATTTTCATGCCCAGAACATCAAAAGTCTCTGTCTTTTCAACACTTATAGTATCTAATAATAGAGACGAGGCAGCATCGTCCTTTGTGCGTTTATGTGTCAAAAGACAACATTGGGTTTTACGGGCATTAAAATCGACCTTATTCGCACGGCCCCAATTGGAGATTACCATCAGATCGCGGTTAATCGAAACATTCATACTCTGTCTCCTACCTCCAATCTCCAAAGAGCTAGGCCTATGGTCAAACGAGTACGAATACATGTCCTTATCTTCCCATAACAAAGACTCATTGGTGTTGTTAATGCTTTCTCCACATGTGTCAACTCAAAAGACCGACCACTTCCACTTATTCCATTGATATTATCCCAACATAGTCTGATATTGAAGAGGTCTATAATTCCACCAAGGGCATCCTAAAACAGAACTATTAATTCTCCTTAAGGGTTTTTATTGGTTAGTTTAGTCTATTCTCAAAAGGAAACATTTTAACTATTTTTTTTGGTGTCTTAAAATCCATAATTTTTTTTTTATTTTTAAAATATGTTCTTTATTTAAAAAAAATGTAATATATAAATATTTCTATTAATATTTTACAATTTTTTTAGTACGTAAGTATTATAACTTAGTCGTAGATAAATCAAAGTGAATTCAGCTAAAATATTTTGTTAAATATATAGTTTTTATAAATTCTTAATACTATAATTGCAACAATAGCTAGCAAATATGTTTGTATATAAAATAATAATTTTCCTTATTATAATTTTTATTTAAAACTATTTCGTTAGAAAATAAATGCAAAATCAAAATGTGCCCTAATTTTACAAAAATTAATTTTACTTAACAAAAATATAACTTTTTTTAAACTATGGAAGTCATTAAATTTAAAGACTTAAGATTAAATTAAAATATTGCAGCTTTAATTAAATTTATATTTCAAGTAACTATTAATTTTAAAAGAAGTTACTTCTTTTACATTAATTAATTATTATTTTTTTTAATCTATTTAGCATTTAAGCACGATCCTTGAAGGTCCTTTTTTGTTCTTTACAAAATATATTGCGACAATTACAAACGAATACTATGAAGGTTGCAAAAAATATAATTACTGATGCAACAACTAAGGCGATGGTAGTGGTTTGGTCATAGGTCGCTGTTGGATCCAATTTATGGTCCTGTGGCAATAATTGAAAATCGACTAGCACTTGTGTACCATTGGGCGGTGGGCAAGGTTGTTGCACAATAATCTCTTGATGCTGCACCTGAAATTAGAAATTAAAACAAAATTATTTATTTTTTAAATTTTTTTGTTTATATTTTTCTAATGACCACAATTAGTTCGACCTTAAAGAAAAAATAGAAACCAGTTATCAGAGAAATAAGTCGTAATAAAAAGTCGGGCACTGCGGCATATGAAGAAAATTGTTAAAAACCATTTCCATTGTTTTTTTTTTGTATGCCCACTAATCCGGTCAAGCTAAGTGGTTTTCAAAACGTAAATCTTTTATAATCTTTTTTAAAGGAATAACAAAAATGACCAATTGACTGATTAATTTATCATCGGATGCGGTAAGCTTAAGAATTTGAATCCTTCCTGATGTATTAATATTTTAAAAGATTTCGGGAAACTTGAACCCTATAAATTTAAAAATAGGCTAAATAGGAAAAATTGTTAATTCGTTATCTTTCTTACTATTCACGACACAAAAAATAAAGCATTTTATTTTTCTAAAAATAAAAAGGTCAATGTCTTTTCCGAATTTTAGAGCCCAAGAGGTATAAAAAATAACAATTATATTTTGTCCATTTTTAGGTCCACTTTTTGACTTCTAATCTAATTAAAATAGAAGATAGTTCAAATTGCGTGAGGCATCTACAAAACACAGTTAAGGCTTATAATCGTTTATGCAGGCAAAAAGTACTTTTTGTCGAAAGTCAAGTGACTGGATAAAAAGTAATTTTTAATTTTGGGTACTTCCTTACGTTTTTTAAACTATGAGTCAATAAATATAAAACTAAGGACTTTATAAAGGTTTAAACTCATGTGAATGGACATAAATAATTTTTTTTAATTTTGGTACTCTTTTGCATATTTTTAGACTATGGGCCTTGAAATATGAAATTCAGGACAATTGACGTATATTGAGGTCGGAAGTTAACTAAGTGGACTCAAGGTATTTTTTTAGTTCTCAATTTTCTTTTTCGTATATTTTGAGATTAAGGGTCGGTCTAGAAATATAAAATTAAGGACGTTTATTGAGGTCAGAAGTCAATTAAGTGGGCAGAAAGCACATTTTAACAGTCTTCAAGGTAATGAGTCTAAAAGTATGAAACCTCCGGCTATTGGCCCAGAAATAAAGAGCTTAAAGCCCTCATTAAGTTGGAAAGTCAACTTATTGGGGAAAAAGTAATTTTTTACATTTCTGGCACTTTTTTGCATTTTTTGAATTAAGGAGCTTAGGTTTAGGTGCGCAAAAACTAGTTTTTTAATATTTAGGTACTTTTTAAGTTTTTATGAGACTATGAGTCTAAAAGTATGAAAGCTAAGGCCTAATTGAGTCGGGAAGTCAATTAAGTAAAAAAAGAGAATTTTTTAAAATTTTTGATATTTTTTGCATTTCTTGTGATTATGAGTGTAGAAGTTTAAAATCAAGGACTATTGACCAATATTGAGGTCGAAAGTCAACTAATTAGATCAAACGTATTTTTTTACATTTTAGGTACTCCTTTGGATTTCTTGAAACTATTAGTCTACACCATTTCCAATTGTATTTCAGAACTTTCTAATTGTATTTCAGAAATTTCTAATTCAATTTCAGAAATTTCTAATTTAATTTCAGAAATTTCTAATTCAATTTCAGAAATTTCTAATTCAATTTCAGAAATTTCTAATTCAATTTCAGAAATTTCTATTTCAATTTCAGAAAATTCTAATTCAATTTCAGAAATTTCTATTTGTATTTCAGAAATTTCTATTTGTATTTCAGAATTTTCTATTTGTATTTCAGAATTTTCTATTTGTATTTCAGAATTTTCTAATTGTATTTCAGAATTTTCCATTTGTATTTCAGAAATTTCTATTTGTATTTCAGAATTATCCATTTGAAATTGAATTAGAAATTTCTGAAATACAAATAGAAATTTCTGAAATTGAATTAGAATTTTCTGAAATTGAAATAGAAATTTCTGAAACTGAATTAGAAATTTCTGAAATTGAAATAGAAATTTCTGAAATTGAATTAGAAATTTCTGAAATTGAATTAGAAATTTCTGAAATTAAATTAGAAATTTCTGAAATTGAATTAGAAATTTCTGAAATACAATTGGAAATGGTGTAGATATATCTATGTATATATGTATGTATAACCGATTATGAGTGCAGAAATATGAAATTAAGTTCCTACTATGGACCCACCTTGAGGTCGAAAGTCAATTAAGTGGACCAAAAATACCTTTTTCCAAAAAAAATTCTCCTTAAAATTTACATAAAAACGCAAATTTATCATTGTGATGTTGTTCACTGCACTTCGTTTGTTGGCGCGCATCTAATTGTCCAATTTTCCATAGCTCTGGCAGACTTTAACCGTTAAAAAAATCCTCACTTAACAGTTACTTTTTTGAAATGCATTGGGCGCTCTTAAATCTCGTATGGATTGATGCTGCCCAAAGTTCGACGACTTTGCTTGTAGGCACACCCATTTATACAGAAAATAATGTTTAAAATGCCAAGAAGTTTTCCGAACCGGACACCCATTAAAGAAAAGTTCCTAGACCCTGTCTGTCAATAACGATTTCCCAAGGTCGACAGGGATGAAACGATACCACTAAAGTATCGATACCTTTACTTGATACTAAAGTATCGATACCTATTTAGAATCGAACAAAAAGCATCGATGCTTACTTGTATCTGTCAAGTTCTTTATGTATATGTTTTCAAGTTATGAAAACGAGAAAAAATTTTATTTTTTACTAAAAATTAAGGTACTTTCCCACTTTTAAATCTGTTTGTTTGTCTGTTAAAAATACCATTTTACAAATGGTTTATAATGTACGCTTTCCTACATACATACATATGTTTGTTATCACATCTGATATAACCTTAAAAAAAATAAAAACTACTTTCCGGGTTCTTTTTTTCTGTGGACGTCAGATCAAAAATTTGTCATATGGCTTTTACATATACATGTATTTTTCACAAGCAATATATATACGGGTTTCCATGACATATATCAATTTTGTACTAAAAAATTTGACAAGTCTTTAGTAAAAACATCCCGTCTAAAATCATCTTAGTTTTTTTTATAGGCTTCATTCGAAAATGCAAAAACTTTGTTCACCTGCTCTGCAAACTGTAAACAAAATATCGACGCATCTGCAGCATTATTCCACAGCAATTCCAATTATTTGCGGAAAGTAGCTTTCGGTGAAAAGAATAATGAAATCTAATAATTTTTGCATCCAAGCCATGATTGTTACTGCAAAATTGTTGTGGGTAATAAGAAATGAGATTTTTTTTTTTCGATACGATACTTTTTACCGATAAATACTTGGTACTCGGTTGTAAAGTACGTTACAAAAAGTACTTGGTTCCTTAAAAAAAGTATCAAGTACTCACTTGTATTTACTCATATCGTTTAAACCTTAAGGTTGACTGAACAAGTGACAGTTAATTTGATAGATGTTACTTTTTTTGTTAAATGTTTTTAAGACCCTACTGTAAATCCCAGAGGAAATGCAAAAATGTCTGCTATTATTTACCTGTTTGTTGCGACATAACTGAAGCCCGGCGGAATTGGTCAAAGTTTCTATACTAAATTCATCTTGTACTAAAACTGGTAACAGCCATTTCTCAGGTGATATTAACTCTGACCAAGACCATATTTTCGATAAATTTTTGGGATGCACCGAATAACCACCTACTGCCGTCAAACCCAAAGTAATCAGAGTATTGACAATAGTTGCAGAAACTTTGCAAGGCATCAGATGAGCACAGAACAAGGCCAACGTTTGAAAAATAGTAAGATATAACAGCATATAACCTAGAAATTAAAAAAGTTAGCTTAATGTTATTTAATACCCAAAATCTCATATTGAAACTTACCGATATAAAGATATATACCAGTATCACTGCTTGTGGTATAAGTATATAAACCTGCCATACTATGGGCAGGTAATAAATAGGCCAACCATATACATAGACTGGGAAACAGGCCCAATAAGCTCTATGGACAAATTAAATAGAAACATTAATTGATATTTGTTTAAACTAACTTAACAAACCTTAAACCCACCTGTACTATTAAATATAACGAACGTGAATATAAGCCTAAACGTATATCTCGCTCGGCATGCCTACGATCCTCTTGGGTGTCTCTTATGGTCAACATAAGTAATGGCCAATACATAAGAGCCATTACACAATGATGGTAGCCCAAACGATCGTTAAAGTTGAGTTGTGGATCTGAAGCCGGTACATCCCAGAATATACAGCCAATGCATAATGATAAAACAGCAGCCGATATAAGTTTGCTTATCCATGTAAGAAGGGACCCAGGCTGTTTGTAGGCAGTAAACCGTTTTATTAACGCCTTAAATTGTCCGAAAAATCCGGCTTTACGTATAAAGCTAGGCATTGAAGCTGGTGGCGCTGCAAGTGGGGGTTCGGAATTTTTTTGATCCCATGAATTCGCTAAAGATTCTATACGCGCAGATGACTCAAGTAAAGCAGCGGCTGATAAGTCGTCTAGGGTAACCAGATCCACTAGATATTTTATGAGAGTAAAAGTATATAATTTAATAATATAGTTCTGCTAGGCAAAGCTACAAAAGTATACTTACAGTAATAGTCAGCTGGATTTTTAAAAGGCGGACACGGATAACCTAATTCACCCATATGACGAGGTAAGTCCGAGCGACTGCCCGAGAATACCGTTCTACCACCGGACAGCAAAAGAACACCCGAGCACATAGACAGTATCTCGAATGTGGGTGGTTGTAGAGTCATTATAACAATACGACCACCACTGCACCATTGCCGTAAATATTCGACCAAAAAGAAAGTATCGAATATATCCATATTCGAAGTAACCTGATCCAATATTAATATTGAAGATTGAGCCAATAACTGACAGGCTACACTCAAACGTTGTTTTTCGGAGTGAGTTAAAGAGGAAACATTTGAAGCACGCACCGTGGTCAAACCCAAGTCTTCAATAAGAACATCCATCTAAGAATAAATGAATTTACCTTAAAATCTTTTTTTAATTTTGAAATATGGTTTTCTTTCACTTACCCTTTCTTTAAGATCACTTCGATCCATGGGCCCTCTTAAGGCGGCATGAAAATTTAAGGTACATTGTACACTCATTCTGCGATCCAACGAAGATACATTTAAGGCAGGCACATAACTACATAACTCTCTTAAACCTCGGCGATTTATTTGTTGGCCATTTATTAGAACTTCACCACTCATACGTTCCTTTAGTCCGGCCAAACATTCCGTCAAAGCGGTACCCTCTTTTTGTGATGTTGCCATTATGGCAAATAAATCTCCAGCTTTAGCTTGCAAGGAGACACCTCTTAAACATGGATTTACATCTAAACAATGTACTTGAATGTTGGGATAAATTAGACTGATTTCAGAACGTTTACGATGTGTCATGCCATAATTAATTATATGACCATTAGCTTGTTCCATTTGATGCTGACGTCGTCTTGATGAGGCATAGAGACGGGATTCTCCATTACCCCCTCTTCCACCATAGTCATAGACATCAATGCCGGTTGCCAGTAAATCAGCCTCGCTATGTGAACGATGTCCATAATGCTTGCCATTGGGTATGTAATGCTGATGAGAATTACCATGACCACCAACTGAATGAAAGATAATGTAAATAATTTAATGAAGGACAGAGAAAATTATTGATCCCTTTAATTCATACACACCTGCTATACTTGCTCGACTATTGACTTGCCTTAGTGCTGAAAGTGGAATGCCTTGCGCTCTAGAATCGGGACGTGATGATGGTATTCCCCCTATGGCACGAAAATCCGATTCACTACGATATTTTCTGAAAAGAAGTAGTTTAAAACGAAACTCAAAAGCGAATACATACATACACATCGCTTAAAAACATTTTTAAAATTTAATATTTTTTGAAATTGCTGCTACTGTTGCTTTGTGGTGCAGCACTAACCTAGATAAAAGGCGTGCCAACCCAGGGTTACTTTTAACTCAATGGTGTCTGGCCAGAACCTGTTTCTGATACCACGGGAATAAGTAACCAGCTCCTGAACTGTTCCTTTGAGAGTTCAAAATAGGAATGTCAGCCAACCTGATGCTAAGTCCATTAAAGTAACTTTAGGTGGCTGCCTAATTAGTTCTAAGGTGATGTTGCCGAATTATTATAAAACCGATGGCAACGAAGGGAGTGATATTTGATGTTTGCTTTATTAAATAAATTTCGGGTAACCGTCTTTACGAGTAGACAGTTTATTTTTTCGTCCATCAAGATACCGTAAACTCTTTAGTAAGATACTTATTAACTACCCAATGTCGTAAAAAATAAAATTGGGGGCGATTGTCTAACGCAAAAGTATTCACCACGTGGTGTGACCATTGTCCAGTAAGCCAATATGACAGTAACTGACATACACCATACTACATCTGTTGCTATTGTAATCATCTTGGCGCAACATTCACACCTAGATGGTTATACCTTGGGGCGAAAGTGAAAAACACTAGTGTCTGACCAGAGTATGTGTCCAATACTTGTATCAGCACTGCTTGGGGTAATTTAGAATCCCACTTAGAGAGCCGTAGAACAAAATGTCACTCCACCGTAGCTTCGTTTATACATTTCTAAATCATGATGTGGAATCAACATTATCTGGTGGCAAATAAGACGGTAATTTTTGAATTGACTTTGGATTTATCTTGGTTTATCCGATGTCATAATAAAAAAATGTGCTAGTTGTGCGGGGTTTTGTCAATTACGCATGGGGGCACTTGGCAAGTGTAATGGTGGTGTGATTTCCGACAGGTATGGCAGATATTGACGTAAATCATACTTAGGGTGACCATTTATTTTTGGTAAAAATCAGTATGCTTACTATAAGGACTGCCTTTAAGTAACGACATTGAGCTAAAATAACTTTCCGATTAGATTGAAGCATGTCTCTCCCTCCGTTTGGGTATCTATATAATCTTGTAATTAAATATCAGGTCACAGGTCGATCTTTGATTCAGAAATTAAGTGGTTTTAAAAAATTTATAATAGCTTTTGTAGAGCTGTCAAACGACTTAAAGCTTAAATTGTATGAAAAAAATTTTAATACACTTTGTGTTGCTAGAAAAATAGTAAGGGCCCAATTACGTAAAACACAACTTATAATAATAAAAATAATTGGAAAAAAAGGAGAAAACTAAAATTCAAAAAACTTTTCCATATATTTTGTTTTTGTTTTAGGGCGTTGCGTTTTAGGAAATAAGGGGGTTAATTGGCTCTAATGAAATCAGTAGAAATGGTCACTCTAATCATACATTTATTGACATATAACTTATACTGAAAGTTTTACATAAAAAGCAATAGCTATGCTGTTCTTTGCTGCAACCGTTATTTGAAGCAATTGTTAGGAAATTAAAAAAAAACTTATATTTAAATAAATTTATAGATAGCAATTAAAAACGCATATTATTTTCAAGATTGCTCGTTTTCTTTATTTGCCTAAAAATGCGATTGTTGTAAAGCTTGCGCTGTTGCTTTACAATTTTATAAAGCAGCAGAACAGCAAAATCAATTAGCAAGAAAGAAATGCTGTCTTGTAAAAAAAAATCGTGTTTGTGCTGTTTACATTATTGAAAATTCATTAAAAGTTTAATGGCCAAAAATAATTTTTAAAGAAATTAAAGCGCCTATTTTCTAGCTGTCTATTACGGCTAGCATTTCAAACCCTAACTAAAGAATATATATGTATATGTAGTACATAAAATACATTTAATATAAAAAGGAAATTAATACTATGTGTTAAATTTAGACTTTGTTAAATATATGTATCCATATCATTTTGTGAAAACTTTTTTTTAAATTAATACATAATGTTCTGTTATTGCACTGGGGAACTTACCTTAAATTGGGTGGACCACGACTGCGTGTAGTTTCGTTGTCACTGCTGTCATAACCAGATGAACCAGCTGCCGGACCAGCCGAACTATCACGAAAACCTCTATTTATGCGCCCATTAACACCGCTGCCAGCATTTACACGCATACCCCCTGGACCTGGCCCGGGACGATGTGAACGCTGTGAACCAGCATTTGGTGGGAAAACGCGAGGCAAACCGAATTTTAAATACGTATACATATTAGAGCCTAATGGTGATCTTCAAATCAAATCAAATGCATTAATTAACAAACAAAAAATGTTAAACCAAAATTTTTCCGCTGCATGCAGCATATACAACTTACTTGGGACCATAGCGCGGATGATTGAGTATTGATTGTACTGTTGTATCGCGTAACTGAAAGTTTCCATATGGCAACGGTGATTTGTCAGAAGAGCCCAAAGCTGAGTCAGTAAAATCAGAGTTTAAGTTTTGTCTACAACAAAGAACATAAAAGAGAAATACAATAAGTAAATGAACAAAATAATTCTTTTTTCCCATTAATTAAGTTTATAAACGGATGCGGTTTGGTTGGTTAACTTGAACATAAATGGCCTAAACCGTGTGTGTATATCGCACACTAAATTAGAAACAATCACAACTCAAAATTTATCAGAATATTTTCCCTTTTCTTAAGCCAGTTTCCAGATCAAATTTTGAACAAATAGGAAAATTTCATTTGCGTTTTAGTAAACGTTATTTTCAATATAGACTTTTTGCTATTAAACTTAATTTGGTTATACAATTAGAACCATATTTTTAAAAGCAGAGAAAAATACTTTCAGAAAAAATATTAATTTTGAGTAGTGACTGTTTTGGATTTAGTGTGCGATATTTGTTTAAATTTTTTAAATATTTTTTTTTCATTTTATTCTATGCACTTAGCGTTTCAGTTTGGTTTTAATAATAAAAGGTAGAAAAACCCATCAATCTATCAATCAATGCAATTTTATGATTATTTCCGTTTGTTAGAATCTATCTAATCAACCGTGGTGGTTTTTCGGTAGCAAACTATTACATTCATAGAACTTGTGCTATTGAAAATGGTTTGGAAAAAAAATGTTTTGTTGTAAATCGTCATAACTTGGCCAGTTCATAATTATACAACAAATATTTCAGGTGCATTAATGGTTGAGTAAATTAAGGAAGTTTAAACAATTAAGTATACAAAACTGCACCTTAGTCTTTTATGGTTAACAAAGAAAGAATTTTTCTTTTGTGTTTTTGGAGATGCTTGACCATAAAAATACTTTTTCTGACTAATAGAAATAACTGATAACACAAAAGTTATCGATTGAATTAAAATAAATGGTTTTCCTTAGTATACTCATGACCAGGGCAAGCTAAAAAAAGGGACTAAATTTTTTTAAAAAAAAGGTATGCAAAATGGCACCAAAAATCATTGAAAATGACACAAAAAAAGGCTTAAAGTAAAACAAATCAAAATTAATTTAAGTACAGTTTTATTTTATTAAATTTTGATTAGATACTATTTACAATCATATGCTTATAAGTATAAAAAATAAGGATCTTCTAATGTCACTTTAAACAGCTGAGTACATAGGAAACATTCGTTCGGCATCAGTAGATGTAACTAAAGTTCATCATCTCAAAAACTTTATAAAACAATTTACTGCCAGGCCGTCAAGAAAGTTATTTTATAGCAAACTGGATCAGAAATGGTTTTTTCCACAAAATAATCTAAAAAATGGCATTAACTAACATGTGTGGCCATTTTGAACTTGCCCTGCTCATGACCAATCAATGGCAAGCTGTCTTATAATGGAAAATATCTGTAGTAAGTTTTATTGCGAGAACATTCGAATTATACTTTCCATCAAGAAACTTTGTTATTAAAATTTTGCATTTTTTTTTAATAATAACCAGCACTAGGGGATGGCCCCTATACATGCATTGTATTGTGTTGGTATCAGGAAATAAAGTTATGGAAAGGAGGATAAAGGGAGTAGTGTTTGTGGACATTTGATTTAAATTTATTTATTTATGATCATATTTACTGTGACAGGAAAGACATCACTAGGAAGTTTATTCCACATACGAACTGTGCGACCAACGAAGGAATTCTCCCTGTAATGAGTGGTGCGATTCACTGGTCAGTCGGCTACGTATGGGTGTGCTCTTCTAGAAACACGTGTATCACGCAAAAAGTTCCGGTCCTCGGGAACAAGTTCCCTGATTTCCTCAGAGCATACTCAATTATAGTATCGATAGAATAAAGACGAGTGAATAGAGACGATTAGATACCACAACGTAGCCAATGAGTATTTTCGCTCGTCCCTGTACGCGGTCAAGTATCCCCAAAATAGACTTTGGGGCACCAGCTTATACATGAGAGTTGCATTCCATTTTCTGTCGGATATAGGTGGTATAAATATTGAGAAGATCAGATGGTGTAAAGCAATTCCTACACCGTTAAAGGAAACCAATGCTTCGATGCTTCCTTCGACACAAGAAAAATGTGTTCCGTCCAGCGGACCTCGCACTGGGTTTTCTTGCCCAGAATATCAACAGTCTCTGTCTTTCCAATACTTATACCATCCATTAATAAATAAATTGTTTTGATTTGTAAAATGCATTTGAAATAATAGGAATAAGTTTGTTTTTAATTAAAAAAACTTTAATTGCTTAAAGGCTTTTTGGACGTCAAACGTTTTAACATTTTTAGTGTAAGTAAGAAAATAGTGGATTACCGCCCACCGCGTTGTGATCCAGAATTTTTTTGCTTTGAATCTTTAAATTTTGTTTTAAAAAGTCTTTTGCAGTGTGTTAGAGCAACAACCATTACAGTAACCGAGATATTAAATTGCCTTGGTTTTATAACATTGATACGTTTGTAACGGGGTTACTAGCCCCTCTAATTCAAGCCCTTAACTTTAAGGATTTTCGGGATATAACATTTTGTAAAATTTTGAAAACTATTTTGTTAGCGGTACCCTAAAATCGACGCTTTATTTCTAAAAGACCGGGTTAGGCAGATCATTTTTGCAAACTTAAGCCTTAAACCGTATTTGTAAAATTTATCCGCTTTCTTTTTTTCTTGTTACTTTGTTCATCACCATCTTAGTGTTAACTTTTGTTTTAATTTAATATACATATGTATATATTTTAGATCGAAAAAATTTTAAAAAGTAACAAACATAACCACAGCCTGTATCCAAAAGAAATACAAAATTATTAATGTTGTCCCGCTTTCCCCCTTTTTGGTACTTTTTAATCACCACTCCAGCATCAACAATCTACATTGTCGTAGATTATTTTATGTGCCTTTTCATAAATTACGTCATAATAAAAAAATAGTTCGTTTTAAAAAAGTATAAATAATATTTAGGAAATTTATCTTTTTAACGTTTGAGTTTTAAAAAGTTAACAAAAACTCAATTCGAAATTTTTTTTTACCCATATTAGTGCTGCCAACCTCTACTACTTTTCATTATTAGATTATTAACCAATACTCTTTATTTGGGTAATTGGTACTAAAAGTAACGTAAATTTCTTATTTAAATAAAAGGCAAATATTAATTATTTTTCTTCCATCTTAATTTCTTTGTAAGATTTTGAAAACTTTTTGTAATGCAGTTTTAAAAAAATTAAATTTTGCAACTTACAGAAGTTGTATTTTAGCCATTAAATCGTTGACAAAAAACTCAAAAATGTAATTCTGAAAGTAACTTCTTTAAAGCATTAAGAGCCCAAAGAAAATAGCGAAAACTCAGTACTCGGTGCCCACCACTCAATACTTTGTCTGAACTAATTTATATTAGTTTGAAAGTTACAAAAGGTACATATAAAGAATCGAAATACAATTTTTATCTCTTTTTACTAGGTTGGGTCCAAAGTTTAAAAAAAATTACCAAAAAGGTTTTCATAATTTTTGAAATCTAACAAAAGCATTTTATGTTAAGTTTCTACATTTTATTACTGATTTAATAGAACTATACTTTAAAAGAGATACTCGCAGTCTAAGCTTTAAGCCTTTAGCTTAAAGGATGACGATGAAGATCAGCCAGTCATTAACTTTATTCGGGAAAATATTTCGATAGAGGTAAAAATCTCTAAAAGTTATATGTATATGTATGCCCTTCGGAACTGTATGTATGTATTTACCTGTATATTGACCACGCATGTAAGTCCTCAGAGGCCGCTGGTGGTAGGGGTGAATTTGGACCATGTGGCACGGAATATCGTCTTTCTTCGCGTGACATTTTTTTTGTTGCACCAAAGTTACTTAATTCCATATTTCTGCAAAGAAAAAATATTTAAAAAATCATAAATAAAAAATAATATTTTAATACTTTTCTCTTAATTTAAGTATGGTTTACAATTAAGTTATTTATTTAGTTTACCATCTGAGTTGTTTTGCTCTAGTAACCCAGCAAAATGTTAAAAAAGGGATCGAGTAGAGGGTTAGGTATTTTCGAGGAATCGGTTGGTTATTTATTTCAATGCTAATTGGAAAACAATCGGAAATGCAGAAGGGGAAATAGCAGTCTGGAATGTATTGCATTATGTGCCAAGCGGTCCTAACTGAAATGTCTAATTTTTTACCAAGAATGTGCATGGTAATTCAAATGCAATTGTTGTTAAGAATATTTCTAATATTTTTTTGCTCTTACAGTGTACAACAAAGAGTATATAATCGACTATAAATTACTAACAAAGACCAAATAAAACATTATTATACTACATATATCCTCTTTCAAGTGATTTTTTTTTTCTTATTAAAAAGAGGTTTAGCCTTGCGATAAAGAGCGCGTGGCGCTGGTCGATCGACTAAGAAGTTTAATTTCAGTCTTTGAAGAATCTATTACTTAGATTTACAAAAATTTATTGCCTCAAAACCAATTGTCGACACCATTGCCAAATACATTTCAGAACTTACTCTTTCAGAAATTTTTAATGTTTTTTTTTTAGAAATTTCTAATTTTATTCTAAAAATATTTAATTTAATTAAAAAAATTTATTAATATAATTTTAGAAGTTTCTAATTTTATTTCAGAATTTTCATTTTGTATTTAAAAATTTTCTATTTGTATTTTAGAATTTCCAATTTGTGTTTCAGATTTTAACATACATATGCATTTCAGAATTTTCTATTTGTATTTTATGATTTTCTAAATTTTTTGTAGAATTTTATGATTGTAATTTTACATGTGTAATCAAGAGTTTTTCTGTTGAAAATTTTAAATTAAATTCGAAAATGCAAATGGAAAATTTTGAAAAGCGGCTTCGTAGAAAACCCTGCAATGGAATTAAAAATTGTTTTAAAAATTTACGAAATTCAATTATAAAATTCTGAAATTAATTTAGAAAGTTCTGAAATTTAATAAGATAATTCTAAAATTTAATAAAAAATTTCATTTATTAAGTTCTAGAATACAAATAGAAAAGCTTTATTTTTTTTGTTAAAAAGCAGGAAATCTAATGAAAAAACAAGATGTATTTTGAATTTTTATAATCAAAATGATTCAATTGTAATGGTCTCTTTTTACATGTTGTGACCTTAAAAAATCTTTCATAGCAAAGTTATGGTGCATTTGCCCAAGACACAGGTGTCTTTAACAATTCTTAAACCTTAAAAAAATCATGTGAATTTATTATAAAAAACATTGTTTAATTAATTGTATTATTTGTATTGAGTTTTTTTTAAATTTAATTTTTGACCCAGTTTGTGCAAAGAAAAAAAAAACTAGTTAACAAAAGCAATCGTTAGTTAAGGGAACATACTACAAATTATACTTGTTAAAAAAAAATGAGCTTCTTCATTCAGTTGTAAAAGAAGAAGTCACAGTTTGCGGCAATTAAAACTGTATTGTGTTAAGTGAATGCCAAGAATAAGGGCCACATTAAATGATTGATTACATCAATGAGTGAATGTGCTGCAACTACTTATCATAGACCAATAACTTTCTATTGTTCAACAAAATCCAGAAATTCACTGACGTATAATTATGAAATAGGTTGATATTAACAAAAGAAGGGCTAAGAGTATTGACCTTGATATACACATATTTATGAAAAACGTTATTAAAAAACTTTAATTTATAAGTTCATTCGTTTACTTTCCCAGTAAAGTCCAGTAACTTAGCAAATACTGAGTAATTTTACCAAATTTCTCTCACTTAAAATTTTTTAAGTAAAAAGTACGCGAACGGAAAATTTTTACAAAAAGTTTACCTACTCAAAACAGCTGATAGATTAAAATATATTGCAATTACTTGATTACTCAAAAAATGCATTAAAATTTTTTAAGCTGACTTTTGTGAGTGGGGTTAACTTGGTTTTGGGGTTAAAGTCTACTACGATCACTACCACAAACAATGGGCTTGCTCCCTATGCCAAAATATTTTTTTCAGAAATGCTACCTTTACTTTGAGCACACGAATATATGGACACCCAGCCAGACATATATGCTTAAATAGGCTAAGGAAGTGATTCTGAGTCTGTCGGTATAATTTAAGTTGAGTCTCAGACTATTCTTTTGTGCGTTACCTAGAGCAATACACACTGCTAGCGTTAATAAAAAAAAACAAGAATATTTAATTGTGGGTATTAATTGACCGCACGGAGTACCCAAGTATTCAGCACTTTTTCACCTTAAAAAAAATAAATATTAAGAAGAAAAAGCCGCAACAAAATTGATTTGGATATTCCAAAATGTGTTCGAAACTAAACATCCGTATAGATCGGGACCGTGTCATGGAAGTAAATAGCTTTTAACAGAATTGCGTAATACTCTTTCCTTTCTCAAACACAAGTTAGGGTAAAAAAATCTTGGCTTTTTTTTAACATTTTAAACAAATATATATCTTCTTCATCTTCGCTCTCAGATGACGACTCCATTAGGTACAATACTGCATTTTGCAAAACATAGCTATGTCTGGTTACATTTGCTTTTTCCCCTAAACTTGAGGTACTAGGTATATCTCTTAGCTGTTCCATTATTTCGCCTGTGAACATTAAATTACTTTTATACCACTTTAATTTTTTTCGTTATTCAATTTTTTAGCTGTTTGTTTTTTCACTTTTTTTGTTTACATCAGAAAACATATGTTTTATTTTACTAGTAATTTTTACTAGTAAAATTTTGTCCAGTAAAAATTTTTAAATACTCAGTAAGACAACTGTCACTTTGCGCTCTCAATTTGTGTTCTCATTTACTGGATTTTGTGTAAACGAACGCAATCCAGTAAAAATATACAAAAATTTTTAAAAACTTTGAGTAAACGAATGAACTTTATAAGTTCATTCGTTTACTTTCCCAGTAAAGTCCAGTAACTTAGCAAATACTGAGTAATTTTACCAAATTTCTCTCACTTAAAATTTTTTAAGTAAAAAGTACGCGAACGGAAAATTTTTACAAAAAGTTTACCTACTCAAAACAGCTGATAGATTAAAATATATTGCAATTACTTGATTACTCAAAAAATGCATTAAAATTTTTTAAGCTGACTTTTGTGAGTGGGGTTAACTTGGTTTTGGGGTTAAAGTCTACTACGATCACTACCACAAACAATGGGCTTGCTCCCTATGCCAAAATATTTTTTTCAGAAATGCTACCTTTACTTTGAGCACACGAATATATGGACACCCAGCCAGACATATATGCTTAAATAGGCTAAGGAAGTGATTCTGAGTCTGTCGGTATAATTTAAGTTGAGTCTCAGACTATTCTTTTGTGCGTTACCTAGAGCAATACACACTGCTAGCGTTAATAAAAAAAAACAAGAATATTTAATTGTGGGTATTAATTGACCGCACGGAGTACCCAAGTATTCAGCACTTTTTCACCTTAAAAAAAATAAATATTAAGAAGAAAAAGCCGCAACAAAATTGATTTGGATATTCCAAAATGTGTTCGAAACTAAACATCCGTATAGATCGGGACCGTGTCATGGAAGTAAATAGCTTTTAACAGAATTGCGTAATACTCTTTCCTTTCTCAAACACAAGTTAGGGTAAAAAAATCTTGGCTTTTTTTTAACATTTTAAACAAATATATATCTTCTTCATCTTCGCTCTCAGATGACGACTCCATTAGGTACAATACTGCATTTTGCAAAACATAGCTATGTCTGGTTACATTTGCTTTTTCCCCTAAACTTGAGGTACTAGGTATATCTCTTAGCTGTTCCATTATTTCGCCTGTGAACATTAAATTACTTTTATACCACTTTAATTTTTTTCGTTATTCAATTTTTTAGCTGTTTGTTTTTTCACTTTTTTTGTTTACATCAGAAAACATATGTTTTATTTTACTAGTAATTTTTACTAGTAAAATTTTGTCCAGTAAAAATTTTTAAATACTCAGTAAGACAACTGTCACTTTGCGCTCTCAATTTGTGTTCTCATTTACTGGATTTTGTGTAAACGAACGCAATCCAGTAAAAATATACAAAAATTTTTAAAAACTTTGAGTAAACGAATGAACTTATAAAGTTCATTCGTTTACTTTCCCAGTAAAGTCCAGTAACTTAGCAAATACTGAGTAATTTTACCAAATTTCTCTCACTTAAAATTTTTTAAGTAAAAAGTACGCGAACGGAAAATTTTTACAAAAAGTTTACCTACTCAAAACAGCTGATAGATTAAAATATATTGCAATTACTTGATTACTCAAAAAATGCATTAAAATTTTTTAAGCTGACTTTTGTGAGTGGGGTTAACTTGGTTTTGGGGTTAAAGTCTACTACGATCACTACCACAAACAATGGGCTTGCTCCCTATGCCAAAATATTTTTTTCAGAAATGCTACCTTTACTTTGAGCACACGAATATATGGACACCCAGCCAGACATATATGCTTAAATAGGCTAAGGAAGTGATTCTGAGTCTGTCGGTATAATTTAAGTTGAGTCTCAGACTATTCTTTTGTGCGTTACCTAGAGCAATACACACTGCTAGCGTTAATAAAAAAAAACAAGAATATTTAATTGTGGGTATTAATTGACCGCACGGAGTACCCAAGTATTCAGCACTTTTTCACCTTAAAAAAAATAAATATTAAGAAGAAAAAGCCGCAACAAAATTGATTTGGATATTCCAAAATGTGTTCGAAACTAAACATCCGTATAGATCGGGACCGTGTCATGGAAGTAAATAGCTTTTAACAGAATTGCGTAATACTCTTTCCTTTCTCAAACACAAGTTAGGGTAAAAAAATCTTGGCTTTTTTTTAACATTTTAAACAAATATATATCTTCTTCATCTTCGCTCTCAGATGACGACTCCATTAGGTACAATACTGCATTTTGCAAAACATAGCTATGTCTGGTTACATTTGCTTTTTCCCCTAAACTTGAGGTACTAGGTATATCTCTTAGCTGTTCCATTATTTCGCCTGTGAACATTAAATTACTTTTATACCACTTTAATTTTTTTCGTTATTCAATTTTTTAGCTGTTTGTTTTTTCACTTTTTTTGTTTACATCAGAAAACATATGTTTTATTTTACTAGTAATTTTTACTAGTAAAATTTTGTCCAGTAAAAATTTTTAAATACTCAGTAAGACAACTGTCACTTTGCGCTCTCAATTTGTGTTCTCATTTACTGGATTTTGTGTAAACGAACGCAATCCAGTAAAAATATACAAAAATTTTTAAAAACTTTGAGTAAACGAATGAACTTTATAAGTTCATTCGTTTACTTTCCCAGTAAAGTCCAGTAACTTAGCAAATACTGAGTAATTTTACCAAATTTCTCTCACTTAAAATTTTTTAAGTAAAAAGTACGCGAACGGAAAATTTTTACAAAAAGTTTACCTACTCAAAACAGCTGATAGATTAAAATATATTGCAATTACTTGATTACTCAAAAAATGCATTAAAATTTTTTAAGCTGACTTTTGTGAGTGGGGTTAACTTGGTTTTGGGGTTAAAGTCTACTACGATCACTACCACAAACAATGGGCTTGCTCCCTATGCCAAAATATTTTTTTCAGAAATGCTACCTTTACTTTGAGCACACGAATATATGGACACCCAGCCAGACATATATGCTTAAATAGGCTAAGGAAGTGATTCTGAGTCTGTCGGTATAATTTAAGTTGAGTCTCAGACTATTCTTTTGTGCGTTACCTAGAGCAATACACACTGCTAGCGTTAATAAAAAAAAACAAGAATATTTAATTGTGGGTATTAATTGACCGCACGGAGTACCCAAGTATTCAGCACTTTTTCACCTTAAAAAAAATAAATATTAAGAAGAAAAAGCCGCAACAAAATTGATTTGGATATTCCAAAATGTGTTCGAAACTAAACATCCGTATAGATCGGGACCGTGTCATGGAAGTAAATAGCTTTTAACAGAATTGCGTAATACTCTTTCCTTTCTCAAACACAAGTTAGGGTAAAAAAATCTTGGCTTTTTTTTAACATTTTAAACAAATATATATCTTCTTCATCTTCGCTCTCAGATGACGACTCCATTAGGTACAATACTGCATTTTGCAAAACATAGCTATGTCTGGTTACATTTGCTTTTTCCCCTAAACTTGAGGTACTAGGTATATCTCTTAGCTGTTCCATTATTTCGCCTGTGAACATTAAATTACTTTTATACCACTTTAATTTTTTTCGTTATTCAATTTTTTAGCTGTTTGTTTTTTCACTTTTTTTGTTTACATCAGAAAACATATGTTTTATTTTACTAGTAATTTTTACTAGTAAAATTTTGTCCAGTAAAAATTTTTAAATACTCAGTAAGACAACTGTCACTTTGCGCTCTCAATTTGTGTTCTCATTTACTGGATTTTGTGTAAACGAACGCAATCCAGTAAAAATATACAAAAATTTTTAAAAACTTTGAGTAAACGAATGAACTTTATAAGTTCATTCGTTTACTTTCCCAGTAAAGTCCAGTAACTTAGCAAATACTGAGTAATTTTACCAAATTTCTCTCACTTAAAATTTTTTAAGTAAAAAGTACGCGAACGGAAAATTTTTACAAAAAGTTTACCTACTCAAAACAGCTGATAGATTAAAATATATTGCAATTACTTGATTACTCAAAAAATGCATTAAAATTTTTTAAGCTGACTTTTGTGAGTGGGGTTAACTTGGTTTTGGGGTTAAAGTCTACTACGATCACTACCACAAACAATGGGCTTGCTCCCTATGCCAAAATATTTTTTTCAGAAATGCTACCTTTACTTTGAGCACACGAATATATGGACACCCAGCCAGACATATATGCTTAAATAGGCTAAGGAAGTGATTCTGAGTCTGTCGGTATAATTTAAGTTGAGTCTCAGACTATTCTTTTGTGCGTTACCTAGAGCAATACACACTGCTAGCGTTAATAAAAAAAAACAAGAATATTTAATTGTGGGTATTAATTGACCGCACGGAGTACCCAAGTATTCAGCACTTTTTCACCTTAAAAAAAATAAATATTAAGAAGAAAAAGCCGCAACAAAATTGATTTGGATATTCCAAAATGTGTTCGAAACTAAACATCCGTATAGATCGGGACCGTGTCATGGAAGTAAATAGCTTTTAACAGAATTGCGTAATACTCTTTCCTTTCTCAAACACAAGTTAGGGTAAAAAAATCTTGGCTTTTTTTTAACATTTTAAACAAATATATATCTTCTTCATCTTCGCTCTCAGATGACGACTCCATTAGGTACAATACTGCATTTTGCAAAACATAGCTATGTCTGGTTACATTTGCTTTTTCCCCTAAACTTGAGGTACTAGGTATATCTCTTAGCTGTTCCATTATTTCGCCTGTGAACATTAAATTACTTTTATACCACTTTAATTTTTTTCGTTATTCAATTTTTTAGCTGTTTGTTTTTTCACTTTTTTTGTTTACATCAGAAAACATATGTTTTATTTTACTAGTAATTTTTACTAGTAAAATTTTGTCCAGTAAAAATTTTTAAATACTCAGTAAGACAACTGTCACTTTGCGCTCTCAATTTGTGTTCTCATTTACTGGATTTTGTGTAAACGAACGCAATCCAGTAAAAATATACAAAAATTTTTAAAAACTTTGAGTAAACGAATGAACTTTATAAGTTCATTCGTTTACTTTCCCAGTAAAGTCCAGTAACTTAGCAAATACTGAGTAATTTTACCAAATTTCTCTCACTTAAAATTTTTTAAGTAAAAAGTACGCGAACGGAAAATTTTTACAAAAAGTTTACCTACTCAAAACAGCTGATAGATTAAAATATATTGCAATTACTTGATTACTCAAAAAATGCATTAAAATTTTTTAAGCTGACTTTTGTGAGTGGGGTTAACTTGGTTTTGGGGTTAAAGTCTACTACGATCACTACCACAAACAATGGGCTTGCTCCCTATGCCAAAATATTTTTTTCAGAAATGCTACCTTTACTTTGAGCACACGAATATATGGACACCCAGCCAGACATATATGCTTAAATAGGCTAAGGAAGTGATTCTGAGTCTGTCGGTATAATTTAAGTTGAGTCTCAGACTATTCTTTTGTGCGTTACCTAGAGCAATACACACTGCTAGCGTTAATAAAAAAAAACAAGAATATTTAATTGTGGGTATTAATTGACCGCACGGAGTACCCAAGTATTCAGCACTTTTTCACCTTAAAAAAAATAAATATTAAGAAGAAAAAGCCGCAACAAAATTGATTTGGATATTCCAAAATGTGTTCGAAACTAAACATCCGTATAGATCGGGACCGTGTCATGGAAGTAAATAGCTTTTAACAGAATTGCGTAATACTCTTTCCTTTCTCAAACACAAGTTAGGGTAAAAAAATCTTGGCTTTTTTTTAACATTTTAAACAAATATATATCTTCTTCATCTTCGCTCTCAGATGACGACTCCATTAGGTACAATACTGCATTTTGCAAAACATAGCTATGTCTGGTTACATTTGCTTTTTCCCCTAAACTTGAGGTACTAGGTATATCTCTTAGCTGTTCCATTATTTCGCCTGTGAACATTAAATTACTTTTATACCACTTTAATTTTTTTCGTTATTCAATTTTTTAGCTGTTTGTTTTTTCACTTTTTTTGTTTACATCAGAAAACATATGTTTTATTTTACTAGTAATTTTTACTAGTAAAATTTTGTCCAGTAAAAATTTTTAAATACTCAGTAAGACAACTGTCACTTTGCGCTCTCAATTTGTGTTCTCATTTACTGGATTTTGTGTAAACGAACGCAATCCAGTAAAAATATACAAAAATTTTTAAAAACTTTGAGTAAACGAATGAACTTTATAAGTTCATTCGTTTACTTTCCCAGTAAAGTCCAGTAACTTAGCAAATACTGAGTAATTTTACCAAATTTCTCTCACTTAAAATTTTTTAAGTAAAAAGTACGCGAACGGAAAATTTTTACAAAAAGTTTACCTACTCAAAACAGCTGATAGATTAAAATATATTGCAATTACTTGATTACTCAAAAAATGCATTAAAATTTTTTAAGCTGACTTTTGTGAGTGGGGTTAACTTGGTTTTGGGGTTAAAGTCTACTACGATCACTACCACAAACAATGGGCTTGCTCCCTATGCCAAAATATTTTTTTCAGAAATGCTACCTTTACTTTGAGCACACGAATATATGGACACCCAGCCAGACATATATGCTTAAATAGGCTAAGGAAGTGATTCTGAGTCTGTCGGTATAATTTAAGTTGAGTCTCAGACTATTCTTTTGTGCGTTACCTAGAGCAATACACACTGCTAGCGTTAATAAAAAAAAACAAGAATATTTAATTGTGGGTATTAATTGACCGCACGGAGTACCCAAGTATTCAGCACTTTTTCACCTTAAAAAAAATAAATATTAAGAAGAAAAAGCCGCAACAAAATTGATTTGGATATTCCAAAATGTGTTCGAAACTAAACATCCGTATAGATCGGGACCGTGTCATGGAAGTAAATAGCTTTTAACAGAATTGCGTAATACTCTTTCCTTTCTCAAACACAAGTTAGGGTAAAAAAATCTTGGCTTTTTTTTAACATTTTAAACAAATATATATCTTCTTCATCTTCGCTCTCAGATGACGACTCCATTAGGTACAATACTGCATTTTGCAAAACATAGCTATGTCTGGTTACATTTGCTTTTTCCCCTAAACTTGAGGTACTAGGTATATCTCTTAGCTGTTCCATTATTTCGCCTGTGAACATTAAATTACTTTTATACCACTTTAATTTTTTTCGTTATTCAATTTTTTAGCTGTTTGTTTTTTCACTTTTTTTGTTTACATCAGAAAACATATGTTTTATTTTACTAGTAATTTTTACTAGTAAAATTTTGTCCAGTAAAAATTTTTAAATACTCAGTAAGACAACTGTCACTTTGCGCTCTCAATTTGTGTTCTCATTTACTGGATTTTGTGTAAACGAACGCAATCCAGTAAAAATATACAAAAATTTTTAAAAACTTTGAGTAAACGAATGAACTTTATAAGTTCATTCGTTTACTTTCCCAGTAAAGTCCAGTAACTTAGCAAATACTGAGTAATTTTACCAAATTTCTCTCACTTAAAATTTTTTAAGTAAAAAGTACGCGAACGGAAAATTTTTACAAAAAGTTTACCTACTCAAAACAGCTGATAGATTAAAATATATTGCAATTACTTGATTACTCAAAAAATGCATTAAAATTTTTTAAGCTGACTTTTGTGAGTGGGGTTAACTTGGTTTTGGGGTTAAAGTCTACTACGATCACTACCACAAACAATGGGCTTGCTCCCTATGCCAAAATATTTTTTTCAGAAATGCTACCTTTACTTTGAGCACACGAATATATGGACACCCAGCCAGACATATATGCTTAAATAGGCTAAGGAAGTGATTCTGAGTCTGTCGGTATAATTTAAGTTGAGTCTCAGACTATTCTTTTGTGCGTTACCTAGAGCAATACACACTGCTAGCGTTAATAAAAAAAAACAAGAATATTTAATTGTGGGTATTAATTGACCGCACGGAGTACCCAAGTATTCAGCACTTTTTCACCTTAAAAAAAATAAATATTAAGAAGAAAAAGCCGCAACAAAATTGATTTGGATATTCCAAAATGTGTTCGAAACTAAACATCCGTATAGATCGGGACCGTGTCATGGAAGTAAATAGCTTTTAACAGAATTGCGTAATACTCTTTCCTTTCTCAAACACAAGTTAGGGTAAAAAAATCTTGGCTTTTTTTTAACATTTTAAACAAATATATATCTTCTTCATCTTCGCTCTCAGATGACGACTCCATTAGGTACAATACTGCATTTTGCAAAACATAGCTATGTCTGGTTACATTTGCTTTTTCCCCTAAACTTGAGGTACTAGGTATATCTCTTAGCTGTTCCATTATTTCGCCTGTGAACATTAAATTACTTTTATACCACTTTAATTTTTTTCGTTATTCAATTTTTTAGCTGTTTGTTTTTTCACTTTTTTTGTTTACATCAGAAAACATATGTTTTATTTTACTAGTAATTTTTACTAGTAAAATTTTGTCCAGTAAAAATTTTTAAATACTCAGTAAGACAACTGTCACTTTGCGCTCTCAATTTGTGTTCTCATTTACTGGATTTTGTGTAAACGAACGCAATCCAGTAAAAATATACAAAAATTTTTAAAAACTTTGAGTAAACGAATGAACTTTATAAGTTCATTCGTTTACTTTCCCAGTAAAGTCCAGTAACTTAGCAAATACTGAGTAATTTTACCAAATTTCTCTCACTTAAAATTTTTTAAGTAAAAAGTACGCGAACGGAAAATTTTTACAAAAAGTTTACCTACTCAAAACAGCTGATAGATTAAAATATATTGCAATTACTTGATTACTCAAAAAATGCATTAAAATTTTTTAAGCTGACTTTTGTGAGTGGGGTTAACTTGGTTTTGGGGTTAAAGTCTACTACGATCACTACCACAAACAATGGGCTTGCTCCCTATGCCAAAATATTTTTTTCAGAAATGCTACCTTTACTTTGAGCACACGAATATATGGACACCCAGCCAGACATATATGCTTAAATAGGCTAAGGAAGTGATTCTGAGTCTGTCGGTATAATTTAAGTTGAGTCTCAGACTATTCTTTTGTGCGTTACCTAGAGCAATACACACTGCTAGCGTTAATAAAAAAAAACAAGAATATTTAATTGTGGGTATTAATTGACCGCACGGAGTACCCAAGTATTCAGCACTTTTTCACCTTAAAAAAAATAAATATTAAGAAGAAAAAGCCGCAACAAAATTGATTTGGATATTCCAAAATGTGTTCGAAACTAAACATCCGTATAGATCGGGACCGTGTCATGGAAGTAAATAGCTTTTAACAGAATTGCGTAATACTCTTTCCTTTCTCAAACACAAGTTAGGGTAAAAAAATCTTGGCTTTTTTTTAACATTTTAAACAAATATATATCTTCTTCATCTTCGCTCTCAGATGACGACTCCATTAGGTACAATACTGCATTTTGCAAAACATAGCTATGTCTGGTTACATTTGCTTTTTCCCCTAAACTTGAGGTACTAGGTATATCTCTTAGCTGTTCCATTATTTCGCCTGTGAACATTAAATTACTTTTATACCACTTTAATTTTTTTCGTTATTCAATTTTTTAGCTGTTTGTTTTTTCACTTTTTTTGTTTACATCAGAAAACATATGTTTTATTTTACTAGTAATTTTTACTAGTAAAATTTTGTCCAGTAAAAATTTTTAAATACTCAGTAAGACAACTGTCACTTTGCGCTCTCAATTTGTGTTCTCATTTACTGGATTTTGTGTAAACGAACGCAATCCAGTAAAAATATACAAAAATTTTTAAAAACTTTGAGTAAACGAATGAACTTTATAAGTTCATTCGTTTACTTTCCCAGTAAAGTCCAGTAACTTAGCAAATACTGAGTAATTTTACCAAATTTCTCTCACTTAAAATTTTTTAAGTAAAAAGTACGCGAACGGAAAATTTTTACAAAAAGTTTACCTACTCAAAACAGCTGATAGATTAAAATATATTGCAATTACTTGATTACTCAAAAAATGCATTAAAATTTTTTAAGCTGACTTTTGTGAGTGGGGTTAACTTGGTTTTGGGGTTAAAGTCTACTACGATCACTACCACAAACAATGGGCTTGCTCCCTATGCCAAAATATTTTTTTCAGAAATGCTACCTTTACTTTGAGCACACGAATATATGGACACCCAGCCAGACATATATGCTTAAATAGGCTAAGGAAGTGATTCTGAGTCTGTCGGTATAATTTAAGTTGAGTCTCAGACTATTCTTTTGTGCGTTACCTAGAGCAATACACACTGCTAGCGTTAATAAAAAAAAACAAGAATATTTAATTGTGGGTATTAATTGACCGCACGGAGTACCCAAGTATTCAGCACTTTTTCACCTTAAAAAAAATAAATATTAAGAAGAAAAAGCCGCAACAAAATTGATTTGGATATTCCAAAATGTGTTCGAAACTAAACATCCGTATAGATCGGGACCGTGTCATGGAAGTAAATAGCTTTTAACAGAATTGCGTAATACTCTTTCCTTTCTCAAACACAAGTTAGGGTAAAAAAATCTTGGCTTTTTTTTAACATTTTAAACAAATATATATCTTCTTCATCTTCGCTCTCAGATGACGACTCCATTAGGTACAATACTGCATTTTGCAAAACATAGCTATGTCTGGTTACATTTGCTTTTTCCCCTAAACTTGAGGTACTAGGTATATCTCTTAGCTGTTCCATTATTTCGCCTGTGAACATTAAATTACTTTTATACCACTTTAATTTTTTTCGTTATTCAATTTTTTAGCTGTTTGTTTTTTCACTTTTTTTGTTTACATCAGAAAACATATGTTTTATTTTACTAGTAATTTTTACTAGTAAAATTTTGTCCAGTAAAAATTTTTAAATACTCAGTAAGACAACTGTCACTTTGCGCTCTCAATTTGTGTTCTCATTTACTGGATTTTGTGTAAACGAACGCAATCCAGTAAAAATATACAAAAATTTTTAAAAACTTTGAGTAAACGAATGAACTTTATATGATCTCAATTTGATAGAGTAGAACAAAATATATTTTATAAATTATTGGATTATGTTAATGGGTGCATTTTGATAAATAAATATAATAATGAATTGTTAAATGTAATGCTAAAGGCCTTTAAAATAAATTATTATTGTGTTTTTAAAAAATTCTTCAGTTTTCTGTAATACACTTTTTTGTTACTTAAAATTTTACATCTTTAAACTATTTTTTATGCCCCTCACAAAGTGATAAGGGTATTATCAGTTTGTCATTCCGTTTGTAATTTCTTTATTATCCATTTGTGACCCCATAAAGTATATATATGTTTTAGATCCTTATAATTAGGAAATTCGATACAATTCTTCAAATATTGTGAGTTTTCTGTTTCGAAAACTAAGGCAGCTATGCACTTTAAGCCCATCACAAATAATTATAATATTTACGGTTCGAAAACAACTTGCCTAGTTCATGTGACTGGGTAAACAAAAATACCAATGTGAAGGGTATACATATGTATAAGATTCGGCACAGCCGAATATAGCGCTCTTACTTGTTTTTGCTTTAATTCAACAAATTATTTAAACAAAATAAGGCAGTTTTTAGATTTTTTCATTTAAACACGAATGTAGAATCAAATTTCATTTCTGCTAGCTAATCTTGCATAATTTACTTTTCTACAAACATAGATAAAAAGCTGTCGGCATTAATACAAAATTAAGTAATAATTTAAAATTTAAATAATCTGAAATATAAATCTAAAAAACAGACGCAAATCAAATTGTTTAAGAAGAAAAAGAACACGTCTTGAAGTAACATTATCATGTTAGTTCTTATGTTTTTGTTGTTATTAACAATTAAAATTCATACAATGTTAAAAAAAATTTAACGAAATAAAACATTGTTCAAATGAATAAGAACTAGAAGAAGCATTTTGCGTTATTATGGGTATTCAGCTTATTTTACTTACTAAGACAGACTTCAGTACTTTGTGTAAGATCCAAAGTTTAATTAATCTAAACAGAACTTTTTTTGCCAGTATTTTGCGATTATGACCTCATACAATTAATACAATTTATTTTGGATTTAAAATGCTTCCAAAGGTTTTAAAATATACATTTCTTTTATACTTAGAAACTTTAAAGGAAATATCGCTAATGACGATGGCGTGTACATCTTCCGATGTATGGATACACCATGTTAAAAAAATACACAAGTTGACCTTGTTACCACAGCTGATTTTTTTTGCTTCTTGTTATTTGTTCAATTTCAATTTAAGTTCTCCTCAAAATTAAACCGTTCCGTTAAAACACTTTTTTTTAAATTTTGAACCCTGGGGGAGAAAACCGGATGGAAATGATAGTTTGGCACTGCTAAGGTCCGCTTTGTAACAAAAGAGATAAAAACAAATTTTAAATATTGTTCGAAAGATCTTAAAGACATAAATATATATTGACATTTTGTTTAGAAATTTAAATACTAAGGGGTAAAAAAGAGTAAAAATTATATTTTGGTCTTTTTAAGGTATTTTTTTTAACCAATAAAGATCGTTTGACATGTCTCGAGGCTATACGAGTACGTTTATGAAAAAATAATATTTTAGTACATTTTAAGTACCTCTTGCAACATCTTAACCAAAAAAAGGCATAACCCAAATTACATTTGACAGCTATACAAAAAAACAAGTAAAGGCACTATATTCGGCTGTGCTGAAATTTATATACTCTTCACATTGATCTATTTGCATTAACAGGCATTTAATCTAGCCAAGTTGCTTTCGAACCGAATATTATAATAAAACTACTTTGTGCCGTGTTTGAAGTCGAAAGCTATCCTAGTCTTTGAAATAAAAAGTTTGTACGAGCGATGCTATTTTTCTTTTCAATAAAAAAATTATAATAAAAATATCATGTGAAAGGTTTTAGGTCGATATTTTTATCCGTTTCCAACAAATTTCGTACCAAAGGTTTAACATAAATTGTTAATTTGTATAGGGGCCGCCGCTTCGCCTGATATAATACAACTAAATAATTTCCAGCATGTAGGCATTGCTGCCAATTTTTTTCTTGTAGAAAATTTAAAGTCTGTAGTCAATTTGTAGGGGAGATGCCCCTCCATCTGCTCCTATCCAACTAATTTTTTTTCCAAAATGTGGGCATTGTTGTACAATTACTTCTTGTAGGACATTTGAAGTCGATAACTGTTGTAGTTTCCAAGATATAGTGTATCAAAAATTTCGTATTGGGGCAGGGGGAGGGGCAGCTCCTATCTAACTAGTTTTTTACCAAAATGTATGCATTATGCTGGCATTACGTTGTACCCGTTAGGTCGCCGCATATAAGGTATATGTAAGAAGTTTTTTTAAAAAAGATTGGCTACATTTTCTGAGATACATAGGGATATATGCATGGATTTTGTTCCAAAAAATATGTTATTATAGGTTTTTGCTTATATCTTGGTCCATTGCCAACCGATCTGCTGATTTTAAATATTCTACAGCCGAGAAATATATCTGATAGTTTGACACTAAAACGTTTTCCGTCCGACCTTATTTCGCTTCGGAAACTTGATTTCAACGGACGGACATGGCTTAATCGACTTTATACTTTATGAGGTCGTAAATGGACATTTTAACTATGTGATGGGTATAATAAGGTTCGAAAACGTGCTATTTATTTTTTTTTGCTATTTTTTGTAAAAAACTTTAAGGTTTTCAAATTTGTTTTTTTATTATTATTTATTGGGTATTTTCTTAAATTATTTGAGATTATGAATGAGTCTAAAGATACTATATTATGGACTTTTGATCCAGATTGAGGTAAAAAGTCAATAAACGGGTCAAAAGTACCTTTTTTATATTTGTTGCTCTTTTTTTATATTGTTAGATTATTACTCTAGGTATAAAACTAAAGAAATAAAGGCTATTGATTTAGATTGAGGCCGGAGGTCCGCAAAGTGAGCAAGAAGTATTTTTTTATATTTTTTAATATTTGATTCTAGAATTATGAAATTAAAGTAAATAAAAAGAACTTTTTTCACATTTTTTGGTACTTTTTGGGGGAAAAATCATTTAAATTTTATTTTCTGTGCTCATAGCACTTTTCGCATTTAGTACTTTTTAGTTAAATTAAAAAAGTGCGCTTACAAGTAGTGGTTGATTGGTTGGTAGTGTTTGATAAAAGCAATATATCAGTTATGCTATTAACACTACCGGATATGCATTTTTCTTATTATTTACTTTAAAATATATATGTTTCGTTATATTTATTTACTTCTGACATTTTTTAATACATGTCTAAAAAATTTGATGTTCGACATATTGAATTTATTTTTTTTTGTAACAATTTGTTTCGTATTGCTTCAACTTTTCTGTGTAACGTTGTAAGTGCATACCTTTACTATTTAAATTAAATAGATAAAGAATTTTAGAACAACGTTATATATCGTTACCTTAATATAAAAGTGCCCTACTCGTATTTTAAAATCGAATTTTTTTGGCTAATTGTGATATATAAGCAGACCAATTATGAAAATAGTCGATTATCTGGGCTTATAAAATAAAAACGAATTAAGGCCTTTTTATATGAAGGCAACCAAATGTAATTTGATTTCCGTTTCGCATTGCAAGATTTGTAAAGTTAAAAAGAAAACATTTGTCTTAGACGACATACGTACATACCTTTATATATAAGTATGTACATTCATATATAATAAAGGTTACTTTATGTGGGTAATGCAATAATTGACATTAATTTTATTATGTTACATAATTTTTATATTTTTAAAGGCTGATAAGAGATTTAGGTGATTCAAACATTAAAACTATTTTTTTTTTCTAAACGCTTTTCTAGAATATCTAAGCCAATTGCTTTCCACAAAGCAAAAAAAAGTAAAAGATTTTATAGCAGCTTAGATCAAACATTAAAGCTATATTTACACTACCTGAGTTGTCATCTGAATTTCACAACTGAGACTCATTTGTATGGTGTAATAACAAGTCTGTTTTAATTTGTTAATATTTTCGTCTAATCTCAGTTGAAAATAGAACGTATTCTATTTTTAAACTATTGAACGTCTGAGTTTTAAATTAAAGTTTTTTAATATTATAGACTGAAGTGCTTGTTGTTGTATTGCCATACAATTTATATTCGTTTAACAACTTTTATAATTGGAGGACTAAAACCCATTCCTTAGGCGAAGTTTAATTCTAAATATAATAACTTATTTTTGACACTCAACTCAGATAAAACCTGAGGTAGTGTAGATAAAGCTTTACTTTAATAAAATATTTAGAAAAAAAATTGATGCAAGATACGTCAATATACATACTTACATACATACAAAATTTCTTTGTCAAAAATTTACATTTTTGTTATCCCTATTACTTTGAAGCCGACTTGATTATCACTGTTGTTTCTAATAAGACTCTCATCTAAATTCAACACTATAATTGTGTTAATGAAAGTACTTTCCTATAAAAATTTGTTTTATAAAAACGTGATTTTTATTTTTTAACCATTTTTTCCCCTCTAAAATAACAATTACTGGTAGAATCTTTAATTTTCGGCCTTCATGTGCGTGATCGTAAATGTCTCTCATATTTTTCATATTGTTTCTTTCATGTAATTTTTAGACGTAAGTTTCTTATTTAATAACATTTTTTATAGTAAAACGTTAAAAAACAAAATACAGGCATAAATCTTGTTATGTCGAAAATTGATTCCTTCATGGTGCAATATTATATTTAAATATTAAAAGCTAATACTTTAAATTTAACTTTAATCATTAGTGATCACGTCTGCTTTGTCAAATATTTGCCAAGTGTGACCTTAGCTTAAGCATCTATGTATATTTATTTTTGCATTAAAAACATTTTAATAATTATTTGCAATTCAAAAAATTTCGACGCTTATTTATGCTATTTCTTATTCACTTTTCTTTTGTATATTTTTTAAAATTAATTTGTATCTCTGAGTCCATAACAAATTAACCACTTAAATAAAATTACTTTGACTTTGGTCAGTTACGTGCAAAAGATATTTAATTATAGTTTAGATTTTAACTTTAATAATATAGAAAACAAAAATCGCACACAAATATTAAAAGTGGTGTTTTTCTTTTTAATTTCAATAGCGAAAGTAAAATACTTTTAAGGAATGCTACGACGAAGGGTATAGGTATATTAAGTTAATCACCTTTCTTGTGAACATTTTTAAATTTGATATCATCATTGCAAACTCTTTATAGAAAGAGCATTTTACGTAGAAAGAAAAATCGATTAAAAGAAAATGATTTAGCTTTTTGATTTTTTGTTTTAATAAAAAATGCTTTTAAAAACTTCTAAAATGAATATAAAATTTAATTTAAATAAGAAAAACGAAACAATTGGTATTTGACCTACCTCAATATCATTTTATCACATAAGGAATACCTACCTGGCTATCGTTTCTTGTATCTGGTAACACTAAGGATCAACCCAAATAGCAGCAAATTGGTTCCTTATTAGAGCAGTTTTAATTAGTTCTTTAAATAGAGTACCAAAATTCAAGGAGTACAATGAGCTTAAAAAGCTAAGTTTTGATGATTTTCAATACAATCTTTAGTCAGAATTCTAAAATTTTTATATCTCCATTAATATACATACATATTTTAAAATTTATTTTGTCTTACTTTGTGACTTTTTAACTGAATCTGGTTTGAAAGAAAATTATTTTATATTTAGGAGTCATAAAAAAGAAAATTTCAAAAAAGTCATTAGACCTTTTTTGTCAGAAAAAAATAAATAAAGGCTTTTTCCTTTTATTTATTTTTTTCTGACAAAAAAGGTCTAATGACTTTTTTGAAATTTTATTTTTTATGACTCCTAAATATAAAATAATTTTCTTTCAAACCAGATTCAGTTAAAAAGTCACAAAGTAAGACAAAATAAATTTTAAAATATGTATGTATATTTACTTCAAGCTTTAATGAGGATTCATAAATTTTTTCTTTAACAGCAGTAAAATTCAAGTTTTTCGACTTGTAATTTTAAAAATGGCTAAAAATTTATTTTCTTTCACTTAAGGGACTTCCGGCCTCTTTATTGATCAATAGTACTAAATTTTCAATTTCTAAACGCCTACTTTTGAAAATGTAAAACAGTATTAAACATTTTATAAAAAAACAAAAGGTTTACTCGGACTCCTGGGAGAAAAGTACCAAAAATCTAAAAAGTAATTTTTGTTCATCTTGTTGATTTGCGACTTTGAAATGGGACAAGAGTCTTTAATTTTAAATGTCTACTCTTAATCTCCAAAAAGGGCGAAAATACCATCAATGTAACAGAAGTATTTCTTGCTTACTAAGTTCACTTCCGGCATCTTAATGGGCCAATAGTTCTCAATTTCATATGTGTGGACTCCTACTCTCAAGAACGGCAGGAAAAAAACTGCTAAAAATACCAAAAGTACTTTTTGTGCTTTTTCGTTGACCTCTAGGTTGGTCAATATTATTTAAATACATATTTCCAGGGCCACATCTCTAAACAGGACAAAAAATGTCATAAATGTAATGAAAGTACTGTTTGTCCACTTGGTTGACTTTTGACTTCCATATAAATAAAAGTCCCTAATTTCATATTTCGAGACTTAAAATTTTAAAACCTGGAAAAAAGCACTAAAAATTTACAAAAAGTACTTCTTTTCCAATTAGTTGACCTCCGACTTATGTATTGTGTAGATTAGAACTTTTATTCACTGAGTTGACTTCCAATTTCTTTATTGGTCAATAGTCTAAACAAAAATCTAGAAAGAAATCAGGAAATTTAAAAAAATCTGAAAAATATAAAAAACCGTAGCCAAAAACTAAAAAAGTACGTTTTCCATGTCGACCGAAATTTTAATCATGTTTCTATCATTATTGGCTTATAAGCTACAAAAAGTTCCATAAAAGTATAAAAATAACTCTGATTTGTCCTCCTAGGGCCAAAATTTATAAATAAGTACTAGACACTCAGTTATTTTTTTCAAGACCAGTCTAACGCGGTTTGAATTATGTTTCTGTCTCTATTGGTTTAAAAGCTACAAAAATGATCGAAAAGTACCAACAATGAATTCGTAATTTTTCCGAAATCTTTAAAACGTAGTTAATGTGAATTATGTTTATATAAGTTTGTTTGATCTAAGAATAACAAAACTAAGTCTTAGACCAAAAAATATTTTTTACCGCTTTTTTCTGAAGGGCTCAAAAGGCCAAAAACGTATTCATATACTACAGGTTATTTAAACACAACTCAAAGTGTAAAAGGACCAAAATACTTTTTCTAGGGCTGTCGAATGCAATTTGAATTTTGTTTTCTTAAAAAAGAAAACTATAGTTTTTAAATATTGTTTCTATCTCGTATCGTTGAGCAGATATCAAATGACTGATTTTCTCCTTCGTCCTATTTCATTCCCTTGGGTACACATTTGACAAGACCTAAATAGTAAGCATTTTTTGAAATTTAAAATAATAAAAGAGCAGTTTTAAATGAAATCATTTATGCAGCACAACAACCGTTTTTCAGAGTCAAACATTAGCAGATAAACTTGGCTTAATTTCAAAAAGAAAAATTAATATTTTCACAATCTTATAAATATTGTTTTTAGCAACTAACAAAAAAACATAATTTTTTATCTTACTACTACATTTTTTACTATTTCTTGTTATACCCTTCACATAGTGATAGGGTATATATCACTTTGTCATTCCGTTTGTAATTTCTTTATTATTCATTTGCGACCCCATAAAGTATATATATTCTGGATCCTTATAGATAGGGAAGCCGATTTAGCGTTGTCCGTCTGTCCGTCTGTCCGTCTGTCCGTCTGTCCGTCTGTCCGTCTGTCCGTCTGTCCGTCTGTTGAAATCAAGTTTCCGGAGTCAAATAAAAAGATACAGACCAGTTAATGGTGTCAAACGATCACAAATATCCCGCTAACAATCGCTATTTAAAATCAGCAAAATCGGTTCACAATTGACCGAGATATAAGCGAAAACCCAGAGTAACCCATTTTTTTAGGACAAAATCGGTGCATATATCCCTATATATCTCAGTAAGTATAGTCACTCTTGCCACAAAACTTGGCACGGATACTCCTAAAGAAGGGACCTAAATAATGGAAAACATTTTTTCAGATAGGACCAGGGGAAGGGGTATTTTTTCTACAATTGCACAAATTTGGTGAAATATTTTATGCGCTATATCTCGTAAACTATAACAGCTATCGACTTAAAATGTTCTACAAAAAGTAATTGCACGCTAAGGACTACGCGTTAAAGAAAAAATTTTTTGGGTATGGGCAAAAAAAGGGGTAGCTCCCATACAAATCGACAATTATTATCAAATATTCGATACGCTATATCTCGGAAACTATAACAGATATCGAAATGAAATGTTCTACAAAAAGTAATTGTACGCAAAGATCTACACTTTAAAGAAAAAATTTTTTGAGTGGGGGCAAAAAAAGGGGTAGCTCCCATACAAATCGACAATTATTATCAAATATTCGATACGCTATATCTCGGAAACTATAACAGATATCGAAATGAAATGTTCTACAAAAAGTAATTGCACGCAAAGGGCTACGCTTTAAAGAAAAGATTTTTTGGGTGGGGGCAAAAAAAGGGGTAGCTCCCATACAAATCGACAATTACTTTAAAATATTCGATACGCTTTATCTCGGAAACTATAACAGATATCGAAATGAAATGTTCTACAAAAAGTAATTGCACGCAAAGGGCTACGCCTTAAAGAAAAAATTTTTTGGGTGGGGGCAAAAAAAGGGGTAGCTCCCATACAAATCGACAATTATTATCAAATATTCGATACGCTATATCTGGGAAACTATAACAGATATCGAAATAAAATGTTCTACAAAAAGTAATTGCACGC
Organism: Melanophora roralis; assembly: GCA_963583895.1. NCBI lineage: Eukaryota > Metazoa > Arthropoda > Insecta > Diptera > Rhinophoridae > Melanophora > Melanophora roralis. Next base: position 27,076,426 of record OY757187.1, on the reverse strand, counting down.
AAAGGGCTACGCCTTAAAGAAAAAATTTTTTGGGTGGGGGCAAAAAAAGGGGTAGCTCCCATACAAATCGACAATTATTATCAAATATTCGATACGCTATATCTGGGAAACTATAACAGATATCGAAATAAAATGTTCTACAAAAAATAATTGCACGCAAAGGGCTACGCCTTAAAGAAAAGATTTTTTGGGTGGGGGCAAAAAAAGGGGTAGCTCCCATACAAATCGACAATTACTTTAAAATATTCGATACGCTTTATCTCGGAAACTATAACAGATATCGAAATGAAATGTTCTACAAAAAGTAATTGCACGCAAAGGGCTACGCCTTAAAGAAAAAATTTTTTGGGTGGGGGCAAAAAAAGGGGTAGCTCCCATACAAATCGACAATTATTATCAAATATTCGATACGCTATATCTCGGAAACTATAACAGATATCGAAATGAAATGTTCTACAAAAAGTAATTGTACGCAAAGATCTACACTTTAAAGAAAAAACTTTTTGAGTGGGGGCAAAAAAAGGGGTAGCTGCCATTCAAATCGACAATTACTATAAAATATTCGATACGCCTTATCTCGGAAACTATGACAGATATCGAAATGAAATGTTCTACAAAAAGTAATTGCACGCAAAGGGCTACGCCTAAAAGAAAAAATTTTTTGGGTGGGGGCAAAAAAAGGGGTAGCTCCCATACAAATCGACAATTATTATCAAATATTCGATACGCTATATCTCGGAAACTATAACAGATATCGAAATGAAATGTTCCACAAAAAGTAATTGGGCCATAAGGGCTACGCTCTTAAGAAAATTTTTTTTGAGTGGGGGCAAAAAAGGGGTAGCTCCCATACAAATCGACAATTACTATAAAATATTCGATACGCTATATCTCGGAAACTATGACAGATATCGAAATGAAATGTTCTACAAAAAGTAATTGCACGCAAAGGGCTACGCTTTAAAGAAAAATTTTTTTGGGTGGGGGCAAAAAAAAGGGGTAGCTCCCACACAAATCGACAATTATTATCAAATATTCGATACGCTATATCTCGGAAACTATAACAGATATCGAAATGAAATGTTCTACAAAAAGTAATTGGGCCATAAGGGCTACGCTCTTAAGAAAATTTTTTTTGAGTGGGGGCAAAAAAGGGGTAGCTCCCATACAAATCGACAATTACTATAAAATATTCGATACGCTATATCTCGGAAACTATGACAGATATCGAAATGAAATGTTCTACAAAAAGTAATTGCACGCAAAGGGCTACGCTTTAAAGAAAAATTTTTTTGGGTGGGGGCAAAAAAAAGGGGTAGCTCCCACACAAATCGACAATTATTATCAAATATTCGATACGCTATATCTCGGAAACTATAACAGATATCGAAATGAAATGTTCTACAAAAAGTAATTGCACGCAAAGGGCTACACCTTTAAGAAAAAATTTTTTGGGTGGGGGCAAAAAAAGGGGTAGCTCCCATACAAATCGACAATTATTATCAAATATTCGATACGCTATATCTCGGAAACTATAATAGATATCGAAATGAAATGTTCTACAAAAAGTAATTGCACGCAAAGGGCTACGCCTTAAAGAAAAATTTTTTTGAGTGGGGGCAAAAAAAGGGGTAGCTCCCATACAAATTGACAACTATTATAAAATATTCGATACGCTATATCTCGGAAACTATAACAGCTATCGACTTCGAATATTCTACAAAAAGTAATAATCAAATAATTCATACATTTTGGAGAAAAAGTTGGAGAAGAGCAGGGGGACTAGACATTTAACAAGTTTTATTAACCTTCAAATATGAATAATGTCGAAAACTTTTAAAACTCTCGACCTCAAATCTTCTTCATCTATTTCTATTATTCATACGAACGTTAAAATTTTGTTATTTTTTCTTTAAAACTCGCACAATGTTTTTTATTATATTATTTGCAGTACAAAATTACTCGGCTGGGTATATTTAAAGACCAATGTGAAGGGTATATAAGATTCGGCACAGCCGAATATAGCGCTCTTACTTGTTTTTTTTTTACAATTAACATCACCACAATAAAACCATATTTGTACATACATACGAACATACATATATCATTTAAAAAAGCATATTTTCTGTTGAACATTTTAAATTGTTTACATGACTTATATAACTCACTGCTAACAATAAACGTTTCGAGTGTAAGAAAAACAAAACAAAATCTAAGATTTACTTTTACAAAGATTACGCAGCAAACAAAAAGTAAGAAAACTAAAAATCCACAGTTTGTAAACTCTTTAAGAATATCAGTCAACTACGGACCGAAATATAAACAAAAAAGTGAAAAACCCATTTCTTAAGAAAAGTTTAATGCATATTTCTCTCTATGACTAAGTGACTTTGGTACTGTTACCATAAAAGTAGGCGATCCGTTTCAGAACATGGTAACCTTATAAGAGAAAAAAATATTCCTTTCTGTATGGGCAAGGGATAATCCCTCTTAAAAATGCATAAATTTTATGAAACTTTGAAAACCCCATAATTGGAAAGCTGCATAAGCTTTCGACTTTAAACGTGACACAACAAATTTTGCTACAATGCTTCCATAAAAAAATTGCTAGGCAGAAGCACAGCGAGAAGTAGCCTCTGAAACGGTTAATATGATATATCTTGGAAAATATAGCAGATATTAGTTTAACCCTGCTTCAAAGTAAGGATAAATGGTAGCTATGTTACAAAAATAAAATTGGTTGTATCGTATAACGAGAAGTGGGAGCCCCCTAAATCGGACAAGCTCGATACAATATATTTTGGAAACTTTTGCAGTTAACGAATTTAAACCTGCTGTTTTTTTTTTAAGATTTTAAAAAACATTAGTTGTAAAGAAGCATGGGGGAGTGAAAGCCTTCAAACGGACAAGTTTTATGAAATATTCGATAGGCATTATCTCCAAAACTACAACTGCTTCCGACCCCAATCTTGTCAGGAGTTGTTGTTATACCCAACACATAGTGAACTTTGTATATAGATATCAGTTTTCATTCCATTTGTAATTTCTACAATATTTTCTTGCGGCCCCATGATGTGTGTACATTTTAGATTCTTATAGATAAGGAAGTCGATATAACCATGTCCATCTGTCCGTCAGTGTGTCTGTTGAATTTAAGTTTCCTGGGCCAAATCAAGTCGCACGGAAAACGTTTTGGTATCAAACAATCAAAAATATCCCTACAACAATCGCTATTTAAAATCAGCAAAATCGGTTATCTACGGACCGATAAATAAGCAAAACCCAAAATTAACCAGTTTTTTTCATAAACGAATCCCTATATATCTCAATATATACAGCCATTCTTGCCACAAAGTTGAAAATTGATACTTTGAACACCTAAATAAGAGAAATTCCCTATATAAAATTTAAACTTAAAAAAGCATTTCTAGTAAAAAACTGCTTCAAGCCAACTTGACCACCTCTTGTGGCGTGTATAATAGATTATAATGGTGGGAGGGCCAATAAGCAATAAATAAATTTTCTACTAAAAAGAAATTCAATTCATCTAATATATTATTAATTTTACAGACCATAGAACAGGTAGATGACCACTCAACTGTTAAATCCATTGTCTAAGAATATTGTAAACCACTGCTGAAGCTACTAAAGTTAAGCATGATTAAATTATAAATTTCCTATTGTTAATGAAACGAAATATTGTCTTTAAAATAAAAATAACTATTGACAACAAATGTGGTTTTTAACTTTTTTTAGCCGTTTTATTAAATGCACCAATAACTAGTAAAAATAATGAAAAAACCTAAAAAAAATTCAAAAAGCTTTTGATTAATTTAATACGAACTTGCAAGGTATTGAAAACCTTTTACTACAAAATAAGCAACATTAACGTTTATGCATGAATGCCATTACAAAAAATTAAAAAAAAGAAATAAATAAATTAATCGCTTAAAATAAATTTCATGCGTTGTTTGTTACGCATATGAGATACAACAGTTTGCTTATACTTTAAAATGTTTAATTTGTTAAATTAACAAAAACAAAAAAAAAAAAACATAAGACAACTCAAACTAAATAACCATTAAGTTTTAAAGAACTTACTAACCGTAATGTAAAAAAGCTGCGACAGGTTTGGTGTAATATTAATTCATGATGTAACACAACAATTTCTAAACATGAGGCACAATCAAAAATATTTCATCGTTTTTAACTGCATAAGTTTTAATTCTATAATAAATATCGAATTCCAAATCCAACGACTTTTCAATCATAGCTTGAAACCCCTTTTATTTAAACGGAAAGACAGAAACAATGGTTGACGAATGACTTACTCTGCATACATTTTATTAATTAATAATTAACTAAACAGTTAGACAATTCACCGACCGCATTAATGTTTCCAATGTCTAAGAAAATCATGGCCTTTGCCACTGCATACGCGCTCTCATATAATGACATAAGTCCATATTTTTTAAACAACCTCTAGCAGTCAGTGTCTGTTATTGGTTCTCTCCATTTAAGTTTATTTAAATGTTACATGTTAGTTAAATAAATATAAGTTAATTGTATAATTTTTTTTTATAATGAAAACAAAGTTTTTATTACAGTTACGCATAATTTTTTTTTCTTTTAAACTCCAAATGGTAACCACAAACATTAAATAAACTATAATCAATCAATAGGCTTAAAACCACAACAACAAAATTAATACAAATCTAGCCAAGACACGCTTTAGTACCGGAAAGTTATAATATTATAGAAATTGATTATTAAGTTAAAAATTTTGAAATTTTTATTATATAATAATTTGAAAAATAAAAATTTTATTTATGTTTACTCGTATTAAAACCACAACTTTAAATTTTTTAATTATTAGGTGTGTTCATTTACAGAAAATTATTACTAATTTTCGATAATTATTACTAGCACGTGTTCACGTACACAAAAAATTAGCAGCTAGAGAGCCAAAAAAAGAGCGTAATATGTTTAGAAACAAAAATGTTTCTGATAATTTCTACTAGTAAAAATTTTACTATCAGAAATTATTCAAACAGTCTTTCTGTCATTATGCTTTGAAAAAAAATTGAAGTTTAAAATTTTTATAAGTTTACAATAACAAAATACATTGGCTTGCAAGTTTTAACTATGAAAGTGTTCATTTACTTTTAAATATTTTTGAGAGCAATTTTGAAAATATTTCTTTTTACTCTCTCGTTGCTAGTAATTACTGGAAAGTTATTGAACACAACTATTGTTAAAATTTTTATTTATTTCAAACCCAACCTAAACAATTTTTCAGCGTTTTTTCAAAAATATTTTTGTCTTTTTATGGTTAAGCCCGACTTGTTATAGCTTACGAAATACGCAGTTAAAATTGTATAAGATTTTTGATTGTGTGGTAGCCCCTTTGCTCCAATCCACGTTTGGTTGAAATGGTTCGAAAGTGACGCTTAATTGAATTTTCAAAATTAAGTTTTTGTATTAATATTCGCTATCGGATAAAACTAGATAAAATTCTACATCACTTTGTAAATTTTCAAGCATCTATCTTGTCAGCTGACTACGAAGTGACGTGTCAAAGTACAAAATTTTTTGCAATTTTTTTAAAAAGCGAAAAAAGTAAAATTTTGCATTAAACGAGTCCGTAATTTTCAAATTTTTCGTTAACAAATTTTCTTTTAAGAATGGAACCTTCAATTATAGGTATTATAGTGTACAAAAAAGATGTAGTGTTTTTAAAAATATGTGTGAAAATATTTTTGACGATTTTTTTAAAACAGGTCCAAATTGGCCTATTTTTAATGTTTCGTGAACCATGACTTCTAAGTTAGTTAAGGTTGGGTTTTATATCTTATGTTTTCTAAAAGTATGAAATCGTTGCTTGATATTACAAAAAAAATTGCTATTAACATTTTTCTGTTTGAAGTTGTGTTTTTTCAAAGTCGTGTATTTAACAAAACTATCGCTCGTTCAATACTTACTATTGTTGTCGGAGATAGGTGCGTGAACATATTTCAGTCATCTTTATTCACGAGAGTATTAAAATGGTTTTGTACGACTCCCACACCACATAAATTTTTAATTCATGGTCCCGAAATCATAAAATATGCCCTTTTACCGAATGGAGAACTTTCAGAAGAAGCTCAGGAAGTCAGAAATAAGGATTTAAAAGTTATAGGGAACACTTTGCTCGCAAATGCAGCCGAGAAAAGTCGAATGAAGATATTTTAAATAGATTTATTCTCAGTTCAGATCCATTCATATCTACAGCTTTTGCTATCGCCTATTATTTTTCTAGAAATACATGAAAGTGAGAGTAATGAAAGCGAAGATTATGATGATGAAGGTGAAGATGAACATAATATGGTTTCTTTTTATGTGTATGACAATTATTGATAAACAAAAAAAAATTATAAAAATTTATTTCGTTACTTTTTTAAAAAAGTTGTAAAATTCTCAAAATCCTTCAAAACCGAAATTCAGACTTTAAATTAAACTTATATTCATATTTATGCAAAAATATTTGGTTGTTTTTTATTTGTTTACATTTATTTGTATTTATTTCTGTTTATTTAATTTAATTACATTACAAGTCTCAACAACAGCTCGAAGCATAAGCCATTTGATTGCGAAGCGTATGCGAATAAAGAAAACGAATTTACGAGTTTGCATTGTGCGATTTAAGGGACAGTCCTCCCCAAATAGGCGTGTTTTTGAAACATCCGTACCACGCACAAAGGCTCCATTATAGTATCGACTAAAACTGTAAAACATATTCCATATAACGATGGTGCTTAAGTAAATCGAAACCTTCTTAAAAATAAAAAGTATTTAAGGAATTAAATTCACAAAAAAAAGTGCAAATGAGAACTAAAGAGATCATGCATTAAGAACCATTGTAAAAAGCCTGCTTTTAAAAGTAAAAAGATATTTAATTTTTAATAAATTATAATTTTTTTTTAAAATTTTTTTCCTACAAACACATATTTAATGTTTAACTTTCTTTATTTTGTTGCTCTTATTTCATATTTAAATAAGTTTGTAATTGAAATACATTTACAATTTAAGCAAGATCGCTTTGTAAGGAGGTAATATATATAAAATATTTTTTTTTTAGTTTTCATAAACCTTGAAACACAAATATTTTTAAGAAGTTAAAAATAAAACAACAAACACGTTTATCTGCAGGCAAAAATTTTTTAAAACATTTCCAGATTTCAACTTAATACGTAAGTAGTGCCTGTTGCACTTGTTTATGCCTTTCAACTACCAATACAACAATACCAGTAAGTGAAACTACAGCTTAAACTAATGTACTCTATATACATACATATATACAAGCGTAAATTAACGGACACCTATTATATACATACATACATAAATACATATGTATGTAGCTGCACAAAAAGCATAAAATCTCGGGGTAAAAGCAAAAAATCTTTAATCGTAAAATTTAAAAAACTGTTATTTTTTTTAAATACTTAGTGGTTGGAATGCTGTTTTCAACAAAAAAACTTAAACATTTTTAAAGCACTTTTTCTGTTTTGTTTTTGTAAACATTCGTTAAAATTTGAATTATGATTGTAAAATATGCAATGTATGTATTTATATGTGTAAGTAAGATACTTACATACACTACGTTTGCATAAATAACAATTACAGCCCATTTAACTCGTATCAAATTTTTTTTGTTCATTTCAATGGATGTCAATATATTTTGTTGTTGCTTCTTTAATTAAAACAAGTAAGAGCGTTATATTCGGCTGTGCCGAATCTTATATACCCTTCACATTGGTCTTTAAATATACCCAGCCGAGTAATTTTTTACTGCAAATAATATAACAAAAATTCTTGTGTGAGTTTTAAAGTCCATAGAAAACTTAACAAAATTTTAACGTTCGTATGAATAACAGAAATAGATGAGGAACGTTTGAGGTCGACAGTAATGCAAGTTTTTGACATTATTTATATTAAAAGGTTAATAAAAGTTGTTAATTTTTATGGGATGCTCCCTGCTCCTCTCCAACTTTTTTTTTCCAAAATGTATGAATTATTTGATTATTACTTTTTGTAGAATATTCAAAGTCGATAGCTGTTATAGTTTCACAGATGTAGCGTATTGAAAATTTCGTAAAAATTGTTAATTTGTATGGGAGATCCTCTTTGTCCATCCTCCACCCAAAAAATTTTTTTTTCAAATCGTAGGCTTTGTTGTCAAATTACTTTTTATAGAACATTTCATTTCGATATCTGTTATAGTTTCCGATATAAAGCATATCGAATATTTCATAAAAATCGTTAATTTTTATGGGAGCTACCTTCTGTTTTGCCCCCACTCAAAAAATTTTTTCTTTGAAGCGTAGGCCTTGTTGCCCAATTACTTTTTATAGAACATTTCATTTCGATATCTGTTATAGTTTCCGATATATAGCATATCGAATATTTTATAAAAGTCGTTAATTTGTATGGGAGCTACCCCTTGTTTTGCCCCCTTTCAAAAAATTTTTTTCTCAACAGCGTAGCCCTTGATGTCCAATCACTTTCTGTAGAACACTTGGTTTCGATATCTGTTATAGTTTCCGAGATAAAGCGTTTTGAATATTTCATAAAAATCGTTAACTTGTATGGGAGCTACCCCTTGTTTTGCCCCCACTCAAAAAATTATTTCTCAAGAGCGTAGCCCTTGATGTCCAATCACTTTCTGTAGAACACTTGGTTTCGATATCTGTTATAGTTTCCGAGATAAAGCGTATCGAATATTTCATAAAAATCGTTAATTTGTATGGGAGCTACCCTTTTTTTTGCCCCCACCCAAACAATTTTTTCTTTAAAGCGTAGCCCTTATTGCCCAATTACTTTATGTTGAACATTTCATTTCGATATCTGTTATAGTTTCCGAGATATAGCGTATCGAATATATCATAAAAATCGTTAATTTGTATGGGAACTACCCCTTTTTTTGCCCCCATTAAAAAAATTTTTTCTTTAAAGTGTAGCCCTTAGCGTACAATTACTTTTTGTAGAACATTTTAAGTCGATAGCTGTTATAGTTTACGAGACATAGCGTATAAAATATTTCACTAAATTTGTGCAATTGTAGGAAAAATAACCCTTTCTCTGGTCCTATCTGAAAAAACTTTTTCTGTTATTTAGGTTCCGTCTTTAGGAGTATCCGTGCCAAGTTTTGTGGCAAGAGTGACTATACTGACTGAGATATATAGGGATATATGCACGGATTTTGTCCTAAAAAAATGGGTTACTTTGGGGTTTCGCTTATATCTCGGTCAATAGTAAACCGATTTTGCTGATTTTAAATAGCGATCGTTAGCGGGATATTTCCAATAGTTTGACACCATTAACTGGTCTGTATCTTTTTATTTGACTCCGGAAACTTGATTTCAACAGACGGACAGACAGACGCACAGACAGACAGACAGACAGACAGACAGACAGACAGACAGACGGACAGACGGACATGGCTATATCAACTTCCCTATCTATAAGGATCCAGAATATATATACTTTATGGGGTCGCAAATGAATAATAAAGAAATTACAAACGGAATGACAAACTGATATATACCCTTATCACTATGTGAAGGGTATAAAAATGTTAAAAGTATAACAATTGATGCAGTTTTCGAATGCTTTCCTTACTGTTTGGGAAAGTCGACTTTTTTTTCTAAAATTGGTTTGGTTGTATGTATGTTTTAAATAAGTTGAAGTTAATAATTACCTAAGATAAACCTTATTATTTAGGGGAATTTGTATGTATTAGGCACATTATAATAACAAGGATCTAATTAGTTCAGCGTTCAAACAAAAGACTTAAGACAGCAACTTCCTTTTAAATAAAATTTTTATAATATTTTTAAGAAAGTTAACAAAAATTTCTCGAAAGAATACTTATAAATATATTTTAAAAAGTTTTAGAACTTCTGCAAAAATTTATTAAATATTACTAGACATATACCAGACTTATACTGGACTTACACGATGGAATTTTTTATGAAATTAATTTTATTAAATTTATTGTTTCTAGACGAGGTGTGTAGAAAAGTAGGCTCTTAATACCCTCTTTGTCTACAAACAAACGTTTCATGAAAAGTTTCATCGTGTAATTCTGGTATAAGTAGTTTTATTGAAAATCTTTAATTAGGAAATCATAAACAATACTAGACCTACAACATTAACTTTTTCATGAAATAACTTTAATGAAATTTTATGTTTCTAGACGAGGGGTGTAAACAAGTAGACCCTTTTTTACCCCTTTTGTCTATAAACAAAAGTTTCACGAAAATAATTTCATGAAAAATTTCATTGTGTTATTCTTGCATATATAAAATTGTTTACAAAGCTTTTTTCAAACTTTAATTTTCTACTTTGTTTGAAATCTTGTTTTTAGAAAAAAAGACAATAAAATGGTAAACACGTTTTTTATAAGATACAAAATGTGATTATTTTCGCATTTCACATAAAAACAGAATTTACCTCTATGACATATGTATATACTTAGCAGGAAATAGTGGCCACAGATATCAATAAATAAATAAATAAATAACGTTTGATAGCTTTTAAGAACACATAAATTCATCTCTGATGCCTTTTTTTTTTTTTAATTTTGAACCTGAAGTACTAAAAAAAGGGAGAAAATATAAAAAGTTTGGGACAATTTCGGCCTTTGGGGCTAAAAAACATACGTAAATAGTGTTTTTTTGGCTCCATTTTTGTCAAAACAAGTGCTTTTTACAAATATTTGGTGCTTTTTTAATTTTTTTGAAACTATGAGACTATTTATGACGTTCTGGACTTTTGTTTTATATAAGGTTCGGAAGGAAGTCAAGTAAGTGGCAATAATTCAATTTTTACATATTTGGTACTTTTTTAGAATTTAGAATTTTGCTGTGCTTAGGTAAATATTTCGATACACTTTTCTTACTTAACAACTTTTACTTTTTCCTTTTTTTACCGTAACTTTATAAAAAGTGTATTTATCATATTAACCATATTAAAACGTAAAGGGTGATTTTACTTTAAAGAGAGCAAATTTTCATTTTTGCATGCTGAATTAGATGCAAATTGATTCACTCGTGCTTGACGTTAAATTTTACAAAATAACTTTATATTGTTGTTGGCTTTTTATTGTTTTTTTTTCTATTTAATTTAACTTATAGCAAATCTTTTAAATAAGCAAATGCATGTGTTATTTGCGGCCTACATTTAAGAAAACATTTTGCTGCAACACTTAAAACATATTTTCGTTTTCGAACAAAGCTTGAGTTGGCTGTTAACATCAACGTGTACATCTGTAGGTGAAGTGAATTAACTGGTTTAAAATATTATTACTATTCCACAGTGTTTGACCTAAAATATATATTTTTTAAAATTTTATGATACTAGATATTTTTTAGTAGTCAAGTGTTAAACTGCACTTTTAATAGGCTTTAAATATTAAACTTTAAGTACGTGTGTATGTGTTAAAGAAATCAAAAAAATGTTCCTCTTCCAATTTATGTCACTTTTAAAATGATTGCACCATAAATAATTGGTTTTTCTTTTAACAATTTGAATTTATTTAAGCACAATAAATAACAATAACAAATTAATGATTTGTTTAAATAAAAAAAAACCAATTCATTTGGTTTTATTACACTCGATTGCAATTTTGAACTTAAATTTGTGTGTTGTTTTAACAAATGAATATATTTACGACATTGACTTACCCGCAACTGGAAATCTTTGTATTGTCTTAAGGCCATAAAAATTAAATTTTAGTCTAAAGAAATCGAAACCATCCAAAAACATAAAATTTTCCTTAAACAAAAACATCTCTTTTAAGATTGTGAAAGTTGTAGTTAAAAAGTTATCAATAAAAATTTGTTTTACAAATATTTTTTAAACTTATTTGTAGTTGTTATATGATAAAAGTGATTAATTTTTTATTATGCAAATTTGATTGCGTTTTCTGTTTAAATTTATAATTCTTTAAAAGTGTATGTTTGTTTGCTTTTTATACCCTCGATCGTAAGTGTGTGATACATGCATGTATATACTTGGGGTACGGTCAGATCTGTCAAATATTTGCCCTAAAAATTGTAGTTTTAAACACCATATATTTTGACGTCATCATAAATCCATTTCCCTTAAAAAAGTCGTAGTAACTTTGTTATGACATCAAAATTACATCAAAGCTACTTGTGCATGTAGGTTCTATATTTCGCGCTCTGCAGGCTAAAGAATTGTCAGCTCTCGCATACTGTTTTCCTATTAAGGTTTTAAGTGTACCTGCCTTTTTGTTATCTTTTATGTGCTTTTTTTCAGCCAAAACTTTCGACTGAAGGGTTAGTTATCATCACGGAAACATAGATTTTCTATTAAGAGTTCTAAATTTACCATAGAAAAAGAGATTGGGCAACAGAAAAGGTGGGATAACTACGTCATGTAACGAAAATCATGCAGGTGTCGTAATCTTTCTTCTATCATTCTTGTGTGATAGTAAACAGTTTGTAGCAAAAAGCTTTTAAAAAAAATAAACATAACGTAACAAAAAAAGCACAATAACAATAAACATTAGTACATCAACTTTAAAGCTCAAGATTATTAGTGAATAGGAAAGGATTTTGCGTGACGCCAACGATCCTTCATGCGCAGAAAGTTTCAAATGTTTGCTTTTCTTGGCGCTGTCTTTAATTTCATCATTCTTGGCTAGCAGCCCTACAACTGAAGGCTTTGGCACAGAAAAAAACTAGAACATTACAGAAAAAGCTCAAGAATGTGAAACAAAAGCTACTTAAACTTAAAAGCTAAGAGCTGTTAGCCAATATGAACACAGTATTCGTGAGCTTAAAATTTTAAGCCAATAGAAAAACATTTGGCTGGATGTCACGAATCCAACATGACAGAAAGTTAAACAATTTTACTCTTCTTGACGTAATCTTTGGTTTTATTGTTCTTCTCTCCTGGGTAACACCTAGAAATATTGTCCGTCCATTTTTATAAAATGTTTTAAGGCTTAAAAGGTGAAATTGATTCACTTACCTTAAATATTAAGTCTGTAAAAGCTTGACGATAAAATGTAGTTTAATCCATCTAGAAGAAAAGAACAATTTTTTCAAATTAAATTTTTGTTAAAGATAATTATTAATTTGAAATTTAGGAATAATGGGGGGTTAAAAATTTGTATGAGTTAGTTTATCACCTAATAGGTATAACCACTAAGCCAAATATCATCAAAATCAGATCTCACTGTAAAAACCTTTAAATTCCGGTAAAAAGCTTTTTGTGGGTTGAAAACTAGATGTCCAAGAGAAGTTCTAATAACATATTTGAATTTGCTTTGCCATTATTTTTTCATACTATATTAACATTGTCTTGCTACTTTTCTAAAGTCTAGCAGTTAGAGTTAGTTTAAAGTATTTCAAGTTCGTTACAATCTAATATTCTATTTTGTTGTTGTAATTTGATTGGTCATTTAAAATATCTTTCGCTGAACAAATGATTTTGTCTTTATGTTAATTTTGGAGCGACTATCAATAAGATAAAATGAAAGTGAAAGCCACTTTAAGCCGTCATCAAGTCAGGTTGATTTTTACTTTTTATTTAATTTTCACTTGTGCTTGTTGGCTTAAAATAAGTTAAACCGATTAAGTGAGAAACTAAAGAAACAGTTAAGAATATGTTACAAACTGCTTTTTGGTAGGCACCTTAAAAATTAAAAAAAACTAATATTTGTAACATACATATTTAAAATTGAATATAAATGTTTGAAATATAATAATGATCGGTAAATTATACAGCTAAAAACATATTTAAAACTATGAGAATGATACAAATTTGAATTTGTTGACATAATTAATTAGGTTGGTGGTTATCGTTCGAGTAACTCAATAACTGTCTTCTAAGGTGATTGAAATTTGAACACATTTTCTAGTATCATAACTTTTTGTAAAACTAGTGCAGTTATTAAGCGGGAACCATGACCAGACGACTAAATATGGTCAACCTTTTGAATCAACCTTTAGCTATTGAAATTTCTTAAGCTGTGGTGCGGTTAAAAAGTTCACTAAGAACTTTTTATCGAAAGTGGGCAACTTAATGTTTTTATATATTTCATTTTAAAAAAAAAGTCTTTGAAATGAATTTTAAAAAGCAAAATATCATAATAACAATAAAATGCTTAGTATTCAAACACCATTCTAAAATACAAAAATAACTTTTATCAATATAATTAACAACACACAAATTATTGTCGTTAAATTAACAAGTATAATAATTGCGAACAACGAAAGAATTTTGGTGTTTACTTAACAATAACAACAGCTGACTTTAACGATAGCTAATATCGATAAAAATCTTTATTAAATCGCAAAATCGTTATATTTACCGTTTTCTTTTTTCTTAACGATGCGAGTATCGTTGTAATATGTTAGTGAATAGCACCCCTGACCTAATTTAATGTTCTTTTTTTTTCTCTTTCCCTCTTCCTTTCTTAATGACAATTTAGTGCTTTTGGCACCATATTTGGTTCTTCTAGTTGCCTCAAAACGCTCAACTTTTAGCGTTAGTGCCAAACAAAAAAAAAAATAACTAAACTGGTGCTTTTTTAACTTTCTAATAGTGCCTTAAAAGTGTTTTTACAAGTTTCAATATTTTAGACTTTTTTAACAATAAAAATATCCAGCGACTGTTTTTGCGCGCATCAAGAATGTTGTTTAAAAAAAAAATAGATTTTTAGGGAATTTTTAACTGAGCATCATTATTGGCATTTATTTCAAAAACAATTAAATATTTAATTAGGTGAACTAATTAATAAAACTTTTTATATATTATTTTTAATTTTTTTTTAAATCTCATGTATACTCAAATTCGAGCATTTATATACCGACATGTTTATACCACGAGAATAATTATATGGGGGCTATGCCAAAAACTTACCGATGAGTTTTATGTTCAGCGTATTTGTTACTGGCTGGGTATCTGGTTCTCTACTTTTAAAATTAAGATTAGAGAAACTTTATTTGGTATTTTTAGAAATTATCAATTCAAAAGCAAACATTTTTGAGTTTGAGTAAAAATCTATATTCAATTATTATTCATTACAGACAAATGTGTATACATGTTTGGCAACTGTGAATTCGAACACCAACAACTACAAATTATTTTTAAAAGAATTTACATACAAGAAATAAACCAAATAATCTTTAGTCAAATCAAGCTGTTGCGATGTCAAAAGTTCGGTGAGTAAGGATTTTCTAAAACCAAGTGTGGACTTTCTTAAACGATTTATCTTAATTTTGGCCACATTTAAATCAAAAAAAGGATTGATTTAAATTTGAAACCGTACTTGACGTTAGCTTTAAAGGATACATTTAAGCGTAAGCGGGATAAGCCTGAAAATTAAACAAATTTTTTTATTGACGGAACTTTACTAAAGAAAAAGAGTTTATTATTTTATTTTTATTTCAAACATATTCAAAATTTTTGATTTTCATTTTTTTTTGTATTTGTCGTAGCTAGGATTTGAACCTGGGGCTCCCCGAGCTGCAACACCAGCGCGCTACCATCCAGGCTACCGAGACACTTTGTCTTTGAATGTAAAATAATATATTAACACCAAGTTTTTTTCTGCTGGGTTTCCGAATAGGCTTGATTTAAGAAAACCTTAGCACGGATTGTAATACAACATTTCATGTATGATTTTAGAACGTGATTTTTCTTACTGTGTAGGAATATAACTACATAATTATGTGTGTACCCACATGGTAAAGTCTTTAACAGACAATTTTAAAAAAATAGTCAGATATTGCAGATGTTTTTTTTTTGAATAATTTGATTCCTGCCAAACGATTTGGTTAATTTTTTTGACTTTGGATTCCCATAAATTTCTAGTGTACGTGTAAGAAGTTTGTCACTTTCGTGACTCAAAAGGAGCGTTTTTAAAGTTTATAGAACAATTTAATTTTCAAATTGTTTAACTAACATATATCACCGTAATTGATTTAAAGAACAATTTAAAATATTTTTTTGTAAAATATAAACTATTAAAATTTGGGCTATTTCCCTGGAGAAAATTATGTAATTGTGTAATATCTTAACTATCAGGAGCAATAAATATTTTGCCATAATGGTTTTATTAAAAGTAATTGCATTTGATCTAGAAAAATTTTTAAAAACTAGCAAATACTTTTACTTTTCGTTTTGTAAAGGATAAAATGAAAAAGTTCTAAGCAGCAATTTTTTTTTAGTTTTGATTTTACCTCCAGAGAAGATATTCGCCAGTTCGCTATATTTGAGGCAGGCACCCTGCACGAAAACACATATAACTCAAAAATCAGTGAAAATTGATGAATAAAATCACTGTTTAATATATATTTAATTAATTCAAAATGACCAAATACGGTTAAAATTTTAAAAACTTGTAAGTTTATTTTTAGGAAAAAAATTATTTTAAGGTTATGGCAACGGCATCATATAGTCGTTCAAGACAGTATAAACGATAAATACCTCATTAAACATAAAGAAAAATTATATCATTATAGTTAATATTGTATACAACGATTTGGCCAACTGGGTAACACAAATGTACATATAAACACGTTTCAAAAACATAAATAGTTTGTAGATATGGCCAAAACTAGGAAAAAAAACGAAAATTTCTAAAGTAACAGAAATATTGTTAATAGCATTAGGTTATTGCCTTATTCACGTATTTCAACAGTTTTTTTTCTCTCTATTTTTTCTATGTATTTTCCATTCTACACTAACCCAATTTATATATAACAACATATGTTTTAACTCTTTTCGTTAACAACTTTTTTTTGTTATTTTTTTCAAGTTTGAGTATTTCAAGTTTTTTGCCGTTTTGTATTTTTTTATTCTTTTGTTTGCAAAACAAACAACAACAAAATATAATGATCTTTGTTTGGTATTTGTGTCAACTGATTCTACTGTCTATTTTAATTTCTATTTCACTTTGTTTTCTATTCATTAATGGGAAGTTTCATTATATTTTTTTTGCATATTTTATACAATTTTATTTGCGAAATTTGAGGTGAAACGAATACCTAAACGCGTCTGTCTAGTTAAAAGATAATATATGTATTAGTTATGAATGAATTAATAAATTAATTTTATTAGTTTTGGCAACTCTGTGTAAAGTTATGTGTAAACAAGTTTAAAGTCTTAAAATATGCATATTTAAACCATTAAGAACTTGTTTATTTACCAACTTCGTGGTATGTATGGAATGCAATTTTTGTTTTGGTTATAATTCAAGAAAAAACTTGTGTTGTAAAAAATTCACAAATATCATGTGATCTTATGCATTTTCAGTAGAAAGTTAGAATCTGAGCACAAATTTGAAATTTTTATTTATATTAAAGGTAAAAAAATAGTCGTTAACTCAAAGTTTTCTAAAGAGAAAGAATAATTTAATAATAAAAAATAAAAAGAAATCTTTATACAACTCTGATCGGAAGTCAACTGCGCAGAAAAAATAATTTCCTAATCTTTTTTAACCAACGTTTTAAAAATAAACTTTACCGCTTTTAATTAAAAATTTAACTGTTATAATTATATATTTCATTGTATTTAGAACTTGTATGCCAACAATGATTCTTATTTACAAATTCATCAGACTGAATTAGGTTGCGAAGGGTTATTGATTTAGGAACACTTTCTCATACGTCAGCGCTCGAAGACCTCCTGGGTTCATTTGCGCCCCTTCAAGGAAAACATGTGAAACCTTTTTCTTAATTGTCTATTTCCAAGTCACCTGATAACAAAGATGAATTCAACGAAATTTTCTTCATGAACTCCTTTATTCAACCACTTGACGTTATGTTAAGCATACATTTTCTAAGCGTTATATAATAGTAACCCATTGGTGGGTTCAAAATTTCCTTTTTTAAGGTTAGATTAAAAGCCGAGCCACTACAAGTGATCTTGTTAGCAACTACATTGCCAACTATGTCGCAGTGTCCCGAAATCCATATTCTGACGTTGAAAATGTCTTTAGTTTCACCAAGGGCCTTACTACAATTCCTAATCCACCTAAAAAGCACGCAATGCATCTTTAATGTACTTAGGGCTATCTACAGGACAATCTGATGTCCTTTTCCATGCTCTGGTGTAAATATCCATCTTAGATCCCTCAGGGATAAGTGCACACCCATTTTAAAGACTGTCGGCTACCAGCCAACAATGGGATTATTATTGGTGGTTTTCAATAAAAACTGATCTATGTGACCATATTGGCCGTCTTAGATCCCTGGCTTGTATTAAGATTTAAAATCATTCCCAAAAGTAGGCCCAGTATTAAAAACTCTGACTCCCCTAAGTAGTCGGACCAAGTTTTTTGGCCGCCATTCCAATTACCTAGTACTACTTAAAAAATACTGGTTGAAAAATGTTTCCCAGTGCCGCCTGAAATGTGCGGTTTATAATACCAGTGATGCTAAGTCTTTCCTGCCGCCTCACCCCACACAGTGAAACCCATTACAATAGCTCCTTTTTATCATCTTTGGTTGCAAGCCTCAGCCTACACTGGTCCCAAATATTTTTTTTTTTTGGCAGAAATTTAAAAAAATTAAGTGTTTTTGAAAATTTAACAAATAAACCTATTTTTATTGGGCATAAACTTGCATGAAAGTTATAACGTGAAAGTCTTCATTTAAATATGTGTTAATTGCCAGCATTTTTGGGAAAACTCCAAATATTTTAGTTTTACTTTAGCTCAAGTTTTGATTTTCGTTTGAGATAATAATTGCATAACTTTTTATTAAATACTCGTAATCTCAATTATTTACTCAAATATAACAACAAAGTAGGAAACATGTTATTAAACTTAAAACCTGGGCTTAGCAATTTACATTTCTCGTACTCATGATACATTTTTTAAACTATGAGGCATTACCGATATGTTTTGATAGTATTATCCAAAAAAATACTTATTATATTTGACTTAGTGTTATATTTTTCCCTATATAGAACTCAAAAGTCCTTGAGAGTCCCAACATTGAACAAATAATAGTATAGGGGTTTATCATTAATAAATCTTAAATTGTGGGGTTTTAAATAATTGTTTTTAGAAAAATATCTACGAGCTAAAAAATCTTTATTAATTTTGTAAAATATTATCTTGCTTTAGTGGTCTTTTAGGGGCAATAGGCGGTGGGCGTGGTCAGAAAATTTAAATTTACCGTTTTTTAAATTTTTTCCTGTGTTTAAACGTCTATGTGGGCAAAAGATAATAGCTCTTAGATTTTTCTTCGAATTCGATTTGAGACCAGTGTGCAGCGTCAGTAAGCAATAAGGTACTATTTGAGCCTTTCTTGTGCTTTCCTTCTAAATGACAGTTTGCTATCAAGATTCTTAATCTTACAGCTATCCTCAACTCAACGATATTTAAAAATTCTTTAAGCAACAATAATTTTTCATAGAAGTAGTCTTGTAGTTTAACGCTTTGTGCACTAATTTTTGTTAATGTGCAGTTTACTGAAAGTTGAACGTAAGTGCTTACCATATGTAACAACTTAAGCTTTGAAAAATTTAATGTCTCCTTGGTTTAGTTGGTAGAGACCTAGCCTGGCAATCAGAAGCTTCAGGTTTGCTTCTTATATTTTAAGCCATTAAGATACAAAATTTTTGTTAATCTATGTAAGCCCATTTGGAGTTCTATTTTACCTTCTTTTTCGTTGTCTTCTTCGCAAACATCCCCTTTAAGTTGCATGTAACACAAAACAGATACATATGTATTAAATGCTTAAGTTTATTTATTATTAAGACTTGCAAAATTGAAAAATGTTGGTAACACTATATTTATATGATGAATAATTAATTTTACAACCTCAATAATTTAATAAAAATAATATTATTCCTACCTGACTTAATAAAAGCAAATATAATTATTTTGTAACCTCCAAAACCAGCCAACAATTCCAAAAGTAACTTTATGCGAAAATGACTGCATTCATTAACGCTGTTTTAAGCAGAAAATATGTTAAAAGGAAATTAAAAAAACCAATTTAAAAAAAATGCTTAAAACAAAAAAAAAAAAAAATCTTATGGCAACTGGGTTAAACTCGGCTATAAAAAAAAATTGAGAAAATATGAAACAACAAAAAAGGGGCACATGATTCATAAATACATATCATCCATTTACATAAACAAAGTCATAATTAAAAAAAAAGGTTTTCGACAAAAACGCAGGAAATAATAAAGGCATTTTCTTCTTGCTGAGACGCCCACACTACGACCATTTGTATGAGAAGGTCAGGTCTCGACTTGCATAACAAATTAAACTATTGCCGTATTGATAAAACTCGCAGAGCTAAAGCCATGATTGTTTCTAATACAGAGGGATTTTTGAAAATTCGGGCTACGAAGGGATGAAAAAGGGGCAGAAACGCAAAATCGGAAACTTACTATATTCCAAACTATACAAGATAAAAACAAAATTTTAAAAGTTTTATATTTGAAAACAAATAAAATGTTGGACCCAAAGGGGCAAAAAAGGACTTAAATTATATTTTGGTACTTTTTGTAACCTTAAAACCAATAAAGATGGAAACATATTTCAGCTTGCTTTCGATAGATCTTAAGAAAATAAGAATAATTTTTTCGTTTTTCTTTTCTTGAATTTTGGGCCGCAACGGACAAAAAGAGTTTGAAGTTATATTTTGGTTTTTTAAAGCAACTTTTTGTAAGTTAAAACTTCTTAAGTAGTTTTGTCACTGTCTAGAACATAAAGATAAGAAAGAAACATAATTATAAATACGTTCGGCAGGTTTTAAAAAATATGAAAACATTTAAGGTACTTTTTTGAGACTAAGGGCAATGTTGTTTTGGTACTTTTAAGGTACTTTTTGTAACTTTTTGATCAAAAAAGATAGAAGCCTAATTCAAATTGTTTTACTACTATGAATAACCCTTGGTACTTTTTTGCAATTTTGGACCGTAAAGAGAAAAAATGGATTAAGGTTATATATTGATTCTTTTTATAACTTCAAAACAAATTAAGATAGAAAGATAATTAAAATTGCGTTCGACAGGTCTCAAAGAGATGTGGAAAATTTTTGGTCTTGTTTTTTTTAATTTTCACCTTAAGGAATGAAGAAGCGCTAATATTTTATTTTGGTACTTTTAAGGTACTTTTTGTAACTTTTAAACCAACAAAGATAGAAAAATAACTCAAATGGCATTTGAGAAGTCTCAAGAAAAATGTTAATACATTTTTGGTACTTTTCGAAATTTTACACCGTCGTCAAAAAGGGCTAAACACATTTTTTGATACTTTTTGGGTATTTTTTTTTTGTAAATTCTTACCCAATAATGTTTTCACATTACTCAAATTGCATTTGAGTGGTATGCCAAGAAAGAAAATTATAAAGTTGAATTAGAAATGAAAGAATGAATGAAGTGAAGAAAGAAAATTTTAAACTTTGATAAGGAAGAATCAATCTACCATTAGAAAATTTATTTATGCAATAATACTTTTAAAAATTTTTGGACACTATAACCTCACATTTGTATTACTTGGTAGAACAAAATTGTGTAACTATTGACAAGCGTAGAAAAAAAATAGATAACGAAGGAGGGTACCTTACCTTCTTTTTTAAGAAATCAAGTTTAATGGCATATCATAAAACTGAAATAGATATGGCTTTAAACTTCCAAAAATGCTGTTTTTCTATGAGCTTTAGGATCGTAACCAGCAAACTGAACTGTGTTAAGCTGGTAATCAATTTATAAGATAAAAACTTGAAAAATTTTAAATATATGTATATATGTATGTATATCGAAAAAAAATATCAAAAATTTTCTTTTATATCTGCAATGCATTTCTAATTTCGATTTGTTGCTTGCACTTGATAATTTTTTGCTTTTGCCTTTAATTCAAGTAACATATGCTTCAAATAATAAAAAATTAACAAATAAAAGCATAAAACTACATATTTCTAAAAACAAACTTATGAAAAAAGTATTTTAATTATTACGAGTAATCTTAATCTATATGGCATTTTATTATGGTAATTAAAATATCTAAACAACAACACCAACACACGCCAACTATTCAATTTTTCAAGGCCATTGCATAAAATTTATCATGTAAAATGTGTGGAAATTTAATTTATATAAAATTCACAAATGTTTCATAAAATGTAAAACGCTTCAGTGACGTTTTCAAGAAAAGCGTTTTTAAAACACTTCTGTTGGTGTATTTTGTGGTTTTTCTTTTTTTCGGTCATACGTTATCAAAATATGATTGTCATTAAGTTTTGTATAAATTCAAATAAAATATATTAATAAATGGTACATATTTTTACCATTTACGTAAACAAAAACAAATGGTTTATTTTATGTGTGTATTCAAATGTGGGTATAAAGTAGACATCTGCATGACTATATTCATTTAATTGCCTATACACAACAAAAACAATATTCATTCAAACATTTTTCATTCTATGGGAGATAAATAAAGTTAAGCCAGTAACAACACAAGAAAGAATGTATTGTGTGTTACACTCAATGATACAAGAAGAACACATTCATTTTACAGTTTTCGTTTTGAATGTGTATAAAACACACTTGAAAATACAAAAACATAGCAAAGTCTCATTACAGTTAGAGTTTTTATAAAAACATTCAGGTGTTTTTTCGAGTTAATGAATGTTTAACAACAATAATAACGACAAATTTGCAAACACAAATGAATAATAATTTTTTACACCAATCATACAGCAATATTCACACATTCTATTCAGTATTTATTTAGATGAATGTATGGGTAATATTTTGTTTTCGATTGAAGTTGTTTTTTATTTGCTTTCGCTTGTGGGTTCATTTATTTAGTTTGTTTAACATTGAATGAAAAACACTATGTTGTTGAAAAACAAACGAATGTGTTTAAACGGCATTTGGGTGTAGTCAAGCAGACCTCTAGTATAAAGAGCTGATATTTGGTGCAAGGTCTTATCTGCAGAAATTAACCGAAACCGGCATGTTGGTCGTTTATTTATATTTATTTTTTTTAAATAAGGTGTGTTTTACAATTATAATTTGCAAGATAAATTTTAATAAATTGTTTTAAATTTTTTTTCTTTTATTATGCATTTTGGTTAAGGGAAGATGAGCTGTTTAAAACGCGCTTTTTTGTGGTTTTTTAAATTTTGAGATTGCTTGTGCACAGAAAAAAACTTTACACATTTTTATTTAAACAAATATTTTTTCACAATTTAATTAGATTCTACTAAAATTATTATAAAATACATTTATGGTTATTTATTTGAACTTTTTCTATATATCTTATAATTATGTCTATTTATTCGGCTTAAGTTCATTATTAAAAATGTGATAGCTAAGAATGGAAATTTTTATTAAAAATTAAGTAATTCCGATACTAGCCGAGTGTAATGCATTTTCGAAATCAGCTACGATTTCTCGTCAGCACTCTTTCTATTCGGTACTACTGTAAGTTGAATGTTGATTTGTTCTATTTAAACAAACTTTAATTAGAATTTTAATACTGGAATTATATTCATATTCCTTATTGTTTAGACCGAACTAAAGAGAACATAGAGTTGTATGTGATTTAGTTCGGTCTAAACAATAAGGAATATGAATATAATTCCAGTATTAAAATTCTAATTAAAGTTTGTTTAAATAGAACAAATCAACATTCAACTTACAGTAGTACCGAATAGAAAGAGTGCTGACGAGAAATCGTAGCTGATTTCGAAAATGCATTACACTCGGCTAGTATCGGAATTACTTAATTTTTAATAAACATTTCCATTCTTAGCTATCACATTTTTAATAATGAACTTAAGCCGAATAAATAGACATAATTATAAGATTATTATAAAATTTTTATGTCAAAAATATAAAAAAAAGTTGTCGAATATCATTATTTTTTTTTGTGTAAAAAGGCATTTTTTCCAAAAAAATTTTTTAAAAAATATAATAAAACTATTTATATGTTTTAAAAATTTTGTTTATAGAACCGATTTTAAACAAATAAATTTTTGATAAAGTCAAATTTTTTACTGATTTCTACTCTATAAAAAAATTTGTTAAATCAAAAAAATATTTTAATGCTATTGGATAATTTTTTTTGATTTTTGGTTTATTGTATTTTACTTAAAAATTAGGATCTAGATTATAAATTATTGTCTGAAAAAAACTATAATTTCAAAAACACGTTTGTTTGAATAAAAACTTGGGAAGTAATATTAATTTCATATGTATTATTTTTACATAATAATGCATCAGTTTGATGCTAAAAAGCAGGAAAAATTGAATTATAAGACTTTTATTACAGAATTATTTAAGCATTTATAGCTAAAGAAAAAGTGCCAACTAGTACTTAGCACTTTTATAGTGGCCTTTAGTGCTAGTGCTAGGATAAGTATTAAAAAGCGAAAATTACGAACCTGCAATTAACTGCTTACGTACACCAAAAACCAGAGATGCCAATTTTAGCGATTTTTAATCACACAGAAAAAACTACAAAAAATTTTTTTCAAACAAATTCTTGTTGAAAATAATTTATTTTATAGTAAATTTTTTTAATAGTCTCTAATAATATTTAATTTGATTTTTAAATCAAACAAAATTATCGCCTAGATAATTCAAATATTTAACCAGCTCAACAAATTTTTTTAAATGAAACTAAAACTATTATTTTTTCAGCTAAATTGTTGCAAAATTGTTTGTCTAAATTTACAATTTCCATTGTGGGTCCTCAGCCAGAGAAAATATTTACTGATTCTCTGAAATTCGTTACTGATTCTACAATTTAATTTTTTCTGTGCACCCAAAATGCTTAATCTTTGCTCTCCGCATTTTTTCATTTTATATATGTATAGCTTGTACTGAAAAATATAAATTTTTCTTTTTTTGCTAACTATTGCTAGTAGATATTTTATCCATATTTTTTCTTATAGTCCTATACGGACTTAGAATATTTATATTTTTGGGTTTGCAAGAAAATATTGTAAAATTACAAATGAAATAACAAACTCTCCTCACTATGTAAAGACTATAAAAAATTTATAACAACAGTTAAAGTAAATTTTATCATTTACTTTTTTCCCTGAATATCGTTAACTTAATATAGGAATGCCCTAACTCGTATATTTTTATAAGCCCAGATTTTCGTTTATTTTGATAAATGTCCACTCATTTATCAAAATTAGCCAAAAACAAAATCTCTATTAAAGTAAAGATATTTTACAAAACAACTTTCTTGCTGTTTTTTTACATACTTTAAGAATTAGTTGTTTTAACAACGATTGATGTAGGCAAAAAAAAAAAAAAAACAGACACGCCTATAACCAAAAGTTTAATGCATATGTTTGCTTTGTTTGCAAATAATATAAACAGAGGAGAGTTCCTTTTTAAAATTCTAAAGACATTTTTTGAATTCAAAATTAGTTTTAAACCGCACAATGCACGCACAGCATTTGTTTGTCGTATTTCCTGTATAAGAGTACAACCTTTGAACATAATTGTGTAAATAAAAATATATTAGTCTTTTAAATTAGTTTATAGCTTCATTATTAAATTAAATTATAGATAAAAAACTATAGAAAATATATTAATTTATGAAGCTCATGGCTTACTAAATAAGAACTATAGTTTTTAAAGCGACACTTTTTTAATGCATTTAATTTTGCCAAACTAAAGCAAAAAATACTCTGAAAAAACTGTATGTAATTTAAAAATGATTTATTTTTGAAAGTTAAAAAAAAAACATTTCTAAAAATACAGGTTTTTTTTAAGAAACCAGAAAACTTAAAATGAATTAAAAAAGGAAAAAATAAAAAACACTTTCACATGCATTTTTGTAATTTCTTTTACGCGGCATTGTCCAACACAAAGGCTTATGTGAACTGACATTTATCTGACAAAAGAGCCAGTGCACAAAGAAAAAATGTTAAGCACCAGCGCCAGACTTTCATTCTTTTGCTTTTATTAAAATCTTAGATCAAAATTTATAGTTAAAGTCGAACAATAAAAGGCACTACAAAGTCTGCTGAGGAAATAAAGAGTTTTTTGTTAAATAATTCGAAAATATACCTACGACACAAAGGTATTTAAAGGTTTTTAAGTACATAAATATATGAAGTTGTTCCTCATGTTAATAATAATGACTAAATACTGTCTTATTCTCTCGCAAAATTAACCAACGATAAGGCACGTTAAAAAACGCCCTTAAGGCAGTGGCACATACAATCCGTCGTACGTCATACTTCGCCTTTTTTAACTGACATTAACGTAACAACGCAAGAGGTTAGCACATAGGATCCTTTTTAAACGGATGTTAAATCAGCAGGTGGTGGTGATTCTACAACAACAAAATTTGGTTAATATAATTATTGTTTTTGTTGTAGTTTTCGTTGGCTCAGTTGTCAAAAAAAGATATGTAAAAGTAAACAACTTTGATTCCTAGCCTCGATTTATGCATAAAGAAAGTAGATCAGTTGTGTTCGTAACACCACCTGGTACACATAATTTACCATGCAACTAATCAAAATTAAGGTTATGAACCAGCTGGTAGTTGTCAAAGTACTTGACGTACGTTGAAAGTTAAAAGTTGCCCAACTTTAGTACGTTGTGTTGAAGGAGACGTATTGAATGTGACATTGTTCATAATAAAACATGCTTTTCAACTTAGCTGTCAGTTAAAAAAGGGGGAAGTATGACGTATGACGGATTCTATGTGCCACCGCCTTTAGCCCCACTATTTTATCGGTCTGATAGGCTAAAGTAAATGTGTTATAATACAGATAAATACCTTTTCGTTACTACAAATAGATATGCTTAAAGCTAAAGTGTGCGATAATCTAAAGGGAAGCTTATATTACCTTTAAAATTTAATGCAAGGTTCATGTATTCAAAGTTGCCGTACTTAATGTTCATTTAATTATGGTTTGTGTAAGCAAACAAATCAAAGCAAGTCGTTGGCACTGCGTACTCAAAAATGGCAAAAGTAGTCGTGTTTTACACTGGGGCTACCATACTTTTAAAAATGTTCAGTTTAGCTTAAAATAAGGTTGTAAAAAAAGAACAGTTCAAAGAACATTTCATTGTCTTTTTGAATTGGAGGTACCTTTAGCTAAAGTACATTATATAAACAATAATTATAGCCCTTTCTTGTTTATAAATAAATTTTGGAACCTTTTTTGTATTTTAGATATAGCACTTTTGATTAACCTGCAGAAAAATCGTGCAAAATTAATTGTTAATTATATAAATTTATATGTAAAACAGTACCATGATTTTTAAAATAAAATAAACGCCACTCGAGTGGACAATTAAAATCAATTGATATTAACAAGGCAATTTTTTTACTGGAGCAGGTTTCAAATAATCGTGTCAAATTTTTTCATCATTTTTAAATATAGTTTATTGCAAGATGGCGGCGTGAAATTTACAGTAATGTAAGCCAAGAGTACCTCTAGGGACATAACATTAGTCGGACTTTCGGACTCTGGTTCGCCAGAGAGTTCGGTAGAGCTAGATAATCCATATCGATGTTTTGCTATTTATAATTGGTACCGCACCTAAAGGAATAAGGAAGTCAAAGCCTTGTAAATGCTATTACCGATGTTGGTAATAATGGGCGGGTATACGTTTCTCATAGAGATTTACCCATAATATTCCAAGGCAGGTACCGCAGTAATTAAAAAACCTCTGTGATTCACGGTCTAGTTGATGGTAGGGGCTTCCTTGGGAGTGTACGAGGTGATTGTGGTTAACCTGAAGTGCGCCACTTTAAACTGAAAGAAAACTGAAGCATTTCTTGTGAGGGCTTTGGAGTGATCACCTTAAGATATCTTATATCACCCTTAAGGTTAACAAGTAAAATGTCTCTTAACATTAACGGTGTTAATAATGCAGCATGTTGTCGAAAAAGTAGACAGGTAGTTAGGCATTTAGGTAACTGTGAATGGCTTTGGCAAAGCTACATTCCATATTTGAATATGTAGCTCTGTTGGAATAGTAGCAAATAATGATCAAAATAAGTTTATGATTCATGAAAGATTAAAATAAGATGGTAATGAAAGTAGCAAATAATGATATTGATTGTAAATATTGGTTACGGAAGCGTTGTATGCGAAGAGTGGATAAACAAATACTCCTTGTAAAAAGAGTAAAAAATATGCGAGTTACTGCAAATGGATAAAAATCTAAAATTATGGTGATTCGTCCAAGACATGTAAAGGACGTGTGTTTGTCGGTTCTGCTCTGTTTTAAAACCCTGTAAAGTAAAATAGGAAATGAAAATTAGGTTAAGATAACCCAATTAAACTTCTGATATCAGCCATCGAATTTAAGTCATTGGATTCTTAATTCTTTTTATCTAGTAATATTAAAAGCTGAAAAAATCTTTTTAAGGCTTCTTAACCAGTCAGTTCAATTTTCCTTTTATTTGTATAACATTTTTTGACTCCATCTGATTAGTTAGTAAAATTCTATTATTAATTATTTCTAGCTGTAATTTTGCTATTTTAAAATTGTTGATATCAGTAAGTCTTTAAGGAAGTTAGTTATCTACTAAAGCTAAGTAATTTCAAGGCAGCAGCAAAAATTTTTTTTCACTTAAATTAAAAACAAGTAAGAGCACTTAATTAGGCTGCGCCGAATCTTATATAGCCTTCACTATTTGTAGGGGTTTCATTCTATTTTTTTTAATTTTAAAAGGCAACCATTTTAGCGGGTGGTGGTAGGGGGTAGGCATTACCTAGGAAAATGTTTGCAAGGAAAAATAAGCTGGGATCAGTCCTGCATTTGACCAATCCACACGCACTCTTAAAGCTGTAAAGGGGGGTTTGTTACTATTTCCCAAACTTTGCATGGGAGCCCCCTTAGGCGATGGAGGTAAGTATGCTCTAAGAATATGTTTGAGAGGGGAAACTAATGGAGGTCGGTTGTACACTTTATTTCTCTAAGGCCGACTCTGGAGAAGTTATGGGCGTTTTGACATAATTTTGGTAAATTTTGTATAGCACTTCCCTTAGGTGATAGAGATGGAGAGTAAGTATGTTCTAGGAATATGTTTCGCAGGGAAAATTAATAGGGATCTGTGATACATTTTATTCCTCTTAAGGTTATTCCGGAGAAGTTGTACAGGATTTTACCCTTATTTTGAATGGAAACCCTGTTAGGAGCTGGAGATAAGGAGTAAGTATGTTTCACAATAATGTTTGAGAGGAACAATTAAGCGGGGTCGGTCCTACATTTGACCTTTGGTGGAGCACTTTGGAAGCTGTGGGATAGACTGAAAAAAATTTTTCTTAATTTAATTTTGTATGGCAACCCTGTAAGGGGCTGAATATAGGAGGTAAGCATGATCCACAAAAATGTTTGTGAGAAAAAATTAATGGGATTCAGATTATCATTGCATCCGTGCAGGGGCAACCCCAGGGCAGTTGTAAAGTTTTTTATGTACAAATTTTAGAGAAATAAACAGACGTAGTTCTGATTTTTGGCTTATATCTCGGTTAGTTGTTAGGCGAGCTGAATTTTAATGGCAATTTTTCCACAAATATTTCTTATAATTATATACTATTCATGAGTCTATGCAAAATTGGGGGACTTCAAAAAATTGATTTCAACCATAACACGGACAGATGGGCAGATGTTCAGACGGACATCACTAAATCGACTTCGCTATCTATAAGAACAAAGAAAATACATAGTTTATTTAGTCACAGATGAATATTAAAGAAATTACAAATGGAATGACGAGCTTATATACACCCTTGTCACTTATGTAAAGTGTTTACAAACTAGCCAACAATTCAGTTTTATTTATATGCAAATTTTATGTACGAAGATGGACTAATTAAAAAACTAAGTTAAAGAAACATAATCGAACCATAAAACGACTATATTGTTACACGTCTTTTGCTAAAATTATGATGCATTTCAAAAAAAGGTTCATAAATTGCTATGATTAATATATAATTATGTGTTTGTATGAATATGACCAGATTTATGTTACAAATTATATGATTTTTAACAAAAAAAGAGTTTCAAATTATCATATAAATTTGTGTTTGAATACCTTAAGCCATAAGTTATATATAAATAAAATTTTTGAAAGAAAAATATTTACATTAAAATTTAAAAATTGCTTAATAAAGCTTACAAATAAAGCAAGGTGTTGGATATTGCTTTTATTTAGGCCAC
The DNA here is from genome assembly GCA_963583895.1 of Melanophora roralis. Taxonomy (NCBI): domain Eukaryota; kingdom Metazoa; phylum Arthropoda; class Insecta; order Diptera; family Rhinophoridae; genus Melanophora; species Melanophora roralis. The sequence continues at coordinate 27,046,228 of OY757187.1, read as the reverse complement.
TATCTAATGTTTTGAAATTCGGCTTAAGTTACTTAACTTTTAACTGTCAATATATGAAATTATTTTCAATTCTCTTTTTAGCCTAGTGTAAAATTTAAAGAAAACAAAAGGATATTTTTTTGGAGAATAATTTTTTTCGGTTTGTTTTGCCAATTTCATTAGGAACTTTATTTAACTTTTTAATAGTATAATATTTGCTATAAACAATTCTTATTTGTTTATACTCGTATGTGTAGCTCTTCACCCTAAGTAATAATAATAATATAATCATTAATAATAATAATAGTAATAATAATAATATAATCATTAACAAAATAGGATTTACATCTTGAAAAAAACTTCGTATATGAAATTTTTTAATAATAAAAGAGTTATAATATAAAATATGATTCATTGAAAATTTCAAAATAGGTTTTTTTTTTTGTTTTATTACTAATAATTACAATATGTTAAAAAAAATAACAAAAATATATTTGCCAAAGAAATTTATCAAGTTGGTTTAAAACCCTAAAAAGAGATACATAAATATTTAATTTAAATGACACAAGCTTCAAGTTTGTTAATTTTCAATACAACTCCATGGCCTAATTAATTATTTTTAACTTTTATTGTTTTTTTTTCCTTTCTTCGAATTGAAACATTACCTTTTTTTGTTATATTTATTTTTTTTTATTAATATATCGAACTACGTTTTTTGTTTAAACTTTGTGTGTTAAGAAAGCATTGAGAAATTAAACAAGTTCGTTTCTTAAGTTTTTTGTTTTGCGGCTGCTAGATGTAAAATTAAAGTAAAATTACAACCTTATTAGTTTTCTTGTTTTTTTTTTTTTCTAAGAAGTATTTAATGACTTGTCTTCTTTTTACAGAATTTATCACACGCTGCAAAAAATACTTGGCCACATGGTTTATTTTAGATGTTGTAACTAACTAGCCCTATGTAAGGCAGGGATGGGCCATGTCATTGTCAAACAAGAACTTGTGGCTAAAAGACAGGTATTCGTGTCTTAACGATCGCATATTGGATTATTAACGATCGCATAACGATTGTTGTAAAAATAGTCATCTATGGTGTGCCATAGAGTAGTTTTGAAACTACTCCAATAAACTCGAAAGAATGGTTAATCGGTCCGACCGTACGGTGCCCCAAATTTTAAATATACCATGTTTTTTACATACAATTAATTGGGTTTATTTATGAAACAGTTTTAATTCTGTATAGTCTAGTTCATAAGCACGTATATGGACTAGCTGCGTTATTTACCGGGCACAATTGAACGACTTGGTTTATTTTTAGTAATTCTCATTGCGTTTATTAGGGTTATTATATAAAGGCAGAAAATATTCTTGAGGTTTTTTAAGAATTTGGTTGAAGTCTAATGATAATTTGGTATAAGAACCAATGAAATGAATATAGAAAACCTTAACCTACAAAAACCTTATAAGTAAATACATTTTGTTAATTTTTTACAAAACAGCACAATTAAAAGGTAAGAAAAAGAAATCTATAAATTAAATAAATAAAAAAGCTTAGTTTATGGCAAAGGATTTCAAAAATATATAAATGCCTTATTAACGTACTTGACGAAGTTTTATTTAGTGGCATTATTTTCCCTTGTTGTTTTTTTTTTTTTGTTTTTAGGTAATATTTTATTTGAAATGTTTAATTCTTCCTAAAACTTTTAACAAATACAAAGCTTAAACAAACTTTAACAATTTATTTAAAACAGCTTCTTATTAACTAATCGGTAAATTAAGAAAAATGATCTCTATATGTTTATTAAGAATTTTTTGACAAATTCTTATGGAATATTTGTCAGTCAGGCTTGTAAAAATATTTTAAGCAAATAAAGTGTACTTAGCTTACTTAATAACAACCCATGTGAGAGAAATAATCTTCAAAAAATATTTTTAAAAATTTTTACTTAAACAACTCATAGGCCACCAAGAACAGTATAAATATATGGCGAAAAAATAATACACAATAATAAACGAGTTAAAAACTTGTTGCAAATACGACACCAAAAATGTTTTTTTTATTAAAGGCAGGAATGTAAACACATTAATACATTCAGATACTTATATAAATACAAACATGTTGCTCTGAGCTATTAAAATTAACAGGAAAAAACAAAAAAAAAAGACAAAAAGAAAATAGAACAAAACAAACAAACAATTTCTTAAGAGCAATTTGAAGAATTATTTTAGAGAAGGAGCTAGTCGCGCCTTTGATAAATAGTAGACTGGTTCAATATTAGCAGAGAAAATTTTAATCTTAAGAAACTTTTTTCTATTTCACTTGACATAAAATTTTTATTACAACATTTGATATAGAATACTACATAAAGTTAGGCACACGAAGAAATAAATTTTAATACACATGCAAAATTTTGTGAAGATAGAGTCATAGTCGAGTCAGTTATAGACTAAAATGCTTATTTCGGGAGGGCATTTGTATTGGCACTATGAATATTAAAAATATGTAAATCATTTGTTTGCTTAGTATACTAGTGACATATGCAAAATTTTGTAGAGAAAGAGTATCTATAGAGTCATTTTTAGCCCAAAACGCTTATTTCGAGACCAATCATCGTCGAAAATAACAGGCTTTTTGCCAATGCCAAAAAAACTCATCTGTGACAAATTTCTTTAAAATATCTTCAAAATGGCGATCTGTACTTTGATCACAAGAGTACATGGACACCCAGCCGGATAGAAGGGATTTCAAACATGTTTAAATCGATTCAGAAAGTGATTCTAAGTCGATCGGTATACTCGAAGGTGGGTGTCAGAGAATAATTTTTGGGCTTCACAAACATCTGCACAAAGACATAATACCCCTACCACGTATGTGATGTTGGGTATAATAATCATGAGTCATAAGACATGGCCATATATGAACATAAACCCTTTCATTCTTATCTACACCTAGTAGATGTTTACATGAGTGGGTCTAATGTAGAAGTTTCCACTTGTATTGCATATTTTTTTGTATGTGTTTCTGATGAAACGTACATATGTGTATGTGTACATTGACCAGTTTTACCAAGAATAAAAATTTATGAGTTCACTTCAGCGCCTCAAAGTATCAGAAAAATGTAAACTAGACATGTAAACATAACGAGAACGAAGAACAGGCATAAAGGAAATAAAAGAAGGCTAAGATAATAGTAGTAAAACTAGTAAATAGAAGATCTTTGACCCAAACAGAAAATATATAAAATAATAATACGAGAAAAAAAAACACTGCCTTATAGAAAACATTCTAGGGTGATAAAGAAAGCGTGTACTGCAGAAACATAATAATAATTAAGTTTTAAACTTTACTATGAAGTTCAAAAAGCGATAATTTTGTTTCAGGGTAATGCCATAATGATGTTGAATAGAATGGTTTAAATTTCTGAGTATGAAATCATTACTTTATTTATTTAAAAAACTTGAAATCTATTAAAAAAAAGTAAGAGCGCTATATTCGGCTGTGCCGAATCTTAAATACCCTAACATTGGCCTTTCGAACCCCAGAACTTGTTTATTTTTATTTTTATCAGTTTTCCTATTTATGAAATATTTAAAATTTTTAAATAGGGGCGGTGTCATAGTTTAACCCCCTTAGGGTGACTGGGGAAGTTGAAGGTGTTTTTACCCTTATTTTTTCAAATGTTGTATGGCTACCCCCTTAGGGAGTAGTGATAAGGGGTATGTTTTAGGAGTATGTTTGCAAGGAAAAATGATTTTGGGGTCAGTCTTACATTTGACCTATCCACGGGCACCCTGGAAGCTGTAGAGGGGGATTTATTACAATTTTACTAAACTTGGTATGGGAGCCCTTTTAGGCGATTGAGATAGGGGAGTAGTTATGCTAGGAATATATTTAAGAAGGGAAACTAATGAGGGTCGGTCGTACACTTTATTTCTCTAGGGCCGACTCTGGGGAAGTTATGGGCGTATTTACATTTTTTTTGTAAGTTTTGTATGGCAGCCCTATTAGGTGATGGAGATGGGTGGTTAGTATGTTTTAGGAATATGTTTGGGAGGGAAAACTAATGGGAATCTGTGATTAACTTTATTTCTCTAGGGGTGATTTGGGGAAGTTTTAGGGCATTTTACCTTATTTTTTCAAATTTTGTATTGCAACCCCCTTAGGAGGTGGTGAAAGGGGGTAAGTAATTTCTAGATAAATGCTTGCAAAGAAAAATGACCTGGGCTTAGTCCTGCTTTTGACCTATCCACGGGCACCTTGGAAGTTTTAGGGAGGATATATTACAATTTTCCAAACTTTTTACGGAAGCCCTCTTAGGCAAGGAGGAGGGGTAAGTATATTCTATGAATATGTTTGGGAGGGGAAACTAATGGAAGTCTATCGTACACTTAATTGCTTTACATCTCTTTTGTAAATTTTGTATGGCAACCCCTTAGGTGATGGGGATAGGGGTAAGTTTGTTCTGGGAGTATGTTCGGAAGGGAAAAGTAAGTAACGGGGATCTGTGATACATTTGATTCCTCTAGGGATAACTCCGTAGAAGTCGTAGGGTTTTTTATCATATTTTTTTCAAAACTTGTATGGCTACAATGTTAGGGACTGGAGATAAGTGGTAAGTATGTTTAACGTAAATGTTTGGGAGGAAAAATTAATTGGGGTCGGTGTTAGGTCTTAAATATGAAGGAGCACCCTGGAAACTGTGGGAGCGATTTAAAAAAAAACATTATTTTTTGTGTGACAACCCTGTTAGGGGGCGGAGATAGGGTGTAGGTATGCTCTACAAAAACGTTACTAGGCGGTCTTACATTCAACATTGTAGGGGGCAACTGCGGTCGAGTTGTAGAGGTTTTTATGTACAAATTTCAGAGAAATAAATAGATGTAGTTTCGGCCAGTAAAAGGGCGATTTTGCTGGATTTAAATAGCGATTTGCTCGCAGAAATTTCTAAAAGTTTGATATCACTTACGGGTCTATGCCACATCGGAGGGCTTCACACAGACGAACAAACGGGCATCGCTAAATCGACTTCCCTTTCTATAAAGACCAAAAAAATTAAAACTTTATGGGGTCGCAGGTAGATATTTAGGAAATTACAAAAGGAATGACAAACGTATCACCGTATCACTTATGGTAATGATATAATAACAAACCTTATTAGCATTTTCAAATATTCTAGTGTGGCATTGTTATAGCATGAGAATTTATGTTGACACATTAAATTAGGAAACAAAATCTTTATATTAATTTGAATTTATGTATGCACCTTTTAGTGAACAAGATAAATTAATTGCTAAGAAAAAAATTTAGCTGATAAATTTAGTTAAATTAATGTGAAAAATCCCTTAATTATTTTATCAGAAGTTTAAAGCAAGATGTATACATGTCTGTACACATAAATTAATAAAGAAACACTTTTCAACATTCTCATATATTTTAATCATTTTGATTGTTGCGATATGTATGGTAAAGCATTTAAATTAAAAGACAAAATTTGTAGTTTTTGAGTGACCGAAAAAAATGCATTAGTAAAAGAAAAAATTAAGAGTAAAATCCAGTTCAAGTGATGTTTAAAAGAAGAAGAAAGAGAAAACTTGACATTTAAAGCAAAAGTTTTAGAAAATACGTTGTTTTATTAACAAAGGAAAATCTTATACAAATTTATAATATTTTTTAAAAGAAATTTTCATTTACTTTCGGTATGGTTAGGCTAAACTGACAGCTGCGGATGTATGATAAAAATGAGGCGCACTCCACTTGGGTCCCTTGTCGTATCTTTTGATAGTTTATCCTGTAATATAGTGCACTTATGGGAAGTTTTAACTGAAACTCTGGTTGAACTTGTAATAGAAATTTTTCATTTATTATAAAAGTCAACAAAAGTTTTTTTGTTCAAGATCAAAGGTTTCGTAGTCATTTTGTATACACTCGGTACTGAGCGGCAATGCCTATAAATCACTTTTTCTAAATTAAATCTGTGACTCAAGACTTTCCGTTAAGAAGAAAAAAAAAAACATTATTGGCATTTACTCAAAAACTTGTTCTTTGATTATATGGTTAGTAAAATAATAGCATTTCAATAACATCCTCAATAAGATTTTAAGCTGAAGAAAATTTTCAAATTTTATTCTTAATTGTGTTAGCTTTCTATGCAAATTTTAAACAAGCTTTAGCTTATCAAATTTATCTTATAAGTTTTAAATTTATCTACAATTGAATGGTGCCACATACTTTACCGATTTTTGTTTAATATTTTATATTTTTAAACTGGAGTAGAAAAAAAAACAAAATTCTTTTTTTGGCTTAAATGGGGCTAAAAGTAAGAAATATGTACTAAATAAATCGTATTTGGTTTTAAAATGTCCGTCCTTGTTTTAAGTAAATGCATACCTCACCGTACTTTTGATACCACTACGGGTGGATTTAAGTAAAGACTACTTTGATGTATTCTTGGTGTTTACAAATATATTTTTTGAAAAGTATTTTAAAGAAAATACCACAACACAATTTCTTAACCCTTTTTTCTTAATATACTCTGTATCTCAGAATTTTTTATTGTTAAGAAAAAGCAAAATTGGCATTAATTTAATTAACAAGAACTCAAGGGAAAAGAAATCAAAAAAACTTTAAATTTAGTTTTAATATTTTTTTTCAAGTATTATACAGGGTGACCGCCGGCAAGGTATACAATTTTGTTTTGCCGCCATTTTGGTAAACGTAATTCTCGGCAGTTCATATTTTGCAGTCGTGAAGTAGAGACATGAAAAATTTATGTTTGAGGAATTTTTGGTAAACCAACGTGTTTTAATCGTTAAAACATGACAACCCCGATTTTCATGAACAAATCATAACAAGTGACGAGACATATTTTCATTTGAATGTATATGTGAATAAACAGAATAGTCGGCTTTGGGCAATGGAAACCCATCAAATTATTCATCAGTCGCCTTTGCATTAATTAAAAGTGAGAGTCTGGTGTAAAACTTCGTCAGGAGCGATTTTGTGATATGAATGAAAACTTTTTAATGCCACAACTGCACGCTTTGGACTTGGTTAACATGTGGTATCAATAAAACGATGCCACATCGCATACAGCCTGTATTACATTGGAATTAATGCGAGACCTCTTTCCATAATAAGTTATTTCGGCGGACACCCTGTATTTATAGCTGTGGAAAAATATTACACAAATAATTACAAACAGCCAAGTAATTCATTTTGGATGTTAAGAAATCTTGAATTTAAAAAAGGAAAAGGAAAATGTAATATTCAATATTGTTATCTCTACTTAATGTTTACTTGAGATCTAGAAAGGAACTATCAACAACATCTATCACTAACACGTCAACAAAGTGTAAAATTCTAAAACAAAAAAAACCTAAAACATATTTGCATGATTTACAAATTCACAAACGAATTAGAAAAAAAGTTGTGTAAATAAGGCTTTGTAGTTTTTCATATCTATTTTTTGATTTTCTATTTGTTTTTCTCTTATTTTCTTTATGCCTTTAATTTTCTGAGATTGTGTAAAAATAAATATGTTTTATGGGTCTTTGTTATTGTTTTCTTTTTGTTGTAGTAGTTTTTTCCTATCAGTTTTATTTGTTTATTTAAACAGGTGCTCTATCACCGGCTCCTTCATAGAGACACCACATATGTGGAAGGAAAATTTTGTGTTTATGCGTATGGTCCAAAATTCATTATACTGATCTACTTAGAACCGCTGTCGAAGTTTATGATAATCATCCGTACGTTTGCTTGGCTTAATACCCAAGTACTTTTTTTTTTGTTATCAAAACATATGTCGTATTTAAAAAAAATATTTTACAAAACGTGACACAGATAACATCTTTTGCATTGGACCGAGGCCCATTGAAAAAGTTATGATTGTCTTGTTATGCATGTCAGTACAAAAACAAAGGTTCACTCAAATTATTTTTGTACAAAAAATATTTGCACAATCAGTCCATAATTTTTCATTATCTGGTAAAGTTGCTAAGATATTCCAGGCATATACCTTTTCAATTCTTTGTGTTAGCAAGTAAAAAGAACCCATAATCTAGTGATTCTCTCTCAAATAATTCTCTGTTACAAGTTCAAGGGTTCTTCACACACTCTTGGCGAAGGTCATAGGTCCCGTCGTAACAATCTCATATATTAGATATTTTCCTGAAGCCCACAACCGCTGGACAGTAACACAGGGAATGTGGTTTTATCAAAAACGCTTTCAATCGGGATTTGGTTTTGTTTGAGCAAATAAGTTATCAATTTCGATATTTTAATTTTGATCGGATAATCGATTAAAGTTTTTTCTAACTGGATTTACTGGAATAATTTGAACCACTTGAAATAATAGCTTAACTTTCACAATTTTTAGGGTTACTGTAGCTATATAGTAATGGTGGACTTAAAATGCGGGATTCTTTTGATATAATAAAATTATATGCTTTTATTAGATGTGACCTTTTCCCTTTATTTTTGGCAATACTTATTCAAATTATTCTGCAAAACACTTTCTTATTCTTTTTTTGCCAAAAAGAATTAAGCCAATTTTGAATACCCAGTCCTGCATTAACGCGCACATTAGAGAAACGTTTTGTATAAGTAAAAATAACTAGTAGGGTAAGCAAAGCTTTGTAACTATTTCTTAATAAATAAAATTAATATTAATGCAACACATGGCCAAGCGTTAATGTGATAAAATATTATGGTTTCATGTCGGGTCTTACATTCTGGTTCTCTTTCCGCCAATCCTAGCTTCAGGCATACAGATTCCCCAGTTATAGTCTAGCCAGATTTTTGCAGCTCCTGAAAGCAATGCCCCTTTTAGTTTCACCACACTGAGGGCACAATTGAAGCTACATAAATATTTGACATTTGTGTAGATTCAGTTGATTGTGCAAGTTTTCCGTACGATCTTTTAAGTTTTGGGTAATCGAAATTGACATTTTTTTGGTTTCAAGTAATGATTATGTGTAACAATAATTTTTTTAAAGCGTTCAAATGCATTTTAGTTACGAATACATCTACCAAGGTTTTTTTGGCCTTCTCTTAATTTTAATAAGTCCTGCAGAACGCTGCGCGCATATTTAAATGTGTATTTGTCATGCTTTCCGGAACATTTGATTTTATAAATTACAATTGAGTCCGTAGAACCTCTTTAACATTTAAAAACATAATTTTAACAATTTGACATATAACATCGCTTTTCCTGCTTCTTTGTTAATATTAATATAAAATACTGCATTTAAAGTTATTGGGGAGCCTTAAAAAAAATGTGCAATATTTATTACTTGAACATTTTTTTGACTACTCGATCTAATTTTGTTCAAGTGAAGACTTTTATATTTTATCATCATTGTTTGCCAGTCCTCTCACTGTTTTGTTATTTACTTCTGTCTAATAACTACCTGCTGCTAAAATTTACTTCAAGTCTACAAGCGTGGAAAAAGAAAAAACATCGTCTGCTCCAGCTCATAAGATCTCCTCATAACCTTGGAAATTCTATACAAAGTGGTATTTACCCAGACCTCTGCGATTCTGATTCTCAAATTAAAGTATTCTCCCATTAGAGATCCAAAGAAGAGCAAGAAAATTCATATGTTTTAACATCGAGAAATGAACTCTTTGATTTGTCACATTTTGTTTTTTAAATTTAAATTTAAAAAAGAAATTGAAATTGGAAATATCCACAAGATTACCTTAGAGATTTTAAGAAAAATTTTTGTTAGGTAGTTTAATTATAGTTGTTTTTCTAATCAGATGTGATATAAACCGAGTGGAATGCATTTCGAAACCTCTTGAGGTTTTAAAAATTATATAACAAATGTCTTTTAATAATTTCTTTCATTTCGTAATGGTTTAAAATTTATAAAAACTTACCTAAAATTAAATCGAAGAACCGATAAAATAAAATTTACAAACTTTAATTTTTAAAATTGTTGTTGCGTTATTTACACAATTTTTGTTTTCATTTAAAAATCAATGTAGTGAAAGAAAACATGGATTAATGTATGTACATATGTTGGTACTTTTTTTATAATTTTTTAAGTTAAACACTTTTACATTTACTGTTTAGTAAACACATTTCACTTAAAAAGAAATAATAAAAATATTAATTTTCTGTTTTTACTTTTAACCAAGTATAAAAAACTTTTTTTTGATATTCGCTTTAACCGTGCAATTTATATAATGTTTTTAATAACAAACCAAAAAAAAAAATCCAACACTGCAAATTTACATTATCAGAGAGACGAAGAAAAATAAAAACGACAACAAAGAATAGTTTAAACAATTCTAGTATAGATACAGAATAGCAGCAACAATACAAGAATTGGCGATATACGTTTTCCTTCTCTATTTTTATATTTCCTTTTCTATTTTATTTTCCGGTTTGTTTAAAAGAAAACCGAGAAATAGGAAAAGCTCTTGATTCTTTTCTTTATCGTAAAAGCCGTTAGTTGCGAATGACAAAAATTAATTACTAAAGATTTTTTATTTATTTTGATTAAACACATACAAACACAGGCAAGATTTTAACACAAAAACTTTAAGAATTTGAATTTTATTACGTAATTATGCATTAAGTTTTTTTCATTCTTATTAGAATGAAAATTTTTGTTAAATTATCTTTGTTAAATTATTTTATGGAATTTTAATTGAACGCACTGCGCACCGTGCGCAGCTCTTTTTGTATAGTATTTTAAAATGACCAACGTGCTTAAACTCTCTCCGCATACTGAACTTGGCCTCTGACGCCATCTTAGCCACAAAGGTTTGCTTAAAAACTAACACAACATTCCAGTGAATATTCCAAGCTTAAGCCAATTTTGTTTTAGAGAGTTAAAAAGGAGAAATATAAAGAAGAGTTTTATTACTTAATTTGATAGCCAGTGATGCCGTCATAGCGTTTTCAACTGACACCAAAATAAAAAAAAGTTGAATTTTATTTATACCCGATATGCGATATGTATGTAAATATATGCTGGTGTAAACTTAAAGATTCTTGGAAATGTGGAAAAAAACACATTAAAAACAACTACAACGTGATAGCTGATCATTTTGGCCGTATTTAACCATATACCACGTTAAGTTTTATTTAACGTTAGTATTTACATCTGTTCAAACTGTATGAAAGAGGAGGAGACTTTCGGGAATAGGACTTATATAATAGCCATAGTAAGTAATCGGTGGTAAGTTGTGCTTATTGCTGCAGTTGTTTTCCTTTATATAAAAATTAATTACTTCAAATGTTGGTTTATATTGCCATTTGTGGAGGTTTAACATGGTATCCGGGTAAAGGCTTTCTATGGAAGGTAATAAATATTGAAAAATTGGCATGAATATGTTTTATGTTTAAAAAATACTTATGAATATTAGTGTAACACCATTAATTTCATTATATAGCAGCCTTTTATGTGGTCCTCGGTAGCTTTATAGAGAAGGACTTATACGATAGCTTTGTCAAATATCCGACCGATGATAATAAAATACACTCTTAAACTTGATGGCATAAGACCCAAAATGCGTGCAATATATCGCGGGGATAGCTAAGTATTTGAGAGAGCTATATACATTCACTTTGCCCTAAAAAGCTAATTTATGATATTGTCACTTTGTAAGGGTATCGAAAATTTTTAAACTGGAGCATATGGATGGGTAGCACCAATACAAACGAAAAGCTTTTACAAATTATCAGCACTCTATATCTTGAAAACTTAAAACTTATCAGCTTAAAACTTGCTAAAAATAAATTCTAGTGGGATTTCCCATTTTGGGTTTAAGTCCAAGGCCCCCTGGAAATAGCGCTGTTACTTCTTTTTTTTTTATTAATATCAAATAAAGCATGTAGTTCACCAATCTAGTGGGAGTAGAAAAGCGCACCAGGTTTAATTAATTGGTAATAAAATTTTTCCATAGATTTTTTTTAATTTGACTTGTAAGCTACTATTACTCTACTCAATTATCTTCTGGCAACGCTGTTTTTATTCTCACAATGTCACCAAACTGGCGTTGCCAGGGAAAGTTATGAAAATTTATTTTTTTTACCCCAAAAGTTACTTTTTTCATAAAAATTACATTTACAAATTCAGAAAACAAAAAAACATTTTTTTTTAAATTTTTAACAAAAAAATTGTAAGTGTACATTAAATTGTTACAGGTATATTATTTACAAATTTGTTTACAGTTTGGTTATTATTATTACAATTAGTTTGCTTGGTTCTTTTGTGTAGTTCAAAAATGTTTTGAACTATCAAAGTAGTTAAAATAATTGTGCAAAATATTTAGAACATTTTTTACAGTATGTTTTAAAATTCAAAATTCTATAAAAATTTTAAGTTTTAAGATCATACCCACTATCGTTTTCTATGAACGTTCTAACAAGTTTCGATCTTCCCCTGGTCTTTAAATGTTAAAGGATTTCACCATAGCTTGAATAAAAAAAATTTTAATTAAAATAATATAAGTTTTGTATCTGACCATTCTTGGCTTTTATATAATTTATGATTTAAAAATGTTTGCTTTTAATTAATCTATTTACTACACGTTGTCTAATACTTTATTTTTAATTTACATTTTCTTTGTACATCCATGTGATTTTTTCCCAAGTTCCTGAAATAAAATATTGACAAAAAGATTTATAACAATTTGTTTCTTATATCTTTAAAATGGAATTTAGCTTATAGCTAAATATTAAGAATTTTTTTTCATATTGACAACACTGCCGACCGAACAAAGTAAATTTCTTTTTGAACCTTTTTCTCTCTTGCCTATTGGAATTGCGGGAATTCCATAACGATGACTTTTTTAAGCCTGACTCACTACCACTTCCAGTTATAACTTCAGTTAATATTGAGTGTTTGAATTGCTTGGACATATAACATTTTGTTGACGGAAGAACCAAATTAAAACGTGTTTAAGAAATATTTTCTCTTTTCAAACAATAGTAATTTTTGCCTAAAGTCACAGAGAGTAAAAACATCACTAAATATAAAAAATGTTGAACTCTTTAAAAGTGCACAGGTATTAACTATAGTTGTTTAGTAGATTATTGTAGCATTTCTTTTTGCCGCTTTGTACGTATTTCTGTATTCATGTACACCTGTGCAAATGTAAATAGGAAAAAAAACAAAAACCAAACAATATTTGTGTGTAAACAAAAAATAAACAAAACCGCTAAGTGAAAAAGAATAACAAAAAATAAAAACGGCAACAGTATTTTTTTATATAATTGAAGAGTCACGCTAGAAATTTGACATGAAAATGATTGGAAGTGATTATGTCTTGGAAGCTCATAATATCTATCATACCACAGAGGTTAGTAGTAAAAAATATAAAAACAATAATAATAGTAATAATAAAACAAGACAAATAAATAAAATAATGAAAGTTCTTTTGAAATGTTGAACTCATAACGTTTAGAGTAAAGGTCTTATACCTAATTTGACAATGACATGGTTGAAGGGAACGTATTATTTATGGATGTTAAATCTGTTTTGAAAAATTCCTAAGAGCCTTAAGGAATCACGTTTGTGTCTTAAATCTTTCATTTGTTTCTTTGAATTTTCAAAAGAAAGTTTGTGTCTTCAGTCTTGCATTGTAAGTAAAAGATTTGCTTCTTAAGTCTTTCAATAGAATACAACATTAAGCACTAATGCAGGTATAATTATGTTTATAATAAGTTAAGGAGAACAAAATTTTTTTTTTACTTTTAAGCTAACTCTTTCACAAATAGTTTTTAAAGTATTTGTTACAAAGTTCTTTTAGTTTTATTTCCTTTATTTAAACTTTAATCTTTTTATATATTATTTCTCTTAAAATTTTATTAGGTTGATGGTGGGGGCTGCTTTAATGGTGCCGGCAGTTCAGCCTTAGTATTAAAGGGTGTCAACCTTACTGTGCACAGTGGTGAGGTTATGGCAATATTGGGCTCTAAAGGTAAGTAGTTGATGAATAAACATAGATAATGAACAAATGTTGAAAATGTATATTTTTGTTGAAGGCAGTGGAAAACGTGCCTTACTTGATGTTATATCTCGTCGTGCCGAGGGCTCCACCAGAGGGCAAGTTCTTTTAAATGGCTCTCCTTTGTCCAAGGCCTTGTTTCAACAACGCTGCGGCTATGTTATACAATCTTGCACTTTCATACCAGGTCTTACCGTTGCTCAAACTTTACACTATACACCCACCATTGTAAGTCGAAATTTTTTTGTATTTTTTTTATTTTTATTTTATTTTTGGTTTTTTTTTTCTGTTAAAGCTTTCAGGTTACTTAAAAAGCTCAAAGGTACGTCAAGTTTTGGCGGATTTAGCTCTGTCGCAAGTTGCTCATAAGCGTGTAGAATATTTGAACATAAGTGAGGCGAGACGTTTGGCTATTGGCATTCAATTAGTTAGAGATCCAGGTGAGAGAAACATTGTTAAGAATTTGGCTCTGTAGGTCCTTTAAATACAATTTTTTTTTCTAAAGTTATTGTTAATGTATAGGTTAAGTTTGTCTATATGCATTTCATTGGTTCTTACACCAAATCATCAGTAGACTTCAACCACCCAAATCAAAACAAGCGAATAGCGAATAATGGTTTGTTGGATTCTTAAAAAAACTTGAACGTTTTGGTTTTTTATAGTAATTCTCATTTTGTTTGATGAGGTTATTATATAAGGACAGAAAGCATTCATGAGTTTTTTAAGAATTTGGGTGGTTGAAGTCTACTGATGATTTGGTGTAAGAACCAATGAAATGCATATAGACAAACTTAACCAACAACAAACCCTATAAATTAACAAGAAAATTGGGATTAAATCCTAAATAATTTAAAAATTGTGTTGTTATTGTTAATGTCTAAAAACAGGCTGCACTCTTAAAAGGAATTTTCTTTGTATCAAGTATTTTAAAATTCTTTTCTGAATCAAAGTCTCAGTTTTTGATAATATATTCTACTCCCGAATTTATATTAATTGTAAGAGCTGTATAAAACAAGAAGTTGAAATTTGGGACTACAAAGCAAACTACGTTTAGAAATACAGTCATTATTTATTTTTTTTTTAATTTTTAATATTGAGTTTTCCCCTTTTAACTAACAATAAGTATTCAAATATTAAAACTAAAACATATATATTAATACAGCCAGTGTTAGACTAAATTACAAGTTATCAAATTAAATATTTTAATGGTTCCATCTGAGACGGCTTGTCTGCCATTTTTCGCATGGTTTAAGATTTGGTATTTAACTAGTGGAGCTTGTAGATCCTTGAAGATGTTGCTCTATTTTTAATACCAAATTAAAAAAAAATTTTGGGTATTGTGAATATTTCCTTAATCATGTTGTTTAATATTATAAATTTTCCATTTTAATTTGATTCGATCATCTGATCACAATCTGTTACTGTAGAGAGAGATAAAAAGAACAGAAATATTATTGAGGCTAAAGTTAAATGAAGAGAAAGAGAAGAAAGAAACAAGTAGTAAAATAAGATAAAGTAGAGAAACCTTTGGCTGGAAGCAAACCCACGACCTCCAGAGTGGAAGACTTTCTTACTACTCACTACTCTCCCGAAAGAAACTATGGTTAATCTTCCATGTTCCAAGGCATGCTATGAAGGGCATACACCATTAAGTTTACTCATATATGCATATGTATATGTATTTTAAGCAGGAGAAGATTTTACTATATACTTTGGAAACAAGTAGCTGTCGAGCTCTACTCTAGTGATAAAAATTGTATGTAGATTGAGATGACTTTCGAAAGTGGGGCTTGCATTGACATCTAACAAAGTATGGACTAATTGTCACACAATTTTGAGGAAAGATTTTCTATGCTTTGTATTTTTGGCTAAAGTTTTTGTCTTAAAATTTTTGCTTCTCTTTATTTTGGCTTTAGTTAAGTTTAAGTTTAATTTATTTTAACTTTAAAGAAATTCTTATTTTCCAATCATGTGAAAAGAGATTTTATTTAAAAAAGCCAGTTTTCTAGCGAAACTAGCCATAAAGAATGTATTTTCCAAACCAGTTAGGGACATTCGACATCAGAAATCTTTGAATGGTAAAAGTATTTTTGGCTACAAATATCTAAACATGTGAGGTAATAGTCGATGAAATTTATTCCGGGAGAACATTTGTTTGGGTACTATGCGATAAATCAAACCATTCATCAGCAGTTAAATTAACCTTGGTCAAAATTTTTGTCAATTTTTGCAAAATGTACTTTGACCACAGGAAATATGAAAACACACACAGGCATACGATGTATTTTTTATCGGCGCATAAAGGGATTTTTAATCGTTCGGTCTAACTAAAAAAATACTGCTCCTGTACTTAACTGACTCCTGGGGTACATTATGGTCAATAACCATTTTTGAACCAAAAATTTCATATTTTTAGACAAAAACGTGGAACAAAAATTTTTCGCCCTTTAAGTTGACTTTTAAACTCAGTCTGGGTCAATAGTCCTTATATTCATATATCATAACTCATATGTAATTTCAAAAAACTCCAAAAAAGTACCAAATATGAATGTGACAAAAGTTCTTTTTTTCTACTTAAAAATTACGAACAAGGAGAGTTATTATAATAGGTCACGCCTGGCCATATTATAATCTACACCACATTTGTAAGGGGACTATAAGAAAAAAATATACCGATCACGTTTATATTCAGTATAATTACTGGTGGAAAACATTTTTTAGAGTTCCGGGGGGCATTTGAGTGGGGCTATATACAAAAGAGGACCGACCATATATTCGTTCAGTATGCAAGTTGGTGGCATAAAGCGGAACACATGTGTAAAATTTTGCCAAAATAGAGTAATATTCGAGTCAGTTATAGCCTAAAAATAGACTGATCATCACCACAAACAATAGGCTTTGTGCCAGTGCCAAAAAACTTATCCGTTCCCAATTTAATTGAAATATATTTAAAATTGCGACCTGTGCTTTGATCACAAGAATATATGGACGTCCCGCCAGACGGACGGGCAGATAGATATGCTTTAATCGACTAAGGAAGCGATTCTTAGACCATCGGAAATTTTAAAAGCTGGCTCTCAGACCATTTTTTTTGGTGTGAGTATAAAAAATTACAAATAGAAGTATCAGAAGAAAAAAAAGGTACCAAATAAAGTACCAAAAGTAGACTTTTTGTTTTATGTATGTATGTCGAAAGCCTTTTTTTGATATTTTTAGACCCATAACCTCAAAAATTGCAAAAGATTATCAATAATAAAAAAAGTACTTTTTGTAAAAAAGAATTTAAAGGAAGTGCTTTGTTCCAGCGTATACCAATTTAAACCTTAATTTAACTGTCAAAATATAGCTTTTACTCCAAAATTTCAAAATTTCATGTTTATGTTTTAACGCTTTTGTTTGCTGTTGGCAAATTTTTATCTCTACACTTAGACGCAAATTTCTCGAAATCCCTCTCTTTCATTAGGCGAAGTATCAACAACTCTGTACGCGTTGTACGATGGTAAACTAGTCAGTTGTTACTGTTTTTTCTATATGTTTAAACCTATATATGGATTTTTTTAAATTTTATGCCTGTCCAACCATATGAAAATATTATATTAAAGAAGCTTCTCTGCTTGTCGAAGCTATACTTAATTGTATCTTCCAATTAAGGTACAAATAGAAAAGACTTTCACTTTTTAGAATGGTTTTTAGTTCTTAAAAAAATCCTTTAAAATGTAAAACTTCTTCTTTACTTTTCAGTTATGCTACTTCTTGATGAACCCACCCAGGGTTTGGATCCATTAAGCGCCTATTTGCTCATTTCTATTTTATCAAATACGGCCAAGAAAACGGGTTGTGGTATATTGCTCTCCTTAGAAAAACCGCGGTCTGATGTTTTTCCATTTTTGGATCGAGCTTTGTTTCTATGCTTAGGTGGTGTTGTCTACTCTGGTGGCACTCGGGCCATGTTGGAATATTTTCATGGAATAGGTTTTCCTTGTCCCCAGCTGGAGAATCCTTTAATGTATTATTTGTGTCTATCGACGGTCGATCGGCGGAGTAGAGATCGTTTTTTAGAATCAAGTCAACAAATCGAGGCATTAGTAGAGAGATTTTCTAGAGAGACGGCCATGTCTGATGGTCCTCTTAACAATATGGGTAGTGGTAAGGTGCCTTTGGCTTATGGTAAGCCGGGAGAGCTAAAAGTATGGGTAATGTTGTATTTGTAAGTAATTTTTTTACTTAGCAAATAATTATTCAAAAAATATAATTAAGTTAAATTCATTGATTTATTTTATAGGAAACTTTTGGCATCTACATTCTCCTGTGGCGTGGCTGGCATGAAATCTCTTTTTTTACGTTTATTCGTTTTACCCATAGCCATGGCTTTAATGTGGCTGTTCTACACCGATGTTGGGGTAAGTTAGAAGTTTTTACTTATTTTCCAATAAAAATAAATTATAAATTCAAGGATGATGCTCATGGATTCTTTAGCAAAAATGGCATGATTCTAAATACAATTGGTTTGTCATATGGTTGTGGCATATTGACAACCATATCATTGTGTAAGTGTTACTAATAAATTAAAAAAAAAAAGAAAAACCAAAAACGTTTGTTTATTTATGGCTTTAGTTCCAATTTGGCGCAAGCGTTTCTCTCAAGATACGCCCGAGGGCTTGTATTCGGGAGCTACATTACTGATTGCCTATAATTCAGTGTCGGTACCGTTTTCTTTGATATCTGCTGTCATGGCCAGTTGTGTTATTTATCCGTAAGTTATACATCAAACAGAAATTTCTTAAAGTTAATTTAATTATATTTAAAGGCTGCTTTTGGATCCTAAACTTTTAAATGGTACGACATTTTCGTATCTCTTGGTAGCTTTATGGTCAAGTTATTTTTTGGCCGAACAACTAAGTATTGCCTTTTTATTGCTGGTTAAAGTTCCATTTAATGCTGCTATTGCTGTTACTTATATATTGGTTATATCAATTGCCCTGGCCAGTGGTACAGTGCGGTAAACTAATAAACATTTTTTTATTTAAAAGAAGTAAAAAAAATATTTTTAATATAAAAAATATATACTTCCACTATTTAGCTCCTTTAAAGGTCTACAACCATGGCTTCAGGATAATACTAAAGGCACCCATACACGTTATGCTTCATCTTTATTGCACAGCATTGCCTTTCAAACACGTAAAATGAATTGCACTCCCACAGCATCGGTTATTTGTCCCAAACCAGCTGATTTTCTTTATGAGCGTTTGGGATTATCGGATCCGGATGTGAATATTTAAAATTAAAAGAGATAGACCTTTACATTTATAAAAATGTTTTTATTTTTTTATTTTAGGAAACTATTGACGTGGTGGCTTCTTGTGCTTTTGCAGTGGGCCTGGCTGCATTTAATATGCTGCTGTACTTGTTCCCAATGCCCAGATGTGTGAGACAAAAGTTTAGAGACTGAGAAATTTAAACATTTTTATAAAAATAAATGAACATTAATTTTAAGTAAAAATAAAATGTAAGAACCAGACGAGCGAACGGACGTGATTCTGAGGCAATCGGTATTATTAAATGTATGTCTCAGACTATTACTTTTGGGCATTAAACATGATTCTCCTGATTGAGGTTAAAAGAATATTTGCTGGTCAAAAAAATATTTTTCCACTTTTTGTTACTGCTTTTCTTTTTTGAAAATTAATATTTCTATATATATTAAATTATGCCTATTGACCCTGATTGAAGAACTTAACTAAGTAAATGGTTAAATATTTAGTACTTTTTTGCATTTTTGAGATAATATTTATTTAAATTTGAAATTAGGTTAATAAAAAACAATATTGAAGGGCAAAGTCAAATTACTGAGAAAAAAATATTTTTTTCACTTTTTGGTACCTTTTGCAATTTTTTTTCAGATTATGAGTCTAGGAATATTTAATTAGGGCCTATTGACCAAGGTTGAGCTCTTAAGTGCACTAAGCGGGAAAAAATACTTTTTTAACTTTTTGGTTCTTCTTTTAAAATTTTTCAAATTATAATTTTAAAAATATTAAAGTAATGACTATAAATTAACCAAGATTAAGGTCCAAAGTCAATTAGCTGGGGAAAAAGCTTTTTTTTTAAATTTTGGTAGTTTTTTTTTGATTATGAGGAAAGAAATATGAAATCAAGAACTATGGACCCACATAAATATAATTTTGATACTTTTTGACATTCTTTTAAAAATTATGCACTATTGATCTGAATAAAGTTTGGAAAATACACTCAAAAAATTATTTATGTAAAACCAACTGGAAATGCTACTTAAAATAACTGGATATTCATTTAAAAACCATCTAATAAGATATTCATTAAAATTAACACAATATTTCAATTAAATTCAGACATTAAAAAACTAACTAATATAAACTTATAAAATAAACTAGATTCTCTGTCATTTACAGCAAAATACAACGTATCAGGAAAAACATTAATAAAGTAAAATATTTCTACAAAATAACTGACAAAAATAACTTCAACTGAAAATTAATATTTTCACGCGGTTGAAGCTTTAAATAACTCTTTGAGCCAATTTAAAAACAATATTATGTTACAAAAACAACTTTAGGGAATACTTCCCAAATAACTTACAGTCAGTTACTGTAATAATTTTTTAAGTGTATAAAGAAGGACAATATAAACGTTTCTCATTATATGAATTTTTTCCAATTTTTCCATTTAAAAATCAATTGAAATCCGCCTTTGAACTGGAATCTAACAAAATACGTATATTAATACAATTCTACTCAAATTTCCTTGTAACCTTGTGGCCATATCTGATAGACCAAATGAGTTTGTGACACATCATGTAAAGCCTTTAACGTGTAAACGTGATACCCAAAGTTTAGTCTGTAGTTCCTTTAAACTAGATTAAATATATTTATTTAAAAATAAAACAAGTAAGAGCGCTATATTCGACTGTGCCGAATCTTATATGCCCTTCACATTGGTCTTTAAATATACCCAGCCAAGTAATTTTGTACTGCAAATAATATAATAATATAATAACCTTGTGCGAGTTTTAAAGCCCATAGAAAAAATAACAAAATTTTAACGTTCGTATGAATAATAGAAATAGATGAAGAAGATTTGAGGTCGAGAGTTTTAAAAGTTTTCGACATTATTCATATTTAAAGGTTAATAAAACTTATTAAATATTCTAGTCCCCCTGCTCTTCTCCAACTTTTTCACCAAAATGTACGAATTATTTGATTAGTACTTTTTGTAGAATATTCGAAGTCGATAGCTGTAATAGTTTTCCAGAAGTAGCGTATCAAAAATTGTTAATTTGTATGGGAGCTGCCCCTTCTTCACCCCCCATCCGAAAATCTTTTTCTTCAGAGCGTAGCCCTTGATGTCCAATCACTTTTTGTAGAACATTTGATTTCGATATCTGTTATAGTTTCCGAGATAAAGCATATCAAAAATTTAACAAAAATTGTTAATATGTATGCTACCCCTTTTTCTGCCCCCACTCAAAACATTTTTTTTTAGAGCGTAGCCCTTGATGTCCAATCACTTTCTGTAGAACACTTGGTTTTGATATCTGTTATAGTTTCCGAGATATAGCTTATCGAATATTTTATAATAATTGTTAATTTGTATGGGAGCTAACCCTTTTTTTGCCCCCACTCAAAAAATTTTTTCTATAAAGCGTAGGCATTCTTGTCCAATTACTTTTTGTAGAACATTTCATTTCGATATCTGTTATAGTTTCCGAGATATAGCGTATCAAATATTTTATAATAACTGTCGATTTGTATGGGAGCTACCCCTTTTTTTGCCCCCACTCAAAAAAATTTTTCTTTAAAGTGTAGGTCTTTGCGTACAATTACTTTTTGTAGAACATTTTATGTCAATAGCTGTTATAGTTTCCGAGATAAAGCGTATCGAATATTTTATAACAATTGTCGATTTGTATGGGAGCTACCCCATTTTTTGCGCCCACTCAAAAAATTTTTTCTTTAAAGCGTAGCCCTTGATGTCCAATTACTTTTTGTAGAACATTTCATTTCAATATCTGTTATAGTTTCCGAGATATAGCGTATCAAATATTTTATAATAACTGTCGATTTGTATGGGAGCTACCCCTTTTTTGCCCCCACTCAAAAAATTTTTTCTTTAAAGTGTAGGTCTTTGCGTACAATTACTTTTTGTAGAACAATTTAAGTCAATAGCTGTTATAGTTTACGAGATATAGCGCATAAAATATTTCACCAAATTTGTGCAATTGTAGGAAAAATACCCTTTCCCCTGGTCCTATCTGAAAAAAATGTTTCCATTATTTAGGTCCCTTTCTTAGGAGTATCCGTGCCAAGTTTTGTGGCAAGACTGACTATACTTACTGAGATATATAGGGATATATGCACGGATTTTGTCCTAAAAAAATGGGTTACTCTGGGTTTTCGCTTATATCTCGGTCAATAGTGAACCGATTTTACTGATTTTAAATAGCGATTGTCTTCAGGATATTTCTGATAGTTTGACACTATTACCTGGTCTGTATCTTTTTATTTGACTCCGAAAACTTGATTTCAACAGACGGACAGGCGGACATCGCTAAATCGGATTCTCTATCTATAAGGATCCAGAATATATATACTTTATGGGGTCGCAAATGAATAATAAAGAAATTACAAACGGAATGACAAAGTGATATATACCCTTATCACTATGTGAAGGGTATAAAAAAGGTTCTGAATTAAAATGGAAAAAAAAAATCATGTGAGTTTTACTTTTTGGTGTTCATATTACTATGTACTTCGCTATTACTATGTTTAAAAAGATAATTGCTTTGCTTGTTTATAATAAAAAAATTTTAAATTAAAAGCCCTATGAAACCAACATTCTTTTAATATAACTAACGAAAATTTCAAATCTTTTCTCTTAAAATTAGATATAGGTTTCAACTCGGGCTTTTATAATTGTGTTGTTATACTATTTATTTATTTTTAATATTTTTACTGGTTTCAGTCAAATAAAAACGCACTTCCAATTATTTTAAATTCTTTTATTTATCAAAATTGTTTCTTAATTATTATTTATTTACAATTTATAAAAAATACACTTAAAATTTATAGAACTTTTAAAATTCACGATAAAAAATAATAGATTTTTTGTTTTATATTCTTGTAACATACTTCGTTTGCATTTAAATTACAAAATACATATGTATTTGTGTGTGTGCATGTCGTATTTCTTGTAAATATTATATATTTGTGTTTTTATTTTATTAATTGTCTAACGACTATAAAAAATCTAATATTTAAATTTTTTCCAAATTTAATAACTAGAAATACATTGTTTAAATTAATATTTAAAATGATACAAAAGTCATGTTTTCAGTTTTTGCATAGTGCCGAGAAATATTTGGAATTGAATAAGAATCAAGATTTCAGTAAAACGTTAAGGGGTTTTTACCCTTAGGGGTGTGAGATAGGGGGTAAGTATGTTCTAGGAAAAATGTTCGCAAGGAAAAATTTAATGGGGTCAGTCCTACATTTGACCTATCCATGGTCACCCTGGAAGCTGTCGGGGAGGGGGGGGGGGGGGTGTTATATTACATTTTCCCAAACTTTGTATGGGAGTCTATTTATTTGATGCACATGGGGGGTAAGTATGTTTAAAGAATATGTTTGGAAGGGAAAACTAATGGGGGCCTGCGGTACATTTTATTCCTCTAAATATCAAGAGGCTTAAAGCTTGATTTCTACAGATTAACGGACAGACGGACATCACTAAATTAACTTTCCTATATAAAAGTATTAAGAAAATATATACTTTATGAAGTCGCAAATGGATATTAAAAAAATCGCAAATGGAATGACAAACTAATATATACATACCCTTATTACTAATGTGAAGGGTATATTAATCATATAAATATCTGTGGACTTTTGACAAAACCACTTATTTGATAAAAGTGAATTTTACAGGAGAGCAAAAAAACTACTTTGACATTGCAAGTACATGCGAAAATTCAATATTGGAAAATAATTCAACTAACTTACTTTTATAATTTTAGGTTTTAAAACTTTTTAGATAATAATCACGATGTTTCTTGTGATGTTTAAGTAGTTTTTTTGCTCTCCTGTAAAATTCACTTTTTTCAAATAAGTGGTTTTGTCAAAAGTCCACAGATATATATCTCCAAACAAAATCTTGAACTACTTTCTTATAGAAAAATCTACATAAGAAAATCAAAAGTTGATACTTAAAAAGTTTATAATTAGTTTAAGGTTGAAAAATTTTGTTAAAAATGAAGAAAATATAGGAAAAAAGTTGTAAAGGCTTAAGAATGAACAGGTTTCTAAATTCATAGCAGATTTTTCCAAAAAAATATTTTTCATTATTATTTTTATTTTTTATGGTTTAATTTGGAATATATATAGGGTAGTCATAAAGTCATATGCCTTAAAAAAATAAATCGAAAAAATACTACTGTTGTGAGCATCCGCTCATAATTAAGTGTGCTATTTTAAATTTGAATCGGCTGCTGGAGAAAATAGAAAAATAAGTAATTTCAAAAATATTTTTAAATTAATGACTGCGACTTGTTGATTATATCATAGGCTTCACTAAAGAGTTTCGGCCGCCCGGCTCAGGTTTCTAATGTTTATAGCGAAACAATAAATACAGTTCAAACAGTCTTATTATTATAGAACTTTTTTCTTTAAAGCAAAACAAAAATTTTTTTAAACTATTGTAAAATATTAAAACTTTAAGACAATATGACTTGATAGCATATCGTTTGAATACCTCAATTACCTTGTATTGGCATTGATTAGAAGTAAAAATCTGTTTTGATTTTAACTAAAATAAACACAATTTTTTTTAATAAAAGCCAGATTTTTTATTAACTTTTCAATTATATCGTCATCAATCTGAGTTAATATCAATAACCATAGGACTTTGTTGGTCTTTTAATAGTTTTTTTATGAGACGGAAAGCCAGACATTATTATATTACTTTTAAAAAAATCAAACCCACATACATACGACGGTGTTTTTAAAATGCGTGCAAATGGTAATACAAGCCGGAAATATTTGAAATGAAATTTTTAATTATAACCTGGTAGATGATTTCACAGCATCATGGCTTGGAGTCCATCAGTGCAATTTTTAATGTTTTTTCCAAATAAATCTGAAATTAATATTTCATGACTCAAGACTTGCTTGTTTGTAGGCATAAGCCTATAACTTACATAGTCCTATAAAAACTTATTCAGAGGCGTATACCCCGACCATCGAGGCGGTAGGTGAACAGGACCACTTTTGAAAATAAATTTATTATTAAATAGATTTTGCAATAAATCCATGCGTTAAGCGCGCTGTATGGCAGTTGTATCGTTTTGCTGGTATATTACGCCATTGAAGTTGATGATGATTAATTTTGGAAAACAAAAATTCATTCAACTCAGCTTAATAGCACTTGCCATACACCATAGCGGTAACTGCGAAAATAATAAGACAGATAATGCGCACATTGTGACTCTTTTCCTTTTAGGAGGTCAAATTAAAAAAAAAATTTAATTAATCTTATTCCTGCTGCAAAAATACTTATATAAGTTTGCAATACTTATATAAGTTTGCAAGATTATTGTAAAATAATAATGGTAGACTGAAATTATTTATATATATGCACATGAAAAAGGCAATATTTCCTGTTTCAAAGCGAGCCCAATAGGTTCAATAAAAAAAAAGATTATAACTTTAGCCTTTTTTGTATGTGGCAATCTTCTTTTCTCTTTTGTTAAAAGCAACTTTTAATGTTTATTTAAGCGGACGAGATTTTTTTATAAAAATTTTTCTTTTTGGCAATTTAAGTTTGTGAAACGTATAAAAACGGCTGAATTCCAAAACGCAGTTTGCTTTGCATTACAAATTTTCAACTTCTTCCCTTATACACTCCTTACAATTTTGACAACGTTTTTTTCTTCCAGGACATTAATATAGCAGTAAACACTCATTTGGAATTAGAAGATATTATCAAAAACTTCATCTTTGCTTTCAGGAAAAACTTGAAATTTTGTGATGCAAAGCAAACTGCGTTTTGGAATTCAGCCGACATTTCAAGAAAGTACTTTCATATACATATAAATGTAGGGTAAGTAGAATAGTCCCATATAACAAAAAAATATTATTTCAAATAACTTTACTTTTCAATAAACCTTTCTTTTGTTTTTCTTACAAATTTTTTTGCTTGAAATTCAAAATTTGTTTTTGTTGTTTTAACTAATATTTTTACATTAGGAAACCTTTAAATAAAAGCCAAACTTTCTTGCTGTTTCTATTAAAAAATAAATTCCATATTCAATAAATATCATTTAATAATAGTTCTAATCGTTTTAATCTCTTCTCTTTTGCCAAACTACCAATCGCTCTTTAATTTTTCTTAGTTTTAGTGAACTCTTGAATTTCATATTCAGGATATTCCTGCGGCGTTTCGCTCAAAGTATCCGAATCATAATAGGCATAGTCGTAACTGGTGTCCTCGTCAGCGTGAGGTGGTCTCTTTGAAGTTTTCTTATTATTATTTTTACTTTCATTCTTTTTGGATTTCTTTTCCAACTTATTCGCATGTTTACCGCTCTTGGTATTATTGAATGCAAATGGTGTAGTGTATTTTGTGGAAGTCTTTGCTATTGTAGTTGGTCGTTTTGTGGTTGTTGTTTTTGTTGTTGTGGTGGTGGTTGAAGACGGAACTAAATTTGTTGTGGATCGTGTCGTTGTTTGTGTTGAGGTGGAATATGAGGGATAAGTAAAATAATTTGTGGCTGTTGAATATGGTGTAGAAGTGGTTGTTGTCTTTGGACTAGTTACAACAATGTTGGGATTGTATTGTGAATTATATTGTTGGGATGTTTTTTCTGCTTTAAAAATATCCGCCCTTAATTTATTAATGCTGGCTGCTCCAAAATTTAAGGACTGTGCTGTTTTAAATAATTCATCTTCATCGCTGAAATCTGCATTATTAGTTTGTTCTTTTATGTAGGAAGTTTGTTGTTGACTTTTTAAATGATTAACTGGATTATTATAATTTTGCCTAAAAGATATTGGTGCAGTTGTGCTGGTGGTCGTGGTGGAGCTTGTTGTAGAGCTGCTTGTCTGTCTTTGCCTATTAAAGTTATTTCTCGCATAATCTACTTCATATAATTCCGGATGATATTGGCCATCATCTTCATCGGGATTGTAATAAGGATTGACTGTAGTATAAAGTGTTGTTGTCGTAGATTTAGTTTGAGATTTTTGTGCTTGATTTGAAGGTCTTACGGTTTGTTGGTTTTGATAGAAATTGCTATCGTAGGCTTTATTATAAGTTGAAGGCTTAAAAGTGGTGGGGAGATATTTGCCTTTAGGCACTAAGGTTGAAAACTTTTTATTATTATTACTGGTGCTTGTGGGATATGTTTCACTATCACGTTGTGTAGTGGCTTTATAGTTTACACTGCCACGGCTTATAAATCCTCTTGGTTTCGCTTCGGATTTGGCTGCTAATATTGGCTTCTCCTTGATTTTTTCAGTAGTTTTGACGGTTTGCCTTTGTGGAGCTCGAAATGGTTCAGGTTGTTGATTATTTATGCGTGCTAGTGGTTGCCCACGTGATCGATAGTATTGCGGCTCAACATTTGTCTTAACTGGGGCTTCAAAAATTTTTGATGGCGGTTGAGGCTTAAATGGTTGTGGTGGCTGTGGTTTTATTTTGGTAAATTCATTAAACTCATTTAACTTTACAAAAGTCCTATTTTGTGAACTTAAATTTGGTTGTATTTGCTCTAGTTTTTGTGACTTTTTATTGGTTCCCAAAGGCTTATTATATGATGTTGTCTCAACTTTGTTTCTTTTCAATTCAGTATATTTTGTTGTTGTTGTGGGTTTATAGCGATTTGGATTATAGGTTGTTGGCTGTATTTTAGCTTGGGTCGGATAATCGTTAGGACCAAAGTTAAAACGATAAGCATTACTTTGACCCTGTACTGATCGGGATGTAGTGGTGTGAGTTGTTGTGTTGGAATGGTTTGCAGGAGTAGATGATCTGTATAATGAATAATCGAAGAAATCAGTATTGTAATATGAATGTTGTGTTACTTTTTTGGAGATGCTGGGAACAACAGTAGTAGTTGTAGTGGTGCTAACATCAGCAATCATTGTTTGTAAGGGACGTTTTGATCTAGCTGGTGTAACCCGCGACTTGCCAATTGTTGAAGCTTCTGATTTTTTACTAAAATCTGAAAAATCATTTGGTTTTAAGGGTGATTTAACTGTATGATCTGTCAAGTCATCTTCCCGGCCACCATTGCGGTTGGAAAAGAAATGCGAGCTATGCGAACCTTTAAAAATTTCATCTATTTCTTCTGTAATAGAAAAACAATAAAAATTATATAAGACTTATTTCTGACAAGGATCATATTGCAACATTGATAAACATTCATAATGCTAAGTTACAATATGATTTTGCAATAAAGTAAAAAAAAAATATATGATTCTGCAATAAAGTTTAGAAAAATCCAATTATGATGCCAATAAAGGTGTTAATTTCAATACAAAATTTTTAATATAAAAACAGCACATTACTAAATTATTTTTTTAAGTTCTTGGAGTTTATAACTAAAACAGTAAAAATTTAAATAAATGTTTTCAATATAAATTTAACTTACGTTTCGAATCATCATTGTAAATACGTTCTGTGGTTGTTGTGGTTGAAGTTGGTGTGTAATAACTGACAATGGGTTTCTTTGTTACTTCCGCTGGCTGTTTTTGCTTTTTCGTCTTAACATGTTGTTGTTGTTGTGTTTTCACATAATTATTATTGCCATTAAAGCTACCACGCGTTACAGTTTCAAAGTGTTTTGTGTAATTAGGTGGTTGATCAGGGCGTGACTTTTGATCTACTCGTGTTTCTTTAAAACGTCTTACATCACCTTAAGACAAGAGATTAAGTATTGTTAATTAAATACTAATAAAATATCTTAAGCAAAACGAATTAAATATAATTAAAAAAAAAATAGGTGCCTTGCTACAACTTTGTTGTTGTTTTATTACATACCACTTTCAGCTCTTTGCAAATGAAATGTTGACTCGTCTTCTTCGGCCAGTGGAGCACGTTTACTCTCAAATCCCGAACCTATACGGTAAAGATCAAAATTATCACTGCCATAATAAAGGACAGACTGTTCACAATCCACATCACCCCAGTCAGCACAGATTTGGGCTTCTTGATCAAATGCCGTACCATTTGGACATAAGAAACGAAAATCTTGTACCTAAAATCAAATAAAATAAAATTCATTATTTATTATGATTTGATTTTATATAAAAAAATTTTTTTCCCACGATTTTGACAGGTAAATACTTCAATGCATAAGTCAGGTTATTGAAACTCTTTGTCTAGGTATTAATTTTCAAAGGTTACTTCTTTAGAAACTCCTCTTTATTGATGAAACTTAATGTTAGTTTATTGAAGCAGTTTTTTGTTATCCAACATAATAAATAAACCTGTTTTTTTTAAATTATTTTTTCATTGTAGTTTAGTAGTTGTAAAATTAAATTAATTTGATTTTAAACAAATGATAATTTTTAATAAATATCAAATATATAAGTTCTCTAATAAATCTCATTCAAAACCGGAACAAGTATTTATTAAAAAGAAAAAGATTCAGCATTCAACTTTGATATTTTTTCTACAAAAGTTTTAATAAACTAAATAATTGACAAGAAAAGCGAGTGGGGTTAGCAACATTTATAGCAAGATGCAACCAAGCAATTGTCAACCATAAGTAAACAATGTTGTTTGCAAAAACGATCAAAACCATCTGAAGGTAATTTTTAACAAACAATCGACAACAATCAGAAGTTTTAAAAGTAAAACATTAAACAGCAGCTCAAACAGATTTAAAATTATGGTAAAAAACCTTAAGAAACCTCAAGCTAATCTACCTTTTTTTGTTAAGATCATGTTAAGTTGAACAGTTCTTTAAATACATTTTTAATTTTTTTATCTCTGTCTAAGTATTATTTAAAATTATTTATTTATAAAAAAATCCATATAATATATTATCTTTTTCGTACTTAATGCTAAGCAAACTTTTTATATAAATTTTATAACTAATTTTGCTTACAATTTTGTTTAAAAACGGAAAATTTAAAATTATTCTTTAAATGCAGCTTCAAAGCTGTAATTCTTATTTGTAAGTTTAGCCGTCTAAAACAATCCATTTAATATCTTCTTCTTCTTCTTTGTCCACTATATTCTACTACATAATATTTAATTACATTTTACCTTATATCTTAAGCATAACTTTATGTCATGGCTGCCAGATTTTAAACGATTTTTAGAAAATAGCAAAATGCCGATTCGACGATTTTTTTCTAAAAAGTGACGATTTTTTTTGATTTTCAAAGTACTACAACCTAAATTTATTTTTAAAGTCCATATGTTATTCTTCAATCAATTCTTACGCTATGTGTTTAAAGTGAAAAACATGTCAGTATGATAGACATTTGCTGTGGGTCGGTGATGCCCAATTTTAAACTACAAAAAATTTTTTTGCTCTTTTTGGAAGCCTATTAGTAATCATCTTGGGGCGAGTAATGTGTATTTTGTTTTTGTTTAAAATAACAAAATACATATAAAGGATCACTATTCGGCCTCCAAAAACAGTACATTATAGTTTTGTTTTACGAAGAGAAATTTAAGGAAAATTAGTTTGCAGAGCAATCAAAAATATGCAAAATCATATTTTTTTCTGTGCGGCGCATTTACCTATAATATTATTATTCGTCTGATTCAGAACTTTTGCAAAATTTTGACCTCGATTTGTTGGAGCATATTTTGCACATAACAGCATGTTTTGGCATTCTGAAGGGTATCACACAGTAATAAGGGCATATATCAGTGTGTTATTTCTTTATTACCCATAAGCAACCCTAGAAAGTATATATATTTTGGATCCTTATAGATAGGGAAGTTGATATAGCCATGTCCGTCTGTTCACTTGTTGAAATCAAGGTTCCGGAGTCAAGTAAAATAATACGGAACAGTTATTGGTGTCAAACTATTAGAAATATCCTGGAGACAATTGCGTTTTAAAATCAGCAAAATCGATTAACTATTTACTGAGATATAGAAAAAATCTAAAAAAAACAATTTTTTTAGGAAAAAGTTCGTAAATATACCTCTATATATCTTAGTAAATATAGTTATACTTGCAACAAAATTTGGCATGGATATTTTGAAATAATTTTTCAGATAGGATTAAGGAAAGTGGCATTTCTCCCATTGCACAATTATTGTGAAATATTTAATACTATATATCTGAGAATTTATAACAGCTCTGGAATTCAAATGTTCTACAAGAAGTAATTTTAAAATAATGCCCACCTTTTGGGAAAGAAAATTATTTGGTAAAGAGCAGGGGAAGGGGTAGCCCCCATACAAATGAATGATTTTTTTAAACTTTCGATACGCTATATCTCAGAAACTACACACAAAGAATAAACTAAATAAACTTTACTTAAATCAAGCCATAGCGGTGTCAAAAGTACAGTGAGTACGGTTTTTCTTAAATCAAGTACGAAATTTCTTACTCTAAGTAAAATTTTTTAAGTACGAATTTCTTACTTTTAGCTACAATTAAGCCAAAAAAGGATTGATTTAAGTTCGGAACCGTACTTGATGTGAAAAAGATTGATTTAAGCCGTAAACGGGATTAATTCGAAAATAAAAAGTAATTTTTTTGACTTGTTGAGCTTTATTAAAGAAGAAGATTTTATAAATTATTTTATAGACACTTAAAATTTACAATTTAATTTGAGAAAATGATTTAAGAAAATGTAAGTACGGATCGTACTTGAAAATTTCAAGAAAGATTTTGGATAAAATCAAGAATAAAATTCTTGATTTTAGAAATCGGTTTTTCGTTCTGTGTATAAATGTGTCGACTTTAAATGTTCTAGAAGACGTAATAGGACAAAAAAAGCCAACAACTTTTGTAAAAAAGTTATTTGGTTAGGAGCAGTAGAGCAGTAGCCCCTATAAAAATGTAAATTTTTTTATAGCAGTTATTGACTTGAAATTTACTACAAAAAGTAATTGCAATACATGTCTACATTTGAGAAAAAAAATTAGGAGCAGAGGCCTCCAAACAAATAAACTGGTTCTAGTTTATTTTTGATACAAAATATCTCGAAAAGTGTAAGAGTTATCGATTTTAAACCTTCTACAAAGTATTTCTATGATGATTTTGTTAGATAGAATCACGGGAAGTAGCTTCCCGGTTTTTATTTCAAAAACTAGAATAGCCCGGCACAAAATAAATTTATAATATTAATTGCTGTTCGAAAACAGCTTTGCAAAATCTGATGATTGGGTACACAAAAAATACTCATGTGAAGGGTTTAGAAGTCCTGACAATCCGCTTTTATTTGTTTTTTCCCCTATAATGAAATTTTTTTATAATGAATTTAAAGTTGATAGTGTTTATAGTTTTCAAAACAATATTTCAAAAAATTTTGATTTTATTAAATTTTTCAAAATGGAGACTTTACAGTAGGATTTATAGAATAGCGTTTAGAGTTTTCAAGTACACGCTATACATCGGAAAATTTTATTTAAATTGTGCAACTGTTTGGGGGCTACCACTCTTCTTACTCCTTTCCAAAATAAAATAAAAGTATGATGTAAAAACCGTTTTAATTGGAATAGATTGAACACAGGGAAATCAATTTTTCAACCTATAAGTATTCGTAATTCTTATACATGTACTCATCGTGTCACAAATAAATACTCTAGAAATTACAAACGGAATGAACAAATTAATATATTTAAGGGTATATGTAAAAAGGTTTAAAAAATAGCTTAGAGCCGAATAAATAAGACTAATAATATAAATTATTTATTACAAAAGTTAAAATAAATATATAGATATGAATTAATAAAATATATTTTAAACTTTTCATTTAAGATATTTTAAAATAAATACTTAGAAAAACTATAAGATTATCCAAATTAAAATAACTTCTTAAAAGTCCTTAAAAAAGTTGGTTACCTTGATGTTAAAACTCAAAATTAAACTCACACAGATTTTGTAAAAAAAATTGAAAAAATATTTTTATTATAATTTAATTCACATGAAATAAAGGCTTATGTTTACTTAAAGGTCATTTTAAGCAAATACTTTAACATGTTTAATAAAGCAGAAAATAAACTGGTAAAAAATATCAATATCCATGAAAAAAAAAATATAACCTGCAGAAAAAAAAACACAACTTACACACGCAAATACATATTTTAGAAGACGTTGTTGCTAGTCACGATATAAGAAAAAGTCGTTTTCAATACTTTTAGTCACCAAAAACTTAAAAAACAAACCATTGTTGTAGTCAATGTTGTCTTTGTGCAAAGTCTGCTTCTTCTTAAAGCTGGAGGCATCTGTTTTCAACACACTTTAACATTTAAAGTGGAAAATATGCCCCATGGTTTTACTCTAAACATTACATTCAGCGACATTCAGAAAACGAAACAGTCGTTATAAAAATTCTATGAACAAAAACAGAAAAAAAATTTTAATGTTTTTTTAATTTAAATATATTAACAGCAAATGTAACCGAGATTTTTTATAAAAATCATTTGCCAGTTAAAGTGCAAACGATCTTAGAGAGTCAATAACTAAACAACTAACCGGTGCTCCAAGTCATTCTTCATATCTGCAACCAACTACAATTAAACATTTGTTCATACACTTTTATCGATATTTTTGAATTTACACTTTAACATTTACGCGTGCTCAAAGGTAAAACATTAAACAAACTTTACTTAATTTTTTGCCTTTTTATTTATATTTAAATTTATTAGTTTTTGTTTTCAACAATTGCACAGTTTTATATCTTGCATTGTATTAAATGAACATTTATTGTTAAGATTTACTAGAGCATTGAATCTTTAAGACATTGATCTACAACATTTACGCTCTTTTAACATTCTAAATTTTAAATCATTTACTTTAAATTTTATCTTCATCATTGTTCGCCTGTTTTTTTGCTTAAAAGGTTTTCAAACAAGTAAATGTTTAATTACACACAAAAAACTACAAAAAAAATTTTTCAAACAAATTCTTGTTCAAAATAATTTATTTTTTTAGTCAATTTATTTAATAGTCTCTAATAATATTTTTATTTGATTTTTAAATCAAACAAAATTTTCGCCGAGACAAATAAAATATTTAACCAGCTCAGCAAAATTTTTTAACAGAAACTAAAATTCTTGCAAAATTGTTTGTCTAAATTTACAACTTTCGTTGTAGGTCCTCAGCCAGACAAAATATTTACTGATTCTCTGAAATTTGTTACTGATTCTACAACTCAGTTTTTTCTGTGTAATCTATTTGATTGCTAAACTATGGTGCAGGTGGCTTTGCTATACTGTTCAAAACGGAGCCTTGTGTTCTGCGCCACACGCTGCAGTAAACTTGGTTCAATTAAGCTGCCTTCTCGACGAACATTTTCTTTTAAAGACATAGGAGATTGAGGTAGCCCCATATAAAAAAATCTAAGGGAATTAAATTGGGTGACCTCGTTGGTTATGGGATGCCCTCAAAGCGACTGATCCGTTTTAGGAAAAAATTTTCCCGAAGGAAATTTATTAAAGCTCTGGCTGTGTGTGCATTCCTCTCATTGTGCTGAAACCACTTGTGTGAAGAGTACGATGGATGAGCTCGAAAATTTCGCAAAAAGATTTCGTTATCATGTGTCGAAAATTTTTACCGTTGGCATTCGTCGCCTGGCCTCGAGCATTTAAAAAAAAGGTCCGAATACCTCATGCGTGGTTAAGGCACACCAAACAGTTACCCTGGGGCAATGCAATGGTTATTGATATTTTAATCGAAGGTTGCGGGTTTTTGGTGACTTATAACGGTAGTTTTGCTTGTTGACGTGTCCGTTTAAAAGAAAATGGGCCTCGTCACTTTAAAAAATGGGATTTACAGTGCGAAAACGGGCCAACATCGTTTCACAAAAATTTGTGCGTAAATCAAAGCCATTTCCTTTTAGTTCTTGAACAGTTTAAATTTAAAAAGAATGAAACTTTAGATCCTTTTTTTAAACTTCCCAAATAATCGCCCTTGAAAGGCCCAGTGAGGCTGCTCTTTTTCATGTTGAAAATCGCGGATTTTTACGTAAACTGCTTTAAACCAGTTCAATGTTTTCGAGAGACATTCATAGCCGAAGAAGTTGTGCGAAATCTCTGCACCCACGAAGGAAATAAATTTACACTCAGTCCACCACGCATTCGCCGAATACTGAACTTTGAACAAAATTTTTGATGAGCAATTACGTAAGAATCATCACTTTTAAAAAATGTCTTCACAGCGAACGCGCGCTACTAACTCGACCACTGCGACATCGTTACTGACAAATCCGCAATCGATAATCCTAACCGCGCTTCCTCCCTCCACACCGTATATTACTTTTTTAAAAAATCGTATTTAAATATATAAATTTGCCACCAGACACCCTGTAGAAAGTGTGGGAAAATAATTTTTCATGCCTGTTGTTATCTGATAGTAGCAACGATGAAAATATCATATAACCAATCCCAGAGGATGGTATTGCTTTGGCAGAATAAGGTCGAAAGAGCAGTTCGCCAGCTTAAGGAATACAAGGCAGCAAGAGCTGATGGGTTGCCAGCTGAACTGTTTAAGACCAAAGGGCAACACGTTGAGAAGGGGTAATCTGTCAAGAAGAACGCATACCAAAGGATTGGTACAGTGTTTTTATTCTGTGCACAAAAAAGGAGACAAAGAAGTATGCGCCAACTACAGATGGACAAGTCTTCTTCCCATTGCTTACAAGATAATGTCCAGCGTATTGTGTGAAAGATTCGATTCAAAAGTCGACAAGACAAATGGGTAATTTTAACGCGGCTTAAGACCTGCAAAATCCACCATCGACCACATGTACCCACTACGCCAAATCCTGGAAAAAAAAACCAAATACTTGTCGCCAATAAGGCAGCTTCTGATAGCCCCATACTTTCAACAGTGTTAAGGCTTAAAGGTTACAATTGAAAAAAAAGTGTGAAGAAAATATGAAATTTTATAAGAAAATAATAGCTACGGCTTATATAAGAAGATAATTATGTAATTTTTTACAACTTTAAATCAGGTTTATTTAAAAAAAAATAAAAAAAAACAAAATTTGTTAAAATCCTTAAAGATAACTTTAACACGAGTATATTTTTAGCAAGAATATTAAAATTTCAAATTAAATAAAATTTATTTTTTTATTTTACTTACTCCTACTCCTGCTACTTTAACGCAGACATGAAACATCTGACATTGAGTCTCAGGATCTGCATAATAGCCGCCAAGTATTTTGTCATGACATGTAAATTGTGTTTGTGGCATATTTTGTAGACTGTATGTTGGCCATGGTTTTCTTAGAAATGATGACCCCTGGCCATGTACTGTATTTGTTATTGTTAAAACAATTGCTACAAAAAAATAAACAAGCAAAAAATTTTTAAAAATTAATAAAAAAAAAAATAAGATGTTTTAAGCGTAAAATTATGTAATATAAAAATATTTAAAAATTATTTTAATGCATTTTGCTTCACGGTTTTTTTTTTTTGCAAGTTTAACAAAAAAATCGACATAAATTTGTTTTTGTTTTTAATTTGCAAATAAAAAAATATATTACAGCCATATGTATGTACGTCCATGATTACGTAGATAACAAACTAACAAAATTCGTTTTCAAATACGCAAGATTTCAATATTAATTTGCAAAGATTTTTCATATGAGTTTTTTTGATGAAACAATTTTTGTGTCAAAAGCAGTACCAATTAAAAGTTGGGGTTTCAAAAAAATTTTAAACGCATATTTATAGTACATAAACCATTATTAAACTGTTTAAACGTACTAGGAACTAAAGCCAAGTTTTTTATATTAATTAAATAAAGATAAAAGAGTGTTTTGAGATTAAAAATATTAAATTTTAATAAATTTCAGTACAAACTTGTTCTAGAGTCTCCAGTTTGTTTTTAAGTTTTGTAACTTTCGCTTTTAATCTGGGTCAAAATTTCTAGTTTCGTATTTTTAAATCGCAATTCTGAAGAATTTAAATTATATGCAATAAGGTGAAAAAATGACTTTTTGTCCGCTTAGCTGACTTCTGGCCCTAATGGAGGTCAACAGAACTAGAAATATAATTTAAAAAAAAAAATTTTTTAAACCAAATTGACTTTCAGCCTCAATCTGAGTTTTCTTAAGTTAATATTTTAAGACTCATAATTTTAAAATATGCAAGATTCTAAAAAACGGGAGAATATGTTCAGGTTTTTTTACCCCTTTTTTTCATATTCCCATACTAAAAATCTCAAAAAATGCAGAAGTACTTAGTTAAAATAATATTAACGTTTCAATGGACCCCAAGTGGTACAAAATTTCAATAAAGCACCAATAAATTTATTTTATATTTATGAGACCAATTAAACGCAATTTGAATAAAGTTTCTTACTTTACTGGTTTAAAAATGGACTTATCCTTTTTCGTCCCTAATTGTTCAATTTTTTGGAAATTGTTGATCAAAATTTATATTATGTTTGTATGGAATTTTCAAAAAGTACCAAAGTACAATATTTTCACCCTTTTTACCCACTGGGAGCCAAAATTTCAAAATCGTTTAAAAATTTATTTATATGTTTTGATAAATGCGAACGCAATTTAAATTGCTTCTTTATATTTATTAGTTAAAAAGTTACAGAAATCAATATTATTTTACCCTGTATTATAGTTGGGGTACATGAGCAATTTCGAAAAAGTGTCATATGGATCTGTTAATTTTTTACCTAGAAAGAGATACTTTTTTACGTTTTTGTTGATTTTGTTACTATCGTGGTTATCATACCGATTTTTTCCCATTTGGCCTAAAAACTTCTTCAATAATAACACCCAAGTTTTAAGTTCTGTGTGGGTAGGAATTATCCAGTATAAAATTGCATATTTAACAGGAAAGATAAAAGCAAAAACAAAAATTGAGAGTTACAACAACAGATCTTTTGATTTTTTTTTTGGTATTTGCGATTCATACTTGCCCTATAAAAAGCTAAATACGAATCGTACTTCAAATTTCCAGTACTATTCGGATAAATTAAGGATATTTATCCTTAATTTTAGATTGTGTATTTTCTGTGGATAGTTTAAAGCATTTTTGAACACCATTTTGTAACTCTGGAAACTGTGGAAACCAGTTTAATATCTATAACATACGGCGAGGAAGCTCCAAAAATTAATTTATTCATACTTCCGGGGCAATAATTAAAAGTGCTATCTGACAGAATTGCGTTAAAAAGATACTTGGATATTTAGGTTAACATCTTATGCATTAAACACATTCAAGCTACAAGAACACAGGAACACACAAACACAAAAGTTGCTTGCTTTATTTGTTTCCGTGTGGCTGCTACTCAATTATTTACTAAACTACCACTACAAAATAAACATATGAGCAATATGACTTTCAGTGGTGCCACCTAAAGTCTTTTTGTATTATTTAGACTATATTTTTTGTATCTCACCTTATTGGCAGCACTAATCTGTTAACTGTGGCGTACAGAAATAGAAATTAGTTTAATTTCGACCACGCCACAAAGTTAGCATTGACAGCAACCCGTAGGCGTGTTGCCTTGTAGCCATTAAAAAAATTATTCTCATAAGCACACGTGTATTCTATTTTTGACTAGTTGTTTTCGGTAGTCTGTGGCGAGGAATAAGTGCTTAAGTCTATAAAAGCAAAATTTGAGTTGATGGCACCTTTGTGATCTCCATAATAATATGTTCCCAAGTAAAAAGTTTTAATAATTGTTAAAGAAGTTATTATCGTATCTAATTTTTATTTCTAAACATAAGTAAGTTTTTCATTACATTGTTTGAGAAAGCGCTTGAGTTTCGCTATTGTGGATAACTCATTAAACATATTCAAAGAGGTAAAATTTATTAGGATATTGGTAAATAAAAAAAATAACCAAAATTACTTCAAACTGCTCTTCTGCAAAACAAAAATATAAGACCTAAACACTTTTTTTTTATTTCCAAAGACATATTTAAACCATTATTATTGTGGTAACGAAGTGCACCGGGCTTGCTCTAATTTATTAAAAAAAAAGAAAATTCTTTCTGACATGCATACTCAATAGGGCGCACCTTGTTTATGAAAAGTGCAAGATTTCACCATAACTCCCCCCAGAAATGGTCCCTGTAGTAAAAGAAAATACATACATACATACATATTAGAACATTTTAGACAAATTTCATAAGGGGATGGCGTGCCGTATCTATCCGAAGTTGTAAACTTTATGCAAAATTAGCAAATTTATTTATATAATGCCGCCCTACGAAAAAACTCATAGGTTTGAGATAATTTAAAATGATGATAGTATGTAAGTTGCTATTTTAAATTATTTTATAGCCATTTTTGTGAACTTTTTAGGAGTTTTCTTATATTAAATATAATTTTAATTTTTAAATTTACTATTTTTTAATTTCTCTTAAACTTATTTAATTTATTATTTTTTTCTGAGCAAAATGTTGCCATTTTATTTTGAGCACTTTTTTAAAATCACATGCACCTTAAAAAGTGGTAAATTTTAAGGACCTACAATAGAACTAATATTTTAGGCTGCACATAATTGTGGCAAATGGTTTCGTTAAATTACAGCATACATTTCCTCATCCTCATCTGATGAAAAATATATAACTGATATTATATAACTCTTTTTGTTTGCCAGTGCATATTTAAAATATTGAAAACGTTATCTTAATTTTTGTGAACGATTGGGGGGAATTTTCCCAAAGCAAATTCTTTGAAACTCTGGCTGTGTGTGTAGTCGCCCCATTCTGCTGAAACCACGTGTGTGAAGAGAATTATGAATGAGCTCGAATATTTGGCAAAACGAATTCCGTTAACATGCGTCGATAATTTTCCCTGTTGACAATTGTCGCCTGCCCTCTTGAATTTTCGCAAAAGAAATGGTTTTGCGTAAATTAAAATTACTTTCTTTTAGTTCTTGAACGATTTGAATTTTAAAACGATGGAACTTCAGATCCTTTTTTAAAATTTTATAAATAATTGCTCTTGGAGGCTATTTTTCGTAGTAAAAGTCGCGGATTTTCACTTAAACTGCTATCAAACTGTTCAATGTTTTCGGGAGTCCTTAAAGATCGACTGGGTCCTGGCCATAGGACATTCATAACCGAAGCAGTTGAGCAAAATCTCTGAACCCACGAACGAATTAAATTTACACTTTGTCAATTGCGTGTTTGCCGAATATCGAACTTTAAACAAAATTGTCGACGGGAAATTACATATAAATCATTACTTTAAAAAAATGTCTCTACACCGAAAGCGCGATGCTTACTCGACCATTGCGACATCGTAACTGACAAATCTACATAATCGATAATTCCATCGGTTCCACCCTCCTTTCGCACCGTTTATTTCATTTTAAACCTATCGTACTTAAAAATATAAATTTGGCACCAGGCACCCTGTACTAAGAAGAAAATGTTATGTGCTTATTTCTATGCTTACAAGTTATCTCCTGAATATTAATGTTTTTATTTTAATTCTGAATTTTAAAAATGATTACAGCCTTTTCATATATTTCAAACAAACTGATAAAACTATATTCTAAAAGAATATTTCAGCAACAAAAAAAAACCAAATTGTTTTAAATTAATTTAAATTAAACTTTTTTAACATTCTTAAATATAATTCTAGTATTTCCTAATGATGGATGGTTATATGGTTTTAAGCAAGTAATTACATTTAAAGAACGTCAAGATAAAAAATTGCTATTGTTAAATAAAAATATAAAAAATAAAATTTACTTTTTGCAAATTTTAATGTAATAATAATAGAGCTGTAGTCTGCGAAATAAAAAAAAGAAGTTGATGAGTTAAAAAAATACACACTTGAAAATCATCAAGATATTCGTCATCATAAAAAAAAAAAATAAAAAATACAGATGAGTGTTAACACCCATACAACACACATACATTTACATATATTTTGTTAACTTTGTTTTTCTTCCTTTGTGTAGATGAGTTAGTACTTCACATTGTTTCAATTCGAATACAAACCATAAAATTAACATTAAATTTGAATATCTTTTTATAAACATTTTTCACATGGATGCTGGTTATTGCAGTTTCAGTAAAATTAGAACATTTTCTGCTGAATTGTTTTTATTACACAAAAGCAAATATTTGATAACGAAACAAGATCATCAAATAGTTAGTATCGCCAACATCTGCCTCTCATCTTTCAAAATCACAGATTTTTATTTAAAAAGAATTTTAGAATTTTTAGTTTCTTTAGATAATTTAAACAAGTAGGAGCGCTACATTCGGCCGTGCCGAATCTTATGTATATTTAACTTTTCTTCTTATAATCCCAGTGAACCGGTAAAGCTAAGTTGTTTCAAAATCTGTTTTAAAATGAAATTAAATATGTTTTTGGAGACCTACGGGAAATCGGTCTAAGACTATTGACGTGAACGGTTCCTTAGGGTAGGGACTGTTTCTATTTCTTGCCTTTATATGAAGATACCTGTCACTTTTACATTGCGTTGTCATTAGAGGGGGCAAACTAATACCTCGGAACGGCTTACAGGCAAATCCTATAAAATCAACTTTTTCTTAATTGTTAAAGATCCTGTTTAATCTACTTTGTTTGTATTTACGCGTGTGTGTGTATATATATATATATGCAGATGTTTGTTTATTGTAGGGATCAGTATTTCTATTTTTTTTTCTTAACCTCTTTAACACCTTTTAACCAGTTACTTGGTGTGTGCTTTTTTAACCGATCACGACTAATAACTTTTGTCCAAAATATCTTTTGTACCTAACAGGACGAGAACGGCGACCAATTGATACACATTTCCCGCAGGGAGGTTTAAAGCCGTAAGCTGTATTTAAAATTCAGACTATTAAACATTTTATAAAATTATTTAAAAAAAACAAGATGTTTTAATTTTAAATGGTTAAGCTAGACACATTTCGATTTAAAAGTTAACTTTTAGAATTTTATTTTTATAGTAAATGGATTAATACTAAAATATATATTAACTGTCCAACACAAAATCGAAAATTTATTTAAACCTTGTAGAAAATAATATTTTACACATGTCAAACAATTATTATTGCAAAACATCTTAATTATTATTTGGTATATAAAGTTAATTTAAAAATCCATTTTTAACTTATAACAGCGATACATAATTATTTATGAATATGTTATAAGTCCCAAGACCTTGAATTCAATTCGCATACGCACTTTAAAAGGCAAAAACTGCAAAAAGAGATAAAGATAATATTGATAAAGATGCTGCTATGTTAGTAAAATGCCAATTTAAATGGTTTTTATTTAAAAGCTTTAAATTAAGGCAAACTCATTATGACTTAATACGTACAAAAAAGCAACAAATATTCACACGATTTTTCAGCAACGGACAGACTATTTACCAATTTCATATTTCTTATATGAGTAATAATCTCGTGCAGGTTGCTCATGTCCTCATCACACCAAACGTTGCGTGTGGTTAAGATTACATATGTGTATCGTGTAATTACCTTCACTTTATCATCCGTCAATCCATCAATGGTCATAACAAGCACACTTTATGTGTAATTTAACGCCCGACAAAATGCCACTTATAATTTTGCTTTTATTTGTTGCTACTACTGTTTTGGTAAAAGCATTTTTTTTGTCACGACTGTTAAATTAAAAATTGTAAGCATTTCTACATAACATATCAACATCATACATATGTAAGTATTCATGTATTTTCTTAATTTTTATCAATTAAAATATAATTTTAAGCGTCAGTTTGAATACTCTGCAATATCTAGGTAGTGGAAAAACAATGCGTTTTTGCTACAGTTTGTAACCACTTAAAACAGTATGTTAATATCCACCTTTGTTTGTACCACTATTCCAGTCGATTAAATAGTTTTTGTCAGTCTGTTTGATAACTTAATTATAATTATTATTATTTTTTTTCGAAACTTTGTAAAGATTGAAAAAAAAAAGATATTAATGCGAAAACCATTTTAATGCACTACCAAAAGTCACCATAACTTGCAAACATATATTACAGTTGTTGGTGCCAATACAAAACTAAATGGATTATGATGTAGGGCATACTATGTTTGAACTTGACTTCCTTAATTTATTTATTGTTGCTTTTTTATTTGAACATGACTTTTTTAAATGGTTATAATATATTTAATTTGAAACCTTTTGTTGTTTTAAGAAACATTTGTGTATCTAAACAAGAAAAAAAAGTTATAGTCGTTCAACCCAACCATATTATACACTACACTACTTTTGTATGGAGCTCTTTGAGGAAAAGACAGATAATGTACATATGTGTGCAAAATTTTGTAAAAGTAAAAATTTTCGAGTCAGCTGTAGTAAAAATGCCTTTTTTGGGAGGGCATGTGTATGAACTAATCATAATCGTGTGCAAATTTTGTTAAAATAGAGTAATATTCGAGTCAGCTATAGCCCAAATTGCTTATTCCAGGAGGACATTTTTATAGAGACTATGTCGGAAAATTGACCGATCATCACCATAAACAATAGACTTTGTGCCAGTGTCAGAAGACTTATTTGTGCTAAATTTTATCAAAATATCTTTTAAATTGCAACCTGTACTTTGATTATAGGAATACATGGATACCAAGCCGGACGGATGGGTGGACATGCCTTAATCGAATATTAAAGTGTTTTTGAGTTGATCGGTATGCTGGAAAGTGGGTCTCTGACGATTAGTTAAGGGCACCACAAACATTTACACAAATGCATAAAATATACATAAATAAACATGCTAAAAACCCAATAAATATGGTTTTCAAAAATATAGAAAACAATATTAAGGCCCATTATTATATGTTGTTGTTTATTAAGGAAACTTTAGCTGAAGTTAACTCTAATTGAAATAAGCAATAAAGTCACCTTTAAAATTTTAAATTATTACAACTTTCTTTTAAGTTAAACAGAAAATGTGTTTGAAGTATGGCAGTACCAGAGCAAACCCCAACTACTTTCTGAATATTGGAGTATGCAGTGGCAGCAACGACTTTTTTTCATTTGTCTGCTCACGCCAACAACAAGCAAATGTTCAATAAATACGGCAACTTTGAATAATGAATAAACTTTAGGTTAAGTCTTAAATGTAAAATGAGCTTCTCTTTAGCTTATCGGACACTTTATCTTAAAGCATACTTGTTACACCGATAATGTATTTATCTGTACTATAACATCTTTACTTTAGCCTATCAAACATATATAATAATGGGCCTAAGTGTCTAAGATACACAAGTTGCTCAAAATGCTATTTTTAAGTAACTAAAGTGAAGGAGGCCCTATATTCCTAATAGGAATTTCAAAGATTATATATACATATGTGTAAAGTTAATGTGGTGATAACATATTGAACAACTTAAACAAAGTAAACTAGCTTCAGTCAACAAAAGCTATTTAGTTCTAATTTTCACTAGGGCCAACAGTTAGCTGTTTTACTTATAACAAAGATGTAATTATG
Organism: Melanophora roralis; assembly: GCA_963583895.1. Taxonomy (NCBI): domain Eukaryota; kingdom Metazoa; phylum Arthropoda; class Insecta; order Diptera; family Rhinophoridae; genus Melanophora; species Melanophora roralis. The sequence goes on along the minus strand of OY757187.1, from coordinate 27,001,661 downwards.
TGATGATAAATGAAATTAGAATGCGAATAAGATAAAAAAAAGGATTATATGTGAGTTAAGTTTCGTATAAACAACATAGAATAGTAATGTAGGTCCAAATCCAAATTCTAGTAAAAGTGTTTTTTAAACAAAACAAATTTGCATTCAACCTAAGTAGTACCAAAGAGTAAGAGTGCTGACGAAAGATCGTAGCTGGTCTCAAAAATGCATTATAATCAGCTAATAGCGGAGTTACTTAATCTTTTAATAAAATTTTCATTCTAAGTTATCACACTTTTAAAAATCAACTTAAAAACCGAATTTCTTATTAATTATTATAAATATTATATTTGTACCTTTACATGGTGATAGCCCAGGCAGAAATACACGATTCTAAAACGATGGTCCAAAAATGTTGTACCACCACAGCCCTGTAAACACGAAATTTCGACTCTTTCAAAATATTGTACCATTACAGTTCTGTATACACAAAATCGCAACCCTAGTTTGTATATGTCAAATTTGCTTTCAAAATAAAAAATGTTTATATTTTTAATTTAAAAAAATTTATAAACGTAAGAAAAAACTAAAAAAATTATTAAGAAGGGTTGGAACGTCTTTTGCATGTTTTATTTTGCTACATATAAACATATTTATTTAAGGAAATCTCTTATTTAAAAGCCTAAAGTAGCAATGTCTATTATTTTAACAAAAACAAGCCGAACTCCTAAGACGGAAAAGATAGAAAATGTTATTCGAATTCCGGAAATTTAAACATATAGTATTGCTACAACATAAAAACCAAGAGTCGAAAGACGCCCATTTGACGTTATTATTTTAACATTGAGACAGCATTGTTAACTTGTTATATATACGTTATTTTGATATTGAGAGTCCTCTCCCAACGTCGGAACAGAATCGGTTTGATTGTCTTTTTCTGCCTGGGAGGGTTTACATACATCAGTTTGTCGTTTTATTAGTTATTTCTACAGTAATAATTTTCAACCCCATAAAGTATATAGATTTGGGATCCTTGTAGATAGGGAAGTCAATTCAGTCATGTGCGTGTGTTGATATTAAGTTTCTGGAGCTAAGCTAAATCACCGAGTTTTGGTGTTAAAAAAATAAATCTCAAAATATAATAATTCTTTTTTGATTTTTATAATTCTTGTCAAAAAAAATATTATTTTTTTATTTTTATATATTTTTTTTGTTTGGCAAAATTATTTTTAACTTTTAAATTTTTATGGAAATCAATTTTGATCATACCACATGCTAAATTATTTTTGATTTTTATATAAATTAAATGATTTAAAAATTTTTTTGTAAAAAAAAATATTTATTTTTTCTTGGCAAGAAAATAATTATTATTTATCGCCCAATATTGGTATAGATTTAAAAATAACTTAAACAAATTAATTTATTTACTTTATATTGGGACTTTCAATACTGTGTTTTGATTTTAAAATAACTCCCTAATTTTTTTTTTTTTCAAAATAAGGCAAAATCCGTAGAACGCAGTTACAAATATGTATTTTAGTATATGTGATGATATTATTTATTTTAAAATAGTGTATGTTAAAATATTTTTAAGGAAAATATAGTATTAATATAAGCATTCTAGAACAAAGTACAGTCCGTGCATCAGCTGCTGTCTGTCGACCGCCAAGCGCGTAACCTTCGCCCAAGCCATCCTCAATCTCGACGTCGAAGTGGATGATTTTTCAACTCAAAACTAAATGAGCGATGAGGCTCATTTCCACCTCAGCGGGTACGTGAACAAGCAAAACTATTACTTCTGGGGCACCGAAAGCCAACGAGTGATGCCCTAAGAAACTACATCCGCTCAAAGCGACTGCATGGTGCGCTGTTCGCGCTGGAGGAGTTACCGGGCCATTTTTTTCAAGGACGCCGCTAATCAAATGACAATCGCCGCAACTAAACAAATTAGGACTGGAGGACATGTAGTTCCAACAGGACAGAGCAACGGCACGGACTGCACGGCCACAACCGATATTCTAAAGGCGGCGTTCCCGGGTTGCCTCATTTCTCGTTTTGGCGATTAACATTGGCCCGAAAGATGGCCCAATTTAACTGTTTCAGACTTTTTTGTGGGGTTTTTTGAAGTCCCGTGTTTAGGTGAACAAGCCCGAGATCCTGGAAGTACTCAAGGATAACATTCGGCACGAGTGCGAAAATCTGTAGCCCGAAGTTCTCGCCAAAGTGATGAAAAATGCCATAAAACAAGCCCGTATAGCAATCAATTGTGACGGCACCCATTTGGCCGGTATCATCTTCTCGACTTGACCAATGAAATTCTAAAGGTTCAAAAAACCATAATCAAAAAAGAGGATCGAAGTTTTTCATTTAGAAAAAAAATGAGAGTCAAACAACATCAGGTGACTTTTTGTGGTCCACCTTGTATAACTAAAACCATTTTTAATGTAACTTACGCCCTTTGGAGTTTAAAAAAATGATTCCTTAAGGCGCCAGTTTTATATCTCTAAAAGTAATATAAAAACTAGAATTTGTCCCTATTTCGAAATACAAGAAAAAATAGCAACAGATGTCAAGTAATTACAAAAAATTATTTGATTATTAACCAAAAAACGTTTTTATATTAAAAATTTTTTTGTTATGCCAGTTGGGCTTGAATATATTTTAATTGTTAAAAAAAATCAATTTACGATGGCTGGTAACAAAAATATTTTTCAACAATAATATAATTGTATTTACTATTCGGTTGTTAATATGCCAATTAGTTTGTCGTAATTTTTTTCTGTGTAAGCTTTACATAAAAAAAATTTGGGGGAAAAATAAGATTTATTTTTCATTTCAATGTAACTTAGGGTTTTTTTTTGATTTTATATGACCAAATATTAAAATTTTAATTTACTTACCACAAATAAACGTGCAAATATGTAAATTTATCCTTAACATGATGTATAAAAGATTATAATTTGTAATCCCAAAAAATTGTTGTTAAAATGATTTGTTAAAAAAAATATTAATAATCCGAAATGGTAAAGAAAAATAAAGTTTTCTAAAGTTACACTGAAAATAGGAAAAAAATAATATTTTTATTTTTAAATATAATTTTTTTTAACACCTTGACACATTCTTTAATTTTTTTTTAAGTTTAAAAATACATTTTTATTTGAAACAAAAAAGGCGTTAAATTTTTATTTTAAACCGTTTTGTTTTCTAAATTTTAATTGTTATAATATCATATAATTTTTTTTTGAATTTTAATTTTTCTATTGTCACAAATTATTTAGAAATACTTTAAATTTTTTAATGCTAAATTAATGTTTTGTTTGTGTTATTACTCAAGCAATTTTTAAACGTTTTTTAACTATATGTAAGCACTCAACTGGAAACTAAATAAAAATATACAAATTGAAATTTTTAAGCTCTTAAGTAAGCTCTTGTTTTTTTTATTTTTTTAACACTTTTTGTGTGGTAAAATATTAATCACTGTTTTTCTCGTCATTTTCATACATTAAGAATGTTTAACGAAACGCTTAACTGTTTTATTTAATAGTTTTTAAGTTCAACATCCATGCAACAAGTAACAATAGTTTCAAAACAATAAACACTTTAAGATAAAGTTGTTTTTAAATTACCCGGTATAGAAGACGCACCAAACAAAGCGCGAGACACAACTAAATAGTTAATGTTTTTAAAGCGAAATGAACTTTAAAATCCAAAGAAAAACTACTAAAGCCCATCATCATTAATATCATAAGCAGCAACTTTACATCAGCAACATCGTTACCAAACTCTTAAGCACACACACACATGAACACAAGAGTTTGCAATATTAACATGACTATCAGAAGCTAACAAAAACAACGACAAACTATCTTAAGTTATAAAGAAGATGGATCTCCTTAACACATACATACAGCCAGCCATACGTACATAGATTCGAATGCATAAATTCAAATAAAAGTCAATTGCTTATATACCTATACATGCGCATGTATATATATATATATATATATATATATATATATATTTGTAGATGATTTGAAATTTAGAATCTTCTCGATTAAAACTCATGAGAACAACTATGGACTACAACTAAGAATTTTTTTTTGTATCCCAGTCGACCAAATCGCTGTCAAAGACATTGTCTCTAAGGATGTCTTCAAGATATTCCCAAATTTTACTTTCGAAAATAAGCAGCAAACTAAAAATAAGCTGATGTCAAGTATATTTCCTCTATATATTAAGTCTTTTTTAATACGGCCACCTAATTTATTACAAAAACCTAATTTATTATGCATATAATTGAAGATAGAGATGATCGATCCCTTGATTTTTTAGGAATACTCTCAACAGTGAACGTAATTTTTATCATTATGGACTAATATTAACTACCTAGTTTTAAGATTTGAATACTTATTGTTAGTTCGCCACAGGCAAAGATTCAATAATAAAAATATGAAAAAAAATTTTTTATCATTGTTCTTTAAAACAGTGACGGTGATCGCTGTTTGTTTTATTTAACCTTGTATAATATATCAAATTTAAAGTAAACGCACTGAATTAATAGTTAATTCACAGGAACACCCATAAATGTTTATTTTCATAACATGGAATTAAAAGTAAAAATATCGCAGTAACAGTTACTTCACGTTTTATTTTACAATAGTTACCAGTGATTTTCAAGTCACAGGTACAGAAATATTGCATACCTCTAATTTATATTAAAATTTCTTCAATGATTGTCCTTTCAATGTGCTTCACGACTTACTATGGTCTTGTACTGATTTGTCATTTGGTGTACTGAATAAAAATTGGTGTACTAAATTATACTGATTTAAAAAAGGACTGATTTTGCTGATTTTTCAATATAATTTGTTTTATAAATTTTTTCTTCAAAAAATTCGTTTAGAAAATATTAGATACCGCAGATGACTCGTGCTGTAATTGAATTAGGAAATAATTTTAGATCGATCCCTAAAGTTGAAGGTTGTTGTAAGGCTATTAAGCCTAAAACGAACCTATTTTAAAATAAAAACAAAATATCGATAAAAAAAATAAATGTTCGCCTTAGTTATAGATGTTTGGAGAGCATTATCAGTTGGGATGTTTTAAAATCATGTTTGCCATGCAATTGTATGCATAATTATTTGAATACGCTTATTTCTTATGTGGTATATGTGTCGTGTGGTGAATTTTATAAACGTAGAAGTATGAGAGAGACGAATCTTAGACGCACGAAATTTTGCATTAATGTTCTGGCAATTTTTAAAAATTTGTAAAGTGTAAGGTTTTAATAATTTTTGTTCGTGTTAAATGTTATGTGTAAGAAATCAGAAAAATAATAAAATTTTAAAAGTTTATTTCGATTAAAGGTTAGTTACGGATCAGCCGTTAAAGGAAAAGTAACAGCTTACTTGGATCACCAACTTCTGTCTGTTTGTGTTACCAATAAAAAGGGATCTACATATACAACCCCTTGACTGGAAGGCTCCCTGGTCAGCAGGGGATTTCAAGTTAAAGCCTCAATTTTATATTATAAGTTTTCTTTAGACTTGCAGAAGCTTCATTGGAAAGAGTAGATAAATAAAGCTTATGCTATATATGGAGCATGCTCAGCGATATAAAATTTTTGTCGAAATGTCAATTAAGTAAATACAGTTGACTATTGAAGGTTGTGGTAGGAGCAGACAAATCTAAGACAATGGAAAATCTGCTTTGCTCGGCGCTTATCAGAAGACAAGTTTGGCGTTCTAACAACTACTTTGTTGGATATTAATTGACTCTTTCGAACTGTGAAAGATTTAAGATGTTGGGGTACGCCGAAGTTTAGAAATGGCTAACAAATTAAAAAAGTGTACAGTTTGCTTACAGTTCATCCAAAATTTACTAAGAATATTTTTATTTTCTTGCTAAATATACTTTTAAATATTCTTTAAACGAACAATAAAACGAATGAACCTACCATACCTTACGTGGTAAACATAAAGTACTGAAATTTTTCCGTTACAGCTGCGAAAACATTTTTTTGTTAACTACCAGTCTACAAAGCAAAAAAGCCCAAAACTTTCCATAAACACTCCAAAAGCTTAACGATACTTCTTTTATTACGAGCTCCCAGCAAAATTTGACACTTTTTAAGTTTATCACAGTCGCGCATGCATTTTTGGTGAATCTTCTCTTTGTTGTTGTTGAGGGCGAAACAAGACTCGTGTAGCAAATGCACACGTTGCAAATAATACTTACATCATCGCAGAAATAAAGGTTGGCTGTTATGCCATCATGTTGCAAAGTTAAGATAGATAATGTTGGCTGGTTGTTTCTCTAGTTTTTTAGTTGAATAAAAGACTGTCTGGATGTCTTTTATTTGTGTGTCGTTGCAACCCTAAGTTAGGATGATCGTCTCTTAAAGTTTCTTTTTATTCAATTGTCTTGTCTATTGCATTTTTTTTTTTGTTATTTCTAATTGTCTGTTTTTTATTTCAAAAAAATACACAAATACATATATAAAAACAACACAAACAAGAATTTAACAACAGCATTTATGTGTATTTGTGTTCAATGATGAGTGTGATTAAACAATGTACATACAAATATACGTACTTATGTACGTTCAACCAACCTGGAGGCCACCATAGAAAATGTCTTTCTAAGGTTTTTCTATAATTGTGTTTGGCGCATGTTATTTGCTTGCCAGCTACATTTTGATTTTTAAACTTAAAGCAAGTATGAAATGTTTAATACTTATCTGACTTGACTACAAATATTGATGGGAATTTTTTTTAACTGCTTAAAAAAGAAAGAACAAGAAAACAAAGAAGAAGATATATAAATAAAAAGTTAAAAAAATAGATTTACTTTCTTAATTGCTGCACATTAAATAAAAGTTGTCAGAAAAATCATCTTTAAATTTTGATCCATTTGCTTTTAACAGTTTGGATTTTTCTCTTCTCGTGATGTTGTTTTAAGCAGCCAGGAAACTTAGGCGTTTGAGTAGATGATTATAACGATTCAATATACATTTAAGTTTAAAACCTAATTTCAATTATACCGTTCGATTTTGTGACTTTTTCCCTACAAAATTTGAAAGCTTTTTTGTGTCTCAAAAGCATCGACATTGTTTCAATAAAACGGCATTTGTGGAAAGTTTCCCATTAGGTTGGGTAGGGAATTACAGCCTTAAAAGGCAAGGAAACAGCTCACTTAGTTCCGCTTATTCGGTCCCTTTCTCCTACTTGTAAAAGAAGATGAAGGTTGCAAATAGCAGATAAGGTGAAATATAAAGAAGAATTAGAAAGAACGAAAATTAGGGCAAAGCTCACTACTCATTGCTTATAAAAAAATGTGTTTCATCGGTTTCAAGCTGCATAAGATGGGTTCTGGCCTTTAAAAGCGATATTAATATAGAAGGCAAAGATCGGCAGCAAAAGCAAATAATTTTTAATAACAAGAAGTTGGGGATACTTCTTCATAAAAACTGTTTACAAACTCATCAGAAGTAACTCAAACAAAAAGCGATCAAAAGGGTTCTTTGTCCGAGGTTTGACCACAATGTAGGTATTCTACTGCCACTGCATTGCTCCAAGCTTAAGCTCGATATTTTTATAGTTTCACATTTGTAGGGGCAATAGTACTTCCCCTGCTCCTACTCACTACTCAAAAAAAAATTTAGGAAATTTTTTCTGATATGTGCATAGTTTTGTTACAACAGTGGCTTTATATAGGAATGTATGCATGGGCTATTTTAGGATTTTGCTTTTATTTGGGTCCATAGCAAATCGATCTTGCTGAATTTTAAGTAGCGTTCTGCCCAGAGATATTTATAATTGCTTGATACCAAGACGGTTTCCGTCCGACTTTATTTCGCTCCGGAAATTTGATTTTAACAGGCAAGCAGACAGATGGACATGGCTTAACCGACTTCCCAATCTATACGGATCCAGAATATATGTATACCTTATGGGGTCGCAAATTGATATTACATATACTACAAACAGAATGACAAACTGATATATTTCCTTATCACTATGGGAAGGGTATAATAAAAGATGATGAAATAAGTAACTAGTGATAAAGTTATAAAATGAGAATAAAACAAAGCGTTGTTGGTTGTGTGTAAGTTCTGTTACAACAACCACGAAATTCTTATATTGTAAAGTTTGTAAATTCTAAGATAAATCAAACATACACAGAAAGAAAAACCATTTTTTAAAATCAAGAATTTTATTCTTGAATTTATCCAAAATCGTTCTTGAAAATTTTAAGTACGATCCGTACTAACATTTTCTTAAAACAAGCCTATTCGGATTGCTTCAACAAATTAAGCAGAAAAAACTTGTTGTTTTAGTATATTATTTTACATTTAAAAACAAAGTGTCTTGGTGGCCTAGAGGTAGCGCGCTTGTGCTGCAGTGCGGAAAATTCCTTGTTCAAATCCCAGCTACGGTAAGTCCAAAAATGAAATTTTTAAATTATAAATGTTAAGTATCTATAAAATAAAAATTAAATAAAGAAAAACTTTATTTCTTTAATAAAGCTCTATAAGTCAAAAAAATTTCATTTAATTTTCGAAATTAATCCCTTATACGGCTAAAATTAATCTTTTTTTGGTTACATCAAGTACGGCTCCGAACTTAAATCAATCCGTTTTTGGATTAATTGTGGCTAAAAGTAAGAAATTCGTACTAAAAAATCGTACCTGAAGTAAGAAATTTCGTACTTGGTTTAAGAAAAACCGTACTCACCGTATTTTTGACACCGCTATGGCTGGATTTAAGTAAAGTTTTCCGAGATTATTTTTTGTGTGTATCAACTGTCAACTACAGAAGTGCGGATTACACTGAGTGCTAAAATCTTTGCCGGTTTTGCAAACGCATTTAACTCGGGTAATATCGGAAATAATTAACTTTAAAAATTATATTCATTTAAAGTTTTAGCAAAACCTAAGATATAAATGAAAATTTCTTAATATTTTTTTTTGTCTAACATTTGCCCATAGTGCATTAACCTCTACCAGTTTTACAAGGCACTATACTATGTCTCTAGTTATTGTGGCAGCAAAAGTAAAAGGCTTGACTAACGATGTGGCATATTGTTGTTGTCAATTGTGTCAAATATGTAGGTGAGTGTGTTGTTTATTTTTACATCAACAACAAAAAAAAAAACAATTTAACACATAAATATAACAAAGACGATGTAACATCATCTTTATTTGCTTAGAAACAAACAAAAAAATTAACCAGCTATTTCGCCAACCTTAGATGATGGGAATTTCAAGTATTTTAAGTTTTTAAATATATTTTCTGCAAAAGCTATTTACGTACATACATACATACAAACACACGTGTATATGCAACAGCAGCTTTACTATTTGCCTGAGTGCAATTGCAATAAAAAAAATTTTATGGCTGTTGTGGTGGTAGTAGTAGTATTTAGTTTTAAGCAACTGTATAGTGTCAGCAGTGTGGGAACACCAAACACACCCGCATTTGTCGCTTATTAACTACTACTATGCTTTTGGCAAATTTGTTTATTTTTATAATTTTTTTCTTATGTTTTTTAAAAATTTGAAATTTTCTTTTCTTTAAATTTTATTAACGTTTTTTTTTAAATATTACTCTGTGCAAGCAGAAACTGCATTAAAAATTTTTTTTGTAATTGTGTTGCGGTTTGGCTGACAGGCTGGCTGAGTTGCTGGTGATTTAATAAAAAAATAGTTGAAATCTTTTTGCTAGAAGATCTGGTTTAACGTTTTTAATATTTGTTTGCTACTAATGATAAATAAGAATTTTTGCAAACAGAACTTTTACTTTTATTTCCCAAGTCTTAGAGAACGTCATATGATAAACCTATTTCTTCATTTAACAAGCGTCATAACTGCACATTTTTTTTTTTTGTCTTAAGTTTTCTTATAAAGTTCAGGTAAAAATTAAATTTGTTTGAAGTTTTCTTTAACAGTTTCAATTACTTTAAATGTCATAAACAAAGCGCCGTATTGTCTTGAAGGCAATCTGGTTTAAAAAAATTCATTTTTTGAAGTCATTTCGCATTTTTTACAGTTCAGTTAATTTCCTCTAACCCAATATATGTATGTATTTGTATTTTGTTATTTCTGAGTTATTGTTTCATTATTTTTTTTTATTTCAAAATTAATTAGTAGGCGACAGAAAAGTGCGTGTCTTTGAAAACTTATAGAGTGATAGCGTGATTGATTAATGCATTTAGTCTAAGATATGTAGTATTGTGGCAGTAAGCAAACTTTTGATTTTGTTTCACAATTTATTCGTTATCAACCTGTTTATTTTCTTTTAATTTCCTCATTTTTAAAGTTGTTTTAATTAAAACTAATTAAAAATTACATTATTGTATTAGGTTTTCGTATTTGTTTGTATTGATATTATTTCTCTATTTGAATTAAAAAAATTATATATAGTTTGTGACAAATACTTATTTAGTCTGTGTTAATTTTTTTTTTTAATGTTGAGTTAAGATTGTTAATAGGTCATTTACATTTCGATTTTACACTTCATTTTTATACCCACATCACATACATATACGTGGAAGGAATATTATGCGTTTGTGCAGATGTTTGTAACGCCCACACAGATAGTCTGAGACACACCTTCAAGTATACCGATCGACTCAGAATCGCTTCTTGAGTCGATTTTAGCATGTCCGTCCGTCCATCTGGCTGGGTGTCAATTTACAGGCGGTGTCCAAAGTACAGGCCGCAATTTTGCAGATATTTTTATAAAATTTGTTACAAATAAAATAGCTCCCATACAAATGTCCTCACTAAATGAGCATCTTGGACTATAACTGAATAAAACATTATTCTATTTAGGAATAAATTTATGCCATCAACTAGTATGCTGAACAAAAATAAAAGAGCTCGAATACTACCCTGCCTCCTCAAAATTTTGCACATACGTTTAGTTTAATGCTTCCAACTGAATATAAATTCTGATGCTATATTTTTCATATAGCCCCCATACAAATGTGGTATAGGGTATAATTTCGTCGAACGTCTTCGGCTATAACTTTTTTACTTATTTTATCTTTTGTGGGCTAAAAGCCATTTTATAAAATATCAATATCTTCATCAATAGATAAGCAGCCATTACTAATGTGTACTTTACTTTTCTAACGTCACTCTGATATGGGTAACGAATGCGGGCAACTGCGTTGCTGTTACCCTAAGGAAAAAAAGACCGGATATCCGCATCTTACCATATCCGGATTGAGCACTTTGGGGCCAGCATACTAGACAGTCTGTCTCACGTGGCAAACTTAAGCCTATTTAGTCTAACATTCTTAATCAGGGATAGTGGCTGGTTCCAAAATAGGTAGCGGAACAGGAAAATTATTGCTTAGCACACACAGACATCCAGTAAGTTTGCACTCAAAAAATTTTTACAGTAACTGATTGTAAGTTATTTACAGTGAATGAAAAAACAGTTCAATTTTAATACAATAATTTTTTTTCACTGGGTTGAAGGGTTATAAAAAGACTCAAATAAACAAAAATGCTGATTTTCAGTTAAAGTTAATTTTGTCAGTTATTTTTTAGTAATATTTAACTTTTTTATTTTTTTCCTGATACATTGTGTTTTGCTGTAAATGACAGAAAATTTAGTTAATTTGAGGCGAATATGTCAGTTAGTTTTTTGATGTCTGAATTTAAATGAAATATTTTGTTAATTTTAATGAATATCTTCTTGGACGGTTTTTAAATAAATATCCATATATTTTACCTTAATAATTTTTTGAGTGCACAAATTTGAATGCCACAAATCTTTCATCCAATAAACAAACTCTACTTAATACGAGACTTTCATTTTTCTGGTGGCAAAATAAGTTTAGGATTTGTTTAGGTTTATACCAGTTTTGGTAAAGGTTCAATTATACGACTTTAACATTACGCCATAACCATAGCCATTGCATTAAAACCAAAACTCAATTGTTTTCTATGGTAATGGTTATGGCGTAATGATAGTCACCTATAATCAAATACAGTGTTGCCCATAACTTTGGTTAAAACAGCTGTTTTCTGTGGTTATGGTTATGTCACGTATAAATGAACCTTAAGCTCAGTTATATAAAATATTCTTTCGCCTATCTACAATTTCCTGTCAAATCCCTAAGTGAACTGTGGATTGCATTCACCTACAAAAGAAGCAAAAGAATGCTGTCTTGAACAATACCATAATGCTCCTTTTTTTAAACTAAAAATCATACAATCTGCAAGTCGTGTTTCTGTTGTAAGAACTGGAATGGCTTGTCGATCCGATTCACCTCACTCTGCGCATTAGGTTAAAATAAAATTTCAGTATTAAAGACAATCGTTATCAAAATGAAAAACAGTTGAATAACAATTTACCTTTGTTTCTTAAAAGACGTACTTTTAAGAAATATAGCTAAATTAAACTGAGCTGATGTTGTTTGGAAACTTTTTTTGAAACTTTTACTTCTCTCCCTCTGGAGCTTCGGCCATATTTTAAATAAGTTTATAAATTAACATACGAATTGCATCGATCTTAATGTCACGATATTATATTAGATATTTCTCTTAAGTCAAAAGAACATGTTAAGCTCTTTATCACATTAAACCATCATCCTACTGCATTGAACATAACATTCTAATCGTTTAAATATCAAACGTTCATATTCAAACACATACAATCCCTTATTTTAATCACTGCTTATTGAACTACTGACAGAAACGATTGAGCGAACTTTTGAACTGAGATCGTGATAATTTGCCTCAAAACGCAATAAACACTTATCGTTTTTGATTTTTCTTCTTTTAATTTTTTTTAATTCACTCGAACTATGTTAAACATTAAACAATCAATATGTATACATAAGTGGCTACTAAAATGTAATATTGAATTATATTTTTTAATATGTACAACATATCGCTTACTCAATACTACAAGGTTGTATGTGCAAATTCAAAATTTTAAGAAAAATTTACTTTAAAAAAATGTTGGGTGCTTAAATCTGGCCATATTTGAGATACGATTATAAAACTCGTTGCTAAAAACATCCTGCCGTCTTTGAGAAAAGATTAAATGATATAAAATGTCACATATAATTCGGAAACGTTATTAACTACAAAAAGTCTAAAATATGTTTTATATACAACCTTGTAAAATTTAGTGAGCGATATGAATTTGAGCTTCTTTTAATTAATAAATGACGGTTGATCATAAAATGAAAAATTTAATTAGTTTCAGTTTAAGCAGCGCACACTGGTCCCGAATCAATTTCTTTAGCAGAAATTAAAAAATAAAATGTTCGAAATTTTATTAAGTAAAAACTAGCTTATTAGGATTAAAAAAAAAATTTTTTATGGCAACACTTCAGTGAGTTAAGCTTTTAAGTTTGACGGTTAAAATAACAATTAAAATAGTGCAGTTTAAAAATTAAAAAAAAAAAAAAATTCCAAAAATGTTCCGAATATAAGTTGTTTAAAATGATGGATTAAAGTTTTAATTTTCTGTTTACTTGTTGCTATTGGTTATTTCAGAAATTAGGCAGTAAAAAATGAACATAACCTAAAAGTTTCAGAAACAAAAATTTATATTGGGGCATAACCTTACATAAGAGTAAAAACGTAAAGTCTTCAATTAAGTGTATGCTGATTGCTGGCAGTTATAACTTGCCAGCATTTTGGGGCAAACTCCAAATATTTTGTTTTCACTTTAGCACAATTTTTGCTTGACTTGAAGGTGTAATTTCGGTAAATGGGTTTTTTTTTCAAAATTTTAGAAAGAAATTAAGTAAGGCTTTGTGTAATATTTTTCTTGTGAGTCCCAACATGGTACTTATTAGAGTATTGTGAATTTGTAAATATCACTTTTTGAGTAAATATCCACAAGAAAAAAAATCTTGACTTATTTTGTGTGACAATTATGGCACTTTAACGATATTTTAAGGGCAATAGGCTGCGGATGTGGTCCGGAAATTGAAATAAATATTTTTTTAAATAATTATCTATTTTTTCTAGTTTTTTGACCTTTTAAATGTTAATAAATAAGTCTATTTTTTTAAGCTTTAGATCTATTTTTATGTTTATTTTTTTTGCAAAATTTTTTCAATATTTCGCCACACCGTTGTGTGGCATCATCAGGAGGAATAGACTTACCTATTTTTTTAAATTTTTTTTGCTTGAACGTGTAGGTGTGCAATAAATAATGCCTCTAACATTGCTTTTCGAATTCATGCAAAACAAAATTTATTTGGAACCAATGTGCAGCGTCAGTTTTAACAAAATACTCTTTTAAACATTAATCTCTGTCAGCGTTTCCCATCTATATGGAAAATGGTTTGAAACATTTAAAAATCATTAAAATATAAACAATTTGCAATTAGCAATTAATTAAATGTTATTTATGTTTGTTATAAAATTAAAATTATTTATGTTTAGTTCATAAGTTAGATTAAATTAAAAATGTTTATTTATTTTTTATTGTTGATTTTATAGGCTTGTAAACGGAAACAATAAACTTTAAGTCATTTGCTTGGAAATAATTACACCAAAAAAACAAAACTCTTCTTATGATCTCTTACATGACATATTTCTTTATGCCTTATCTTATAGACTTAACGCTGTTGAATTACAGTTCGAGTTTTTTGATGACAAGTTTGGGCTGGAAGTTAACTGTCTTGTTGACAAGCTGTTCCGAATAATCATGATCATGTCTTTATAAAACTTTCGCAATGTCGTCAGCAATATAAATATTAAACGTTTAATTTTAACTATTTTGATTTCTTTTATTTTTTTTTTATTTACAGAACTAATTTTAAATACTCCAGGTCCGCAATATATGTATTTGAATTGTATAAGAGATGGTATTCATATCGGAAAAATGTCTCTCATAAACTAATGTATGGTATGGTATTCTACTTTAAACGTAAACGGACCAGCATCTGGTAATTGTTTTAAAAATTGTAATAATTAATAATTAATAATAATATAATTATTACAATTATATAAATATATTAGTTTAAATACTTTTTTCAATTGGACCCTAAGGGGTACAAAAGTGTAACTTACTTTTTGTAGCTTCCAGGGCCTGTGTTCTGTAACTTTAGTGAGAACTTCTCGCATCGAAAAGTTTATAGCCGCCTTGTAAAAGACAGGATGAACACGATAAACCTAATTATTTTAACGTTTAACGTTGTATAATGAGAGTTTATGTATTATCCAAGTCACACTGTTAATAATCGGAAGACTATGATAATAAAAAAAATTTTCTCGCTGCGAAAACTTCTCGAAAGTTACAGAACAGGGGAGCAGGCCAACAAAGACGGAAACATACATCAAATTGTCATCGACAGATTAAAAAAAAATTAAAATACATTTTTGGTACTTTTTTTCAAATTTAAAGCTAAAGGGAAAAAAGGGTAAAAATTATAAGGTACTTTTGGGAGAAACATTTTTAAAACTGCGTTCAACAGGTATCAAAAATTGTGGATACGTTTTATGCACTGTTTTGCATTTTTTGGGATTATGAGCACAAAAATATGAAATTAAGACTCATTGACCCACATGAGGTTCGACAGCAAACTAACTGGATTAAAAGTACTTTTTCCACATTTTTGGTAATTTTTTTAGCTGTTTTGAGGTTACGAGTGTAGAAATTATAATTAAGTACTAAATGGACAAAAACTCTTTTTTTATTAATTTTTTTTACACCTGTTCGAAATAGAATATTTAAGATTGTTGATTAAGATTGTAGAGAAAACCAGCTGGGCCGACGAGACTACCCGGTTCTTTGTACCATGATATAAATCAAATTCTTGGCATAAAAATATTACCCTTAAGCATAAAAATTGTTTTAAACATTTTCTTAAAACCTAATAATGTTGTTTTTTAATTTTGTAAAATGCTGGAGTGAACTAAATATAAAATAAAATTTTTATACCTTTTCTTTCTTCATATTAACAAATTTCAACTCGCCAATTAAAACGCCAACAATCGTGTACATTTTAAATAAAGCTTCTTCACAACTGACACCAAAACAGCACCAACTTAAATTAGATTTAATAATGGTTTTCTAATTCAAACGTGCATGATGATGAGTCCCAAAACGCAAGTTTAGATAACAAAACAATAATCTGCGGATTTGTCCAAAGAAAAATAACATAAAATTATACACATGAACAAAAATGCATAAATATACAAAATAAATACCAACATATATGTATATGAATATATAGGTATTTTTTACATATGTATGTTTACATGTGCACATTTTAAAATTAAAGCTGCATTAACTTTTTATAACAAAAAATTGTGTCTTAATTAATCTCAGGAAATGTTTGTTGTATTAATTAACGTTAATTAATTTAACCCAGCAAAAACTTAAAAATGCTTAAAAAAAGATGAGTTTTGAAGCAAAGGTAAAACTACAGCTGTAGCTGATAGGCCCAAGCATGGATCATAGCGCACTGCAAGATCAGTTGAAACTTTAATTCGATGCCGTGCTCAGAAGCTTTGTCTTTGGAGAACAACTTTGGCCACAATATTGCACAAGGATTTGCATTTGTTTCCATTTAAAATTCAAATGACATAAGATAAAAATTTTTTAATATAAGATCCATTCTCCTTAATTTAATCAAAAGTTATAAACAAACAAAGTATACCTTGCCGACGGACACCCTGTACTTGTTTTAAATATTTTAAAACATACACGATGGTCACTTTTTGTTGTTTCTGAAAATAAATAAAAAAATTTGTTGTCTAGAAATAATAATTAATATCTTATTGTTTAATATTTTTTATAAATAAACAAAACAAATTTTGTCTTAAAAACATTTAGCTTAAATTTTAACAATTATATTAAAATAGTTAAAGATTGGCTTAAGATAATATAATTTGGTTTGATCATTAAAAATGGAATTGCTAAGATCATCATCATTAACTTTTAGAAAATCATAAAAGTAATCAATTATTTTAAAGCTAAATGCAGCAACAAAAACTGTCAGTTGAAGCGATATACATGCATGTACACACATACATATGTATGTATATAATAAAGCTTAATATTTATCAAGGACTAGCAATTAACCCGCTACTTCGCAGTTTTAGATATTATTAAGACGGCTCTACGGCGAAGGACAGAACGGGGATCGGTCTCCTTCTCCCGGAGCCTGAGATGTATCTTAGGCTCCCAGTCTACATCACTGTCCTTCAAGCGGAGTTCCAAGCAACCATTTAATAATTGGAATGACTTAGGGCAGGTCCAAGGGATGTAAACATTTTAAGGGGACTAAATTTAGAATACTTAGAATATAGCCTTATTTGCGTGTCTATATATTGAGCGATATTAAAAAAAATAGTCCGACACTAAATAAAAATAACTGCAGACATTTGACCTGAAAATCCTGAAACCTTTTGTTGTAACGAGGGCGATTTGAAGAGGTCAGCAGAAATTTACTACAGGGACCGTGGAAAGATGACACAAGTGTTAGGATGACAAGAATTTTCTATAGCGGCTCGATTCAGGATGAACTAAGTAAAATTCTAAGACTAAGGAAACCTAAATAAAGCAAGTCACTCAAACCTACAACCATATTTCTTCATCGGAAGGGTGTTGCGGAGATCATCGATTGCAGGTTATACAGGGCTGACATCAAATCCTGCTTATGTGCAGGCCAGACCCCAAAGTTTTGTGCCTGATAATATAATAGGTGTGGCTCACTTGAGACATATAAATTAAAAAACATTGAGAAAATTCGACAGCATTACCATTTATCCTGAAATTTTGAGAATTTTGAAAGAAACAGCTAAACAATAAACGTTGATTTACTATTGCTCATTAAGAATTTAAAAATTAAGTCGAACTTAAATTGCCAAATGCAGTGCATTTTGATTCGGTAAGCTAAGGTACGACTTAATTTTAAAATTTTCAAAGTGAATTTAGTTGCAATTTAAATGCCAAAGCTGAAAACAGATTGCAAAATCTAAACACATGACCCTCTCTTAATAGCGCCGCAATTTTTAATTTGTAATCAGGGGAGCATATTAAGGTAAGAAAAGCTTAAAGAGCGATTAGAAACCCGTTAAAATGACTATTGTCCTGGCTGTTAGGGCAAAAGTCTTGTCTCCTCTGCCCAAAGACACAGATTGTTCGGCAGTTACATATTACTTAGGGCCCTCATAAGGTATCTAAGACTAGGCTTTATGACCTACTGAGATAGCTAACGGAAACAGGGTTAATCAAGCGCTTTTTATTACCTTCCGTTAACTAGATTTGAGAAATTGTCGGAAGGGGTTCACCGTAATTCCTCCCCATAGTTGAGAATTAACGGTCTTCGCCTTAATTGCTTATGAAAAATTTAATTTAAAGTTTTCATATTCATGTTCTGTTTTCAAAATAAGATTTGCCTGAATTATATTGACAAACGAAATTTATGTTTTAAAAAAATACGTCTAAATCGATTTTGAACGCAATTTTCCTAAACAGTTTCCTAATATAAGTATGTAGAAAGCTGCTTTAGGATTTTTTTATATAGACCCTTTGCGACTTTCTCTACCCTTTTCTTTCTTACAAAGCTGTGGTATTGTGCTTTATTTGTAGCCTTTGATTTGTATCTTTTAGGTTTTTTATTGTAGTTTTATGATATTTGTTGTATTGGTAAAAATACTTGTACTGTGACTTAAACAAAATAACAAGCCTTAGGAAGCTTTGGTGGGACTCAGATCTTCTGCCTTTGGTGAGCACCAAGCTAGGCAGTATTTTGTCTGGTGAACTTTTTTAACTATAATTTTTTTTTATATTATTAACTCATTGTAAATAAATGTATAGGTTGCATGTATTGCCATTCAATAATGTAATTGTCGTATAAAACGGTGTTGCTAGCGGAGTTCATTTTTAATTTTTATTTTCTTTTATCAGAGGTCTGCAACAGATAAATTTTCAAATAAGTTTTCAAGTTTGACGTAAGAGAGACTATGCACTTGTATTCGCTTGCAGTGTGAGAGTACAGAAGATAACCGCAGTTTGTCAAATACAACCATTTGTGAATTTAGTATAAAAGAAATAACTAAAGGTTCAATTATATTATATTCTATAATACGCTGCTTGTATGTTTCTATGTATGTAGAAAATTTGTGTTTACAAGCACATACATACATATCAAAAATAAATAAAAAAAACCAACAGAACTAAACCAATTACCAAATGTAATTTGTGTTTTTTTTTCAGATCAAGTACTTTTGTGTGAACGAATATAGCCGTAGTTGATATAAATGTACTTTTATTATCTTTAGTATTTTCGACAGAAGGAAAAACGAACAAGAAACCTCAAATAAACAACTCTGCCAAGTAACAGCGAATATATAGCTGCAATTATGACGTTCATAGAAAGAAGAGCTTTTCATTTAGAGGCAGTAAAAATAAGAGTTTATCCTTCAAAATACTTAAGGCGGTGGCACATACAATCCGTCGTACTTCGCCTTTTTTAACTGACATTAACGTAACAACGCAAGAGGTTAGCACATAGAATCCTTTATAAGCGGATGTTGAATCAGCTGATTTTTAAAAACTTTATGGCCGCGTGCAAAAACAACTAGTCATGGCGCAATAATATATCAGGTGGTAGTGATTCTACAACAACAAAATTTGGTGAATATAATTATTGTTTTTGTTGTAGTTTTCGTTGGCTCAGTTGTCAAAAAAAGCTCTGTAAAGTTATACAACTTTGACTACCCAGCCTCGATTTATGCATGAAAAAAGTAGATCAGTTGTGTTCGTAACACCACCTGGTACACATAATTTCACCATGCAACTAATCAAAATTAAGGTTATGAACCAGCTGGTAGTTGTCAAAGTACTTGACGTACGTTGAAAGTTAAAAGTTGCCCAACTTTAGTACGTTGCGTTGAAGGAGACGTACTGAATGTGACATTGTTCATAACAAAACATGTTTTTCAACTTAGCTGTCAGTTAAAAAAGGCGAAGTATGACGTATGACGGATTCTATGTGCCACCGCCTTTAAGTATACAAAAAGTTCAAGTATATTCGTGCAGCTATCTAATATGTATATACAACTTATACGAGTGTGTGTAAAAATGATGTTTTCTATTTTCTCATTTAAATGCTAAAGATTTTTATTTTCAGGGAAAAAACCTTAAACAGAAAAATCTCAATTGTAATAACATCTTAACGCGCATGGGTTAATAGGTTTTAGGCTTCGTTTAAATTTAGGCATGTCGTTTTTTCTGCTTGTAAATAAACAGGGTATAATTTTTTTTTATAAACTTTAATGCATTCAAACACATACATACATACACACATACATGCAAACAATATTTTTTTCCATGCTGGCATGCATCTCTTGTATAACACGGAAGATAAAAAAGACCTTGCGTGGGAATTTTATCAATTGTTTAATTTGAGAAAATTTTTAGATTTTTAAAACTTTTGCGCCTGGTACCCTTACAAATAATAAATTAAAGTTTTTGTAGTTGTTGTTTATAATAATCATCCTCATAATGGTCTTTATGTTTGAGGTAGTGGTGTTGTTAATGGTTTATTTTACAGCTGAATATTGATTTATTGCCAAATGTTATGCCATTATTATCTAAACAAACTATTATTCATTTTATATTTGTTCCTTTAGTTGCTTTTAGTGAAATTTTGCAAAGAAATCTTAAATTGTTATTGACATATTCCTTTTTTTTAAAGAGAACTAAAAAAGATATGTTTTGTTTTTTGTTTATATAAATAATAAAATAAATAAATTTTGCAATCGAAGAAATAAATTTTATTGAATTATGTAAGTTTTCTGATGTATTATTTTATTGTTAAGAAACCAAATATTATAATAAAAAATTATTATAAAATATATTGTGAAATTAATATATGTTTAGTGCGCTGATAGCTGATGGCGTTATTTAATTACCAGAAGATATTGGCAAAAAATCTTTTCGATTAAATAATTTTTTGGTAAAAATTAAATTTTCTAATCCCGTAAAATTTACTTTTGCAACATCAGCTTGCAAATAAAAGGAATAAAGGCAAAAAACTACTTAATTAGTTATTTTCTGTGAAGTTAAAGCCTGATAAAAAAATCATTTGATTAGTTTTCTATTAAAAATTAATATCATCGCTCACTATGTAAGCGTGGCACAAAACTAGAAGATTAAAATTTGTTTGCATATTGTTGCTGTTATATTTATCTCAAATAAGATACATAGTAAGCGTTGCCAGAATAATGATTTTATTATATTTTTGATGATTTTTTTTTGTCAAATGATGATTTTTTATATATAGAAATAATGACTTCTAATATTGAGCTATTTAAAAGTACTTGGAAATACATAATTTGTTTACAAATTTTATCAACAGTAAATTTGAAAAAAAACAACGGCTTGCCATTTACTGGTTAATATTACAAGGCTGCATGTTATATTTATTCAGGCTTAGTGTTAATAAAATGTCAAGGTTGTATATCGTCACAGAAAATGCAAAACGCCCTATCTAACACTTTAAAATTGGCTTTTTATAATTTATAGCCTTCAAATATGTACGTCATCTCGCCAAAATCTTTTTTTTTTCAGCAGAAATAAATTAAATTTGTTGATCCTTTTAAACTAACATATATGGCAAAAATTTGTGTTAATTGTAAATATATGTTTCATTTACACAAAAATGCTTGCTCCTTCTAAAAAATTTTTATATGTTAGATAGGGCGTTTTGCATTTTCTGTGACGATATAAAAATATGCGGCGTTTAGTGTTTATTAAGAGGCTGTAAAGTATATCTGGCCTTTGCAAGCAACAGGGTTTCATAGTTGTATGTCACAAAGAATACAAGAGTTTAGCATCAAAGTTGTTTAAACTTTAGAGCGTTTGAGCGATATATATCTACGTGACCTTAGAGGTGGGGATATAATGTGCTTGTTCTAATATTTTTAACAAGAGTAAAAAATTCACCTTTACTAACACCAATCAAACAAAAGTCACCTGAAAAGTCGACATAACGAGGTTTGTCCGGCCATTCGGCTGGCTGAATGCCGATGTAATCTAATTCAATTAATAAAACCAATTAAAACATGTAGAAACATTTAAGAATTTTGTTTGTAATTTGCAAACCATGTGAAAGCACTTTAAATCCTTTCGTTTTAGAAAATCTTATAAAACCAGCATATGATACTCGTTTTAGGAATTTTAATAATAGCCTTGATTTGGAAAGTAAAGGTTTCTTTACAAAAAGGAAGAAGTATATCTCTAAATGTTTGCAAAAAAAATCCAGCTTAAAACTAACTGTAAATAAAAAAATATTATTTCGTTTTATATCGAGTAATGTAAGCAAATATTAAAATGATTTGGTTCAAAAGATTATTCCCTATAAGAACTCCCATGACTTGGCCTTTTTAAATTAATAGATTGGAAAGTTCCTTCTTTGAGAGGTTTTGAAAAGAATATTCAAAATTTAGATAACGTGTTAAAAAAGCTTCTTAATATTCGTTTGTCAACTGTAAATATCATCTGGTAGCTCTAAATAATTTCAGTTATGAAGAATTTTGGTAAAAACTTCAAAACTAAATTGCGCTGTGCATAGCAGAGAAATTTGTTTTTATGCATATAAACTTAATTGTTTTTACATTTTTTGTAAAAAAAATGTGATGATTTTTTTCCTTGAAATATGATTTTATTTTTCCAAATGATGATTTTCTTCTCAAAGCTTCTGGCAACGCTGTACATAGTTTATAAAATAATCCAAGTAATCTTCACTTTAGTTGAGCCGTAGAGGTTTTAAAAGTACGGTGAGTACGGATTTTCTTCAACCAAGTACGGATTTTCTTAAATCAATTACGATTTATCTAGTACGAATTTCTTGCTTTTAGTAGCATTAAAACCAAAAAAGGATTGATTTAAATTCGAAACCGTGCTTAATGTAAGCTTGATGTAAGCTATAAAAGATAGCTTTTTATATTGTTATTATTTACATTTTAAAATTTGTATTTATTAACTATTAACTTTTAAATGAGCCCAGCGCTAAGCACACGACTAAAATTTATTAATAACAAAAATACCTATTTACTTAAAATACCATTCAACAATTATATTAAAAAAATCAAAACAATCCATTCCCTCCTAAAAACACACTTAATCCAACGTGTTTAGGAAAATAATAAAACGAAAAAGAGTCAAAATATTTCATAATCATCAAATCAAATTATTAAGTATTTATCTCTAAAAGAAAATCTGCGTAAAAAATTAAATACAAAAACCACAAGTTTTTTTTTCAATCTTAAATATGATGACTGAATAATTGTGAAAATGAATGTATTTGAAGAAGCTAAATTAAATACCAAAGTGACTGCAATAACAATAATACAATCGGCGTTGAGTGCCATAAAGTTGCTTTTGCCTCTGCTGTTCAAGATGATGGCAATTATGCAATATTTAAGCAAAAAAAAAAAAAAAAGCAACAAATTCGATTGTACAAAAATAATTCCTACGAATCAGAAGTAACTGTTTAAAATATATGTGCGCCAATGGATGAATAATTTTTTTAATCAGTTAAAACACTTTAGCACCATTTGAGAATGGAGTAGAAATATTCCTTAAAAGACAATCTCTTAAAAGCCAATATATGAATTTTATAAATGCGTTTTCATTTCATAGTTTTTTAGTCTTTGTTTTCATTCCGGTTATTAAAACTTAACACGTGCAAAACGTAACAGAAAAAAATTACAAGAAAGGAGTTTTTGGGACTTTTAAATAAATGCATGTGGGCAGCGGTAGTTATTTTGTACGGTTTTATTACAATCTTGAGTTTTTTTTAAATTTTTATCTTTTAAGATAAAGTGTATGAAATTGTTTAATAAATTTTATTGTTATAACTCGAACGGGAAATTAATTTACTTTAAAAATATTTATGCATGAATATTTGAGAGTCCAAGTTGGTACTATAAGCATATGAGTTTTAGTCAATTGCTCAGCCCAAAAAAAAAAATAAAAAAATATTATATGAATGTAGACAATGCATTCTATAAATTAAGTTATAAACGTTAGTTTTAATACTTCATTAAAGAAAATTTTAAAATCTTAATATGTATATGCAAAAAGATGGCATTTTTCCACCAGAGCGTCTGCAAATATGTAATCACGAAAGGAGAAAATAATTTAAAGACTTAATACCATATTTAATACTTACTACTTTTTTATAATAAACAGCACTCGGAGGAAAGGACCTTTACTTGCAATGCATTGTGTTTGTATCAGAAAAATATGTTATGGAAAGGATGAAAGAGGAAGTAGTATTAAGTAAGGAGCAAAAAAGGTGGTGCTTTTCTTAAAATACGGGCATTACGTACAAAATTCCAAATTTTAGGAACAATCGATTTGGCTAGACTGTTGACTTTGGAGTACCAGCCCAGTCTTTGGAGAAGGAATAGAAAAATGAGAAGTTTGACACAAAAAATCATTAGGTAAAATAAGAAATAGGTAGGAGAATGGACGGAATTTCGCGGAATCCAATTAATTTTGAACTCATTATAAGAGTCCACCTAAATCAACACGAATATTCGATTGCAAATTCGCTTTAGAAAGTCTTCTACGAAAGCCATACTGGCGTTTAAAATACAGACAGTTAAGAGGATGGTAGTAAACTTTATCATCCACAGCCTTAGAGAGAGCTAAACCACTATCCTTTCTCTAGTTAATTTCGGCGGTGTAAGCCCCTTCATTTTTAGGGATTGGTGTAACATTAGTTTCTATCTTTCGTAGGGGGAACTCGCGGCAGTCTTAAAAAAGGTAAGCTAATCGACACAATTGGGGTATTCAAACGGTATGCTATCAAGTCATATTGTATTAAAGTTTTAACATTTTACAATAGTTTAAAAAAATTGTTGTTGTGCTTAAAAGAAAAAAGTTATATAATAATAATTGATATAATTAAATACTCGCAGTCATTAATTTTAAAATATTTTTGAAATTACTTATTTTTCTGTTTTCTCCCGCAGCTGATTCAAATTTAAAATAGCACACCTAATTATGAGTGGATGCTCACAACAGTAGTATTTTTTCATTTTATTTTTTTAAGACATATGACTTTATGATTACCTTGTGAATACCCTAAATATCATTAAAGAGAATTTTTTAGATGCGATTGCTGGTATTCCATCTGTTTCAGAAAACGTACTTATGTTGACGTCCGTTAAAACCCGTTTCAGCACACGAGCTAACAAGAATATTTCTGGCACAGTTCTAGGCTCTTTTTATGTGAGAAAGTGCACGCAAACGCTGCTCGAACAGAACTTTTTTATGCCTTAGTACTTTGCCATACGACTACAATCTGTTTGCGTAGCGAATTAGTGTCAACATTCTTGTTAGCACGCCGTATACCGAATGTTTTCTCTCTGGACCTGACTACAGCTTTACAAGTCTGATTTAATCATGATTTCTGTCCAAGTCTAGTAAAGGCCTTTTAAGCCAGTATTAAGGATTTTACTTCGAGTCAAATAACACTGTCGACCATTTTTGTAATAACATTTACATCATCATCTAAGGAACATAGTTTTCAGTAGAATAAATGAAAAAAGCGTTGAAATTTGCCCAACGCACCATTTTGCAAAAAAAAATTTGAGCGTTTCTGAGCTGTCTTTAAAGCATTGTGTAGTGTGTAGAAGGAAAATGAGGCGGAAGTGGTACAACAGTCCGAGCTGCCGAAAAATGCAAGTGAAGCCTGATTTTAAGTTTGGCACATAGACAGCTAAATTCTACATTATACGTGATGAATGGTTGCCAAAACTGGTACATGGGAATGAACGTCGTAATGCTTCGCTGTAGAGAAAACAGAGCTGGAAAATTATACCCAAATTCAAGAGAATTCTGGGGATCAATGTTATCAGGCTATCACGGAAGGCTCCATATTTCACTTCTTGGGAGAATGACTCCCTTATCAGAGTTGAACCCCATCAACATTATCAGGAGGTTGGTCTAAGACAAGAGGCAACGCGGTAAGGGGTCGCAAAGCTTATCCCATATTTATAATTGTTATTGCAGAGGTTTTAAAAATTTATTTTACAATTGTTTATGGTAAAACTGCAAAAAAAGTCCTAAACAAATATTAAATGCAAACTTTTATTTTAGCGCTTTTTTTTGAAAATGTATATTCAAACAATTTTTTTAAAGTTTATTGGCTAAATTTTATTGTGATAAGATTTTTTTTATTATTCGATTGAAGAATTATCTTGAAAAAGTTTATTTTTCCGAGACTAGTAGAGCAAAATGCATTTTCGGGACTCGCTACAACTACCCATCATTGCTCGGTACTAAGCATTAGAAGTAAATAATAATAATAATGATTTCTCAGTATTTCTATAAGAGCTTATATACACATAATTCCCATACAAAATATTTAAAAACTGAACAATTACTCAAATATAAATAAAATGTATAAATTACAAATAAATTTTAAATTGTATGCATTCACTCAATCTTTAGAGTATTTTAGTAGAGATAAAGGCATAAGTATCATTATGTGCTACAAGTATGTCATTAATACTTGGATGAGGATGAAACAGCTTTTGCCAATTTTTTTTGGCTTTAGAGCAGCATGGCATCTGTTCATCCTTTCTAGCCTGACATTATCACAATATAGAAATGATTAAAAAACTTTTTTCAACTTTTATATAAGTTGCATTTATATACATACATACACACACATATGAATATTTTTATTATTTGCTTGAAAAAAAATGCTGCTTGTCTTTTTAAAGTTGTCTTTTAACATTCATTTAAATCTTTTTTTATTTCAACTTATTTAATATTTTCTGTTCATATTAAAAAAACAAAAAAGTATTAAGATTTATTTCATCTTTTTAAAAGTCTATTTGTTTTTTTTCATTTGTAACTCTTCCTTTCTTGTTTATGATGAAGTGAATGTAAAGTTGTCTGTTTTTTTTACAAGCTGTTTGACTTACTGACTGACTTTTTGCTTACTAAATTAAAAAATATTATTTATGTGTTGTGGCTCATTTTGTTGTCACACATTCCAAATATACAGTTTTGTGTAGTATTTACTTTCTGACGTGGCATGCAAACTATTTAAATATTTATTTAAAATTTTAATTAAATTAATTATGTTGTAATAACAAACAAGAAGAAGATGGTTTAAAATTTATATAATTTTGCAAAATTTTATTTTAACCCCACAACATATATAAAAATATTATACAAATGCAGCTTAAATAAAAGTTTCTTTATAAATTTTCCAGTCACCCTCAAATAAATATTGGTCTTAACCATTTTTCACTTTAAGAACGTGGTTAAAAATAGGTATGAAAAATTTTCGCAAACAAAATTAATAAGTAAAAAAAAGCACAATTTAGCATTTTAGTTTTTATTTTATTTTAAATTTTGATGTAAATCATCAAAAATTCAAAAAAAAATGTTGACTTCTTTCCTTTTGAAACTTTTTTATGTCAAGTTTGTGTCTTAAGTCTTTTGAATTTGTGTAATTTGGGTGAAGCCAATTTTATTTAAACAAACAATGTTCGTGACTTGTGTTGTTGTGTGTGGTTGTTGTAACATTACATAAATTTTAATATTTCTAAACTTAACATTTATTAAAAACACCTTATACTTAATAAAAATTTTAATAATTTTGTTTATAGCCTAAGGCTTCCTGCATAATATTAACAAAGAGAAATCTTCACACCAAATCTGTAGAACTAACAACTGCCAGTAGTAAAGCTTATTATTTCTTAAACAAATTGCATCATTAATAAAACTTTAATTTTTAAATTCTTTTACAAATTCATCATCTTCTGCCATCGGCATCATTACGACAAAAGTGTTTAACTAAATATTATTTATTTACAAAAAACACTCCTTAAAAAGTTTTAAAATGTTAAGTAACATATTTCGCTACAAAAAAAATAAACTGCTAGAAATTTAGCCAAATAATAAAAAACTTATAATTAAAACATAAAATAACAACTAAAAAACGCCTTAAAGGAAAACCTAAAGAAGACACTATAGAACGTGTTGAAATTTTAACAATTTAAATACCAAGAAAAAACATTGTAAAGTTTTTTTTTATCTATAGCAGCAGTATAAGAGCTAAATGACCCTTGTGATCTCCAACTAATTGTCATGCTAAAAGAAGAGATAAGAGATCTGCAAATAGCATATATATTATAGAAATAGAAAATAAAAAAAGACACTAGTTTTTACAATATAGATAAAAATAATATCAAGTATTTTTCAAAATAATAAAGCTTTAAATCTTTGTTTTCAAATAAGAATAAATTAAACTCATTGCTTCGAATTTAAAGAAGAGGAATCTGGACATAAACTACAAGCGCATCCTAGACTTATGCAAAGAAAATAGTTGAAAACTTGATTGCAAAAGTTGTTTTGTAAATGTTTTTTTCATTTTTACAAAATTATATTTAAAGAATAAATTAAAAAATCAAACTCTAAGGGTTAACAAGTGTCACTAAGATACAATTCATAAAAAATTGTTATAAAAGAAAATAATTGTGGCTTTCAACTGACAAAACTAGTTACAACCCCTGTTCGTTATAAAATGTTGTACAAATTTTAAAAAATAACAAAAATTGCATGAAACGATTTATCAATTTATCTTAATATGTATTGTTTACTCAATGACTTTAAGACTTGTATAATAGACGTGCTTAGAAATTGTAGATTTTGTTTCAGTTAATGCCAAAAATATTTTAAAATGCAAATTTGTCAAATACAATTTATAGAGCTGAAAAAAGCTTTTTTATGACCTAGACCTAAACAAAAATTGTATACCACATTTTACCGAGCTCCGAACCCAAATGCTCTGTCGACCTCTGCATATAATTTAATACATTTATTTTCATCTTTCATAAAACAAATTTAGTAGCGGTCTTAATAGCTTTAAAATACCGGCCCAGGAATGCTCGTTTTGCCGAGAATATCGCCGCTGTTGGCGAGGATGTCGAGCTGTCACCAGAAACATCAACCAGACGCCGTGCCTCGCAATTAGCCATCAGCCGGTCGTCTGTAAGGCGAATTTTGGTCAACAATCTGTGCATTTTCCCGTACAAAGTCCAGTCCATGTATCAATTTCTGCCTGTTGACCTCCAAAGGCGTGTAACCTAGGCCCAAGCCATCCTAAATCATAATGAGCAATGAGGCTCATTTTCCACTCAGGGGTTACATGAACAAGCAAAACTATCACCTTTGGGCCCCGAAAATCCACGAATAATGCACAAGGAGACGTAACACCCACTCAAAATAGCTGCATGGTGCGTTGTTCACGCTGGAGGAGTCATTGGGCCAACTTTTTCAAGGACACCGCTGGTCAAACGACAACAGTAGACTGTGAGCGCTATAGGGCCATGTTAGCAGCATTTATTCTTCCGCATTTAAACGAATTAAAACTTAAGGACATGTAGTTCCAACAGGACGGTGCAACCGCACACACTGCGTTAGCCAAACCCGATATTTTGAAGTCGGCGTTTCCAGGTCAACTCATCTCTCGTTTTGGCGACTTACATTGACCCGCAATATCGCCCGATTCAACCGTTTCAGACTTTTTTGTGGGTTCTTTTTAAGTCCTGTGTTAACGTAAACAAGCCCAAGACCCTGGAAGCCCTCAAATACAACATTGGGCACGAGTGCGAGAACCTATCGCCCGAAGTTCTCGCCGAAGTGATGAAAAATGCCAAAAAACGAGCCTGTCTAGCAATCAATTCTGACGGCGCCCATTTGACCGATATGATCTTTCTTGACTTGACCAATACAATTTTAAAAGTTCAAGTACATATGATCAAAAAACAGAATCGAAATTTTTTAGTTTGAAAAAAATGAGAGCCAAACAACATCGAATGACTTCTTTTGGCCCACCTTTTATCTTTATAAGAGGCGTTGGAAAGCAAAATATTCATCATATTTATTAACAAGCTTTATTATTATGTCAAAAAATAACTTGTGTCAATATTTTTTTTATAACTTTAAAAAAATTCGAACTGTGTAAGCCTAAAGAAAACACACGGTCCAACTAACGGGCAGGTATTGTCAAATTGCTTTAAGAGATGAACCCAGCTTGATCGGCTTTAGTATCCATATATTTCTATCAGTGCGTATCTTTTATTAGATAACAGTTGATTAGTGAGGATTAAAATAAAAATTGCTTATGCTTATATAAATAAATAAAAGATAAATACAACGAAACTAGTTAAAATTTTGTAATTGTTACCACCACCGCCTCTTTAGAAATAAAAATTCTCATCGAAATGTTGTTGCAGTTTCGCTCATTAGCATTTATTATTGCAATAATGCTTGAGCATTACATGTGAATTACCAAATATTGTTTCTGTTTGCGTGTGTGTGTATGTGTATGTGTATCTATATTAACATGCATGTTACTAGTCAGATACAAATTGTTGTATTTTTTTTAATACAAAATAATTCACATTTAATTTACACAGATAAAACACACTGACAGAAATTGTTACGAAAAGTCTTTTTTAAATGAATTATTTTCTTAATTTTTTTTTATATTTTAATGCTATTGTATTTAACTTTTTCAATTCACTTAAGTAAACATAAGGCATACATACATACGTCTCTTTCGAAGT
Source organism: Melanophora roralis (assembly GCA_963583895.1). Lineage (NCBI taxonomy): Eukaryota > Metazoa > Arthropoda > Insecta > Diptera > Rhinophoridae > Melanophora > Melanophora roralis. The sequence goes on along the minus strand of OY757187.1, from coordinate 26,971,084 downwards.
AAGTAAACTAAATAAAAATTTAAATAGATTTTTATTTTTTAACTTACATCTATGTATTCTATGCGTGTGTATTTTCTTTAAAATATTTTTACTGCATATATTTACTAGATGAGTGATGTTATTTTTTTCATAACTTGTCATGTGTAGTTATGTTATTTATTTTAGTTTTGGAATTTTGTTTTAAACTCTATTTTAATATGATTATTTAAGTGAAATATTTAAATATTTAAACTAATTATTTTTTTTACATTTATTACAGTTGCCTTAGTTCTTGCGTCAGCCTGTTTTTTCTAAAGGGTTAAGTTTTAGGGCATTTTCTTTTTAACAAAAAATTGTTTTTCATTAAGATATATATTAACTACAAGATTTAATGAATGTACTGACAGTTGAATATTTGGCTACCGGCTTTGAAAGTGATGACAAATCGATTGCTATATTTAAAAAATATAAATCAAAAAGCACATTATGTTCACTATTGTATTTTAAAAGAAAAAAAATTTTATTTTATTTTAATTTTAATTTGTTTTAGATATCAAAATTATTAATTTGTCCTAACTGGCGGTTAGATATAGAAAACTGCAGGCAGTTAAACTGAGGACCCCAAAGCTTCTTGTTGCAACGAAGGCATATGACAGTCTTATTTTCTTAAATTTTAGCTTAAAAAAGTTCCCGACATGTACATTAATATTTTTAAAACAAAGCTACAAAAGTTCGCAATAGTTATGGTTTTTGTAAAGATTTGGCATTAATTCACCGATTTTTTTGGAAAAAATAAATTTTAAAGTTTTTTTTTAAATAGTGGTAGAAGCTAATACTTAGCATTATAATATTTATTACAAATCTTAAATATATTTAAAAAAATAACATTTCGCAAAACATTTCCAAAATGTTTTTATGCATATCTTTATCTTAATATAGAAAGGCATAACTCATATTTTTTTTGGGGGTAATTGTGATAAATGTACAGAAATAAATAAACATCTGGACTTGTAAAAAATACGAGTTAGGGCGTTTTTATATTAAGGTAACGGTATATAAGGAGTTGTAGAAAAAAACGTGTTATTTTAATTTTTTACGAAAATGTTTTTTGATGCATTTCCATTAATTTTACAAAGTTCTATTGGAAAATAATAATAATAATAATAATAATAATAATAATAATAATAATAATAATAATAATAATAATAATAAAAATAATAATAATAATGATAATAATGATACTTAAACCCGCTGTTCAAAGCATTAAACATAAATATTAAGAAATGGAAAACGAGGAATTAGTTTAGCCGTTTTACCTTATGCCCTAAGCAAAGATCATTACTTTTTATTTACATATATATATATACTTCAGGAAATTTCGCCATTAATAAGGTATTAAATAATGATTGTTAATTTTGTAAAAGAATACATTTTATAATATATTTATATTTTTGGACATAGTTGCATACAAACATTTTTCTTTTGTTGTCTTTCTCGTTGCTGATCCCACAATTTTTAGTTTCGATGCTCGCATATCTGATTATTATTAAATTGCTATAACAAAGCAATTATATATTAGCAAATTTTAACTTCTTTTCAGATATTTTAATAGTCATATGTAGTATTTTTAATAATAATCGTTCCCAATTAAGGTAACTTTACTCGACATAATCAAGTATGTATGTATGTACATCATCCGTAACAAGTGCTAATGTATCAAAGCTTAACAATAACACTCATACACACAGCGCTGCGAGAAGCCCTGAAAAGAAAATCATCATTTGGTAAAAATAAAATCAAATTTTAAGGATCGTCACATTTATTTGATTCTAAAATTTTATATCATAGACAAAAAATGTAATAACATTTAAGTTTGATGCACAGCACAAATAAGTTCTTCGTTTTGTAAAAAAAAAAATTTATTTTCCAAATTAAGGTTATTATTAAAATTCATACTACGAGTACCCTATGCTGGTTGTATACGATTTTCTAAAACTCTTGAATTATATCCCCACCACCAAAGTCACGTCGAGCTACAACGCGCAAACATTCTGATGTTCAAACAACTGCAAGGGCCAGAGGTACTCTACAGTCTCTCGATCAACAGTAAAAGTCACGAATTTTTATATACAACCCTGACATTTTATTAACACTAGACCTGAAAAAATATTACATACAGCCTTGTAGTATTGACCAAATGGTATGTAAAGTATATAAAAACAATAAGTGGCATGCTGAAAAAATTCCTTTTTGTTTTTCTTTTAATTTACTGTTGATAAAGTTTTTAAACAAATTATGTATTCCCATGTACTTTCAAAAATATTAATATAAAAAGTCATAACTTCTAAATATAAAAGAATTATAATTTGAGGAAAAACATTAAATCATATTTTCGACAAAAAATTATTCAAAATGTGATAAAATCATCATTCTGGCAACCCTGCATACAAACATACTATTTTTGTGTGAATTATTCTTCTTAAATTCTTCACAATAATAGACCTCATTATCGAGATTGTATTCGTATGTCAAGGTTTACATAACTTATTCAGTTTTCTTTTATTGGTTGGCTAGTTTGTTAATTTTCTCCTCTTTTGCTGAGATATTTGTAGTTAAGTTAATTGTGTTTAATTGTCTGTAGACATATTGTTTAATGATATTTTTTAATCAATTATAAATTACATTTATAAATGAGTTTTTCAAAAAAAAAATTTTTTAACATTAACAAAAATCAATTATATTTGTGTGTGGAGTTAACATCTTTAACTGGCATTTAGTTAATAAACAATAAAAACTAAAACCACAATAATATTTGTATTTTTAAAAAAGCCCTCAAAAACACCATTAGTTTAACAAATTTAGTTTTAAATAAATAAAATTTTTTTCATTACATTTTTGTATTGTTGGGAATGTTGGTGTTAACAGAGGTTTTGGCTGAAAACGAAGTTTAATTTTCAATTTAGGTTACAAAATGTATCTTCAATTGTTGAAGGATATCTAGATGGGGAAACAAAAAAAAACAGTTTGTATACGAGTTAAGCTTAACCAGATATGAATCTATTATTAATAATGCTATTCCGGTTTACATATTTGTTATGTGAGATATTTTCTTCTTGCATTTGCTTAACCTTTTGCTCAAATATATTTAGATAATTTTTATATATGCAGTGCTACAAAGTTATTACTTTATTTTTTTTCATATACATTTTTGTATACCTACATTTACTTATATTGTTATTGTTAATACTTTTTTATTTTTTATCATTTATAAATATTTATCTTGTGATTTAAAAATTTGTAGATATGTATGTTGTCTGCGTTGAAAGCTGCAAAGCTACATACATATGTAAAGATTTATAATGTTTGCACACCTGCATGCTAAAAAATAAAAGTTTTCTCTGTATCATTTGTTTTAGTGCTTGCGTCTTAAGTCTTCAGTTTTTCTCATTATTATATAGGGTGGCCGATGAAAGCTTCTACCAAAAAAAATAACTTTTAAATAAGATGTCGCAATGTGTCACCGAGGGGGGAGTCCATTTGAGTTCAATTATTTTCAAAACTTCATGAATTACTTTAATAAATATGCGGTAATTCAAAGGGCTTCCACCCTCGTTGACACATGTGCGACAGGTACAGGATACGACGGAGGATCTATGGATAAGCTGCTCATAGCTGTTCTATCGCTACTAATCAGTTAATGTAAGAAAAATTTGTCTAGGCTATGTTATCTATTAAAAATTACTTAAGTACGGGTCCCTTTGCAAAGAAATTACTTTGACAATAAATGGGCACATGAGATGTCTAAACTAACTTTCCAACAACAACTGTTGCAGTTCTGGAAAAAACCAACAGAAGAAAATGGTTTTTTACCATATCTAAAAATGTCCTGCCTTAGCTATAACGACACAAAGATTTCAGGGCAGTAATATACTAGAAGGCATAGGTTAAATATCAAGGTGAAGGTTGGTTGTTCTGTTAAGATACCTCTTGACTACAGGTTAAATGCAGCTGACCAAGTCCTGGCCCAAGCATTGGTTCTTAGAGACCACATGTCTCTTGAGCAAAACAATAACTCTAAAACATGGTCATTGTGTATATTTTTTGACAGCTTGCGCCCAAAGCAAAACTACCTTGTAAACAAAACATGAAATATGCCACGCCCACTTTTTCCAACCTGTTTTTTCTCAAAGACTCCAACTCGTATTAAATGTAAGCTTTAACAATAATGCCTGGTAAAGTAGTCCTAGGGCTTAACTTCCCACTCTTATTTTCTTTAAAAACAGAATCTTGATAATGTTCATATATTAGTTAGTACTTTAGTTGCATTGGAAGTGCCACGCCCACTTTTTAAGTATACTTTTAGCCAATGGTTAAAGAAATAAATTTTAAACTAAAACTTATTAAAATGATGAGAAATACTGATGTTTTACATTTAATAAAAATCAGCTTAAACTTGTTTTTATAAAAACAAGTTTTTCGAATTCGAGTGGTTATCGCATTCGGCGATTTATGTGCATTTTGTTTTGGCTTACAATAAATACAATATAAATCGCCCCAAGGCGATCACTATTCTGTTCAAAAAACAGCACAAAAATATTGGTTGTGCAACTTTCCTAATTAAAATAAAACATTACAATATTAAAAAATTTTAACAAAGGAATTTTAATACAAAAAAAAAACTTGATTGCTTTGCCAAAAATAAGGCAGCTCCCACAAAATGTTAAAGGTTTTTAAACAAAACCATTGACAGTTTGACAAATTTAACAATTACTTTTTGGTGTGATTTCATTGCCGAAAAAAATTGTCAAATTTTTTTTTAAATTAAAATTTATTTTATTTAAGAATTTTGTCATAAACATAACTTCCCTTTGCCCAAAGAATAAGAGATAAAAGATTTTCCTATATATTTTTATTGACATTTTTATGTGAATCTATTATTGTATTAGTCTATTACATATACATGTATATACAAATACATTTTAATATTGTTTATTCAGTTGCAACTAAATATAATGAGGTTCTTTTGTACGTACCTTCAGTTAAAAGCACAGTATTGTTGTCATATTTATTTTATTATTTCATTTGTAACATGCCAAAGTCATATCCTTATATTAATTTCTGTGATTTCAACAAACAGATAACTACTTGTGAGTACATAATATTTATTTTTACCTATTAGGTAAAACCATATTAAAACTTTTAGCAGATTGAGCATATCTACGTGTTGAGATTAGGATAATTAGTTTGTAACATACGCGTATAAAAAACACCTGAATATCTATTTATTTAAACTATGGACAAAAAAACAAATATTATTTGTTGGGATTAGAAGAATCAAACGGAAAGAAATGCGATTTTGTGTAAATTATTTTTTTTTATTGTTACTAAAATAATTTTTTCTTTTTTTAAATCAATCCAAACTTAAGACCATCACGTTATTATTACTTTAGGCTCAAGTTCAATCCCTACTAAATTCTTTTTTTTGCAAATGAAGAAATTAATATTTATTTTTTATTCTGGACCCTTTTAGCGTTCATTTTCGAAGCGAAATTTCTATTGAAAAAACTAGTTTTTACCGATACTAAGCTGAGAAGAATGCTACTATTTTCATCACCAGTACTCTTTGATTGGTTGTTAGTTGTTAAGCTGAACAAACAAAAGCAAGCTTTTTCATTTTTTCATTCTTATACTAATGCTATTTAGGGTATGCAACGATTTATACATCTATCAAATTAATTTGGAACCTTCATTAAACTTAAAACTTTTTTGATCTGAAAAATGTCAAAAAAAAAAAAAAATAAAAAACGACTTCAATTAAAAATTATCCAAAAACACTAAATAAATGTGACCAAATTTAACAAAAAAAAAAAAATTCAGAAATGAATCATGACAGAAAAATGGCTCAAAAAAATGGCCCCAAAGTTTAAGTTATAAATGGTTTTCCATTTTTACAGAAATGGAGCAAAATTTAGTAAACATATGTAGATTACACAATTTAAAAGGGTGTCATAAAAATTTTATTGTAGAAATCTTTTGTCAAATATGCTAGGATTTAAATGGGGACAAAAGGCTTAGGGTATATCAAAAAAAAAAATTTAAAATTTTAAGCAGATACCAAATACTAGTTTTGTATGAAAATTTCCTTTAAAAAGCCTATGCTAAATTAAATTTTTTTTATTTGCCCGTTTAACTGCCGGCTTCGCTGTAGCCTTTGGCAGTGCATAGAGACTAAAGTTTCAGTTGATTTGATATTCTGCCTTAACTAAATAAAAGTATTTCTGTATTTTTGCCAAAGGCAACTGCGTCGTCAGCAGTTCGATCCACTTTAGTTTTAATTCATTGCATCCGCCCGGAAGTTTGCTGTCTACCAACAGTTTATAAGGAAAATTTTAGCACAAAGTTCATTTTTTCCAAAACATGCCCAAAGTGGAGTTCGCCTGCCAAAGCTTTTCTGTTGTTATCTTTAACTTAAAATGTATTTTTAATTATTATTCATATTATTTTATTAGGACCATTTATCATTAATACCTTTTTAATCATATTAAAAAATTTAAAATGAAAAAGGTCCCAAACTTTAAAAGTATTTGCAATGATTTAAAAAATGAAAAATTATCCCAATTTCAGAAGTGAAAAATGGTTCCAAAATATAGCAAAATTTTCGTGTTATTTTGTGTCATTTTTAGTTAAGCTTATGTTTTTAAAAAATTTTGGACAATTTCTTAATTTTTACCTTTGGGTCAATTTCAAAATAATTTTTTTGGTCCAATTTTTCCTGTTTCGGACCACTTCTCATTTTTTTAAATTGGGGTGATTTTTAATCATTGTAAATGGGGCTATTTTACATAAGGAGCCTTATGTATCATGAGAAAATATACATATAAGTTTGTATTTAAAACTTTGGATAATTGATGATAATGTAGTATCATCATTTATACATATTTTGTGCTAAGACTGATTTAAACTATTCTTAGTTTCGAGTGTTAGTTGATGCAGCGTTATATTTTAGGTAATTATACTCATTTGATTTTAAACCTCTTATTTCTTCGTTTTTCTGTATGTCATAAAGTTTTTATTAGTTTGTTACTCTCATTTTTTTTTTAAATTATTTTTGTAAAAATTTTAATAATTCGCATGGGGTTTTCAACTTTCAAAGGGACTTGCAGACTCCGCACGGGCGATAGATCTTGATCCTAATTGTATATTTTTGTACATGTATAGACAATCATTTAATACATTTATGTATGTGTGTATCTATACTAAACACTTGCAAAAATATATCTTTTAGCACCAGTTTGTGTGTTTTTCAGCTTTTAGTGCGTATTGATAAGTAGCTTTGTGTTTTTGTTATAAGTTGGTATTGGTGTGTTCTCTAACTAAATAAGGTGTGATTTGGTAAAATGAGAGCAAGAATAACAAATTTGTTTTTCTATGTTTCGTTGAAACAGTTACATACATATAATGATGTTTAACCATAAATACTTTTAGTGTGTTTTCTTATTCTGGCTACATGAGCCAGTTTTTCTATTTTTTAAATTTTCTTTAAATAAATTAAACAAATTTAGCTAAAAAAAATTAAAACTGCATCGTAACTATATACATTTAAGTCAAATTTAAAATTAAAATTTAAATTATTAAAAAATACAAAATAAATATATATTATTTTATCTTAATTTTTGAGCTTGAGATAAAAAAATGCTTTTTTAAATTTATTTTATTCATTTTTAAACACTATAGCTACAATAAACTTTAAAAATCAAATTTTTGTTTCATTCACATCCTTTTATATAAACGATCTTGTGTATTTGTTGTATCAACAGTAATAAGAAAATATTTATTATACCATTGTTATTCAGCACAAAAAAAAACAAATACATTCCACACTCAATGCAAAACCATAAACAACAATATTTGTTTATAAAGGTAGAGTAAGTGCGCAAAAGCAAAACCATACCATATCATTTACACTTATTCACACACTTACACCAAAAAGAACTGGTATGTACATGGATGTACAAAGTATATCTGCTTTTGAAATACGTTTTGTTATATTTTTGCAGGTCTTTAATCTATACATACCCTGTCAAATATTTAGTAGTTGACTACAAAAACAACTAACAGTTAAATTTGCATTAACTAACTACAAAGCTTACTGAAAAATCATCCAGAAGAACCCCACAATCAAGCACACATACATTTTATCTTAAGTGGTTTGTTTCTTACATATCTTTTTCCTTTCTGGAGTACTTTATGTAGGCTTATTTTCAAAACTTTCTTTATGCATTGTTGTGGGCGAGTGGTAAGAGTGCAAGTCTGAAAATTTTGAGAGCATTAATTTAAATCGGTAAGGTTAATTAAATTGTACTTCTAATACTTATATGCTTTTATATTTATTTTATTTCTATTGTTTCTCTTCTCTCTTCTTAGCAGGTAATTATACTGGCCCAAAAGTGATCATTATTTATGTCCTTTCTATCAAGCCTGTGTCTGTATTTTGTAATTTATACTTGTTAAAAAAAATTATTTTGATAAAAAAATTTCCAATTGGGCGACTTTAAAATGACTACAATGTAACTAACTTAAAGCTATTTAAAAATACCGAATGGGACAACAGACAACCTAGAATATTACAATGTTAAAACAGTTAGTTGTTAACATTGAATAGTAACCTAAGTCTCAGTCACTACCAGTACCCCTATTCTGTAACTCGCTAAAGCTAAATCTCTATCGCTAAAAATCTAAAAAATATTTTTAGCGATTTTTAGCTACAAGTGCGATTCTGTAATATTTATCGCTTAATTTGGCAACGTCTTAAAATCGAATTCGCCGCAATTTTAGCTTTATTTGTCATCGCTAAAATGCTCTAATTTTGTATTCTCTAACTTAAAACAAGCTGTTTGATCGCTAAAAATATTATATTTTTGGCAACGAATATTTTGGAGTGCTAAAATGTGAGTTATTACATATATTTAGTTTTTTTTAAATGTTTTTCTTTACAATTTATTTATTTCATCAAGAAAATGGAAGAAACAACAAAAAGGGTTACAAAGGAGCAGAAATATATGCTTATTCAATATTTGGAGGAGCATAGGGAATTTGCCCATGACAGGTATTAAAGATGGTTGGGCTTCAGCCAATAACATTAAAGAGTTTTTTTTAGATTTATAAATTCTACCGGACTAAAAAGTCTTGCAGAGCAATGGGACGTGTTAGCGGAAAAGCTTAATGGCTTGGCAGGAGCTTTCAAAAGTGGTGAGAATTGGAAAAGGGCTTGGACAAACATGCGGTAAGATTTGCATAAGTTTTTCACATTACATTAGTTGTGTTCAATAACTTTCCAGTAATTACTAGCAACGAGAGAGTAAAAAGAAATATTTTTAAAATTGCTCTCAAAAATATTTAAAAGTAAATGAACACTTTTACAGTCAAAACTTGCAAGCAAATGTATTTTGTTATTGTAAACTTATAAAAATTTAAAACTTAAATTTTTTTTCAAAGCATAATGACAGAAAGACTGTTTGAATAATTTCTGATAGTAAAATTTTTACTAGCAGAAATTATCAGAAACATTTTTGTTTTTAAACATTTTACGCTCTTTTTTGACTCTCTAGCTGCTAATTTTTTGTGTACGTGAACACTTACTAGTAATAATTATCGAAAATAAGTGATAATTTTCTGTAAATGAACACACCTATTTATTTTTTGCTTTCTTTTAACAGAAGCAAAGCAAAACAAAAATACCAAGATTTTAAAAATTCAATGGAAAGAAGCGGAGTCAACGGTGCCCAAAATTTTTCGTAATGCCAAATATATTTTTCTACTTTTATTTAAGTGTAATTTTTTTTAAAGCACAAAAAATATAATTTTCACAAACAGCACGTTTATTGTTTACTTTATATAAACAAAAATAGTGTTGCCATCGAGTAAATATGTTTCCATAATTTCAGCTGTTGATAGCTTTATGGATAACCACAACATTTAACTTCAATTTTTTTTTATTCAAATACATAAATTATGTATCAAAAATTCAGAAATGATTCAGTATAGCTTGTAAAATAATCATAAACAAAAATTTTATTAAATATTTTAAAATCTTTTTGGGGGTAAACGAAAATAATTTTTGAGAAAACTAAATCACAGTTAGGTAACACTGAAATAGAGTGTCAAAAACTAACACAATAAGTCGGTCTCTTTTTAACAGCAATACATCAAGATAGTGAGAACGAATAAGTCTACTGATAGTAAATTAGCTACGGCGAAAAACTAAAATTTTAGCTAAGCGATTGAACCTAGAGAATACCAATTTAGCGTCGTAGCTAAAATATTTGCCGCAATTTATTTTTAGCTATTTAGCGATCGAGATTTAGTTTTAGCTTAGAGAATTACAGAATAGCACTGCAGTTAAGAAAAAGTTAGCTTGAAGTTTTTTAGTAGTTAACTGAATGCCTGACACATACATTCATGTACCACTTTTCAGAAAATCATCCACGATCTTTTGACTTGTTAAGGCCAAAAGAATAAAACTTTTCATGCACATTTGTTTCCCTTTTAAGCAAAGTTTAGCAGCCAACGTTTTTGAAAGACGTTAAAATAAAGTTTATAACATCTAATAAATTAAAATTTTACATTTTTTAACAAATAAAATTATTCTAAGTTTTTCAAACAAAATTATATGATTTTAATGATAATAGCTCGCATTCATAATAATTAAAGAAGGCTTATTAAGGGCTTATTTGACAACTATGAAATAGACATCTGTCAAATAAGTACTTAATAATTTTGTTTTAAAAGAATTGTTTCTTTCCACGAAAAAGCATTTAAATTTTCATAGAAAAACATATTTTAATTGAAATATGTATACGGTAATGGCATATAAACCATTAATTTAAATAAAAATATATTTATTTAATATATAGGCATGTACATATATACATTAATATGAGCGTGTTATAATAAGGCTATTTTTTTAAATAGTTCTATCAAAACTTTTTAGTTTTAAAGAACTTAGATTTTTAAATTTTAAATGTCACTGCATTTAACGCTAACAATATATTTTATTTTTCATTCATTATTAAAAATACACAAAACACAATATTTAATAGACATTTTAATTAAAATCATTTAAATTTTTTTTTTTAATTATAATTATTTCTCATGTGAATGCACACGCAAAGACTTTTTAAATTATCTAACATAAAAAAGTAAACTTCTTTCTGTACCTGAATAAGTAGAATAAAAACAGCATCTTAAGAAGTGCTCATACATACATACATACATACATACATACATACATACATACATACATACATACATACATACATACATATGTACTTATAAAACTTTTTATGATTAAGTGAGGTTAAGGTCATATTTATTTAAACGAATAAATCATTATTTTTTCACTACATTACAGCAAACTTTTTAAAAGTTTCATTTTGGTTTAACTTCAAAACGGCGTATAGATAGTTGATGGTGTGAAAAAACAGTCATTCAAAACATCATCACGTTTACAAAAATCATTAAAAGTTGCCTGATTTTAAATCGTCTTAACAGCATTTCAGGTTTCTATAATTTACTAAGAAAAACCAATTAAAGATGTTCTTTCTCAAAATCATAATGTCATGAATAATACGAACCAAAACAATAAATAAATAAAATTGTTTCAGACAAATCTTTGAAAACCGTATTTTATGAATTTATTGTTGATTTACAAAAAAAAAAACATTTTTTTCAGGCACCATCAGTGAACTAAGTAGTAAAGTGAGCATATTCAGAAGTCATTTGATGTTCTCAGCATGTTTGATTTACTTTCAATTTTTGGTTTTTAACAAGTCATTAAATATTTTGTTTAGCACAAAAAAATTTGTGTATTTTCTTAAAAAAAATTATAACAATAAGACCTTGGCAACGTCTTAAAGGTGAATGGTTAAGCATGATTACAGGTGTTACAGTTTTATAAAACTGAGATTGTTTTAAGTGAATCTAGTTAGTTTTTTTTCATTTGAAAGATGTGCATTATTTTTGTTTTGCTATTTAATAGAATTTGACTAACTTTGATTTATTTTTTTAACTTTAAGTTTAGTTTAATAATTGCCTTAATAATAATTTATTAATAACATGTCACAGACTTGATTTGATTTAAGTTTTGATAAATTAGAAAGGAATGTGCATTTGAAAAACAAAATTAACAATATTTTTTTAAGATTTTGATTACTAAAATGAACAAAATTAAATAAAAGCATACTCTTCTTCAAACACTTTAGTCGTTGGAAGGAATTAAGTTTAAGTTAAGTTACAAGAAAAATATTACCAGTAAAATTTCTTTAAGTTCGGCTGGGTCTTGAACTCGGGCTGCTCGTGTGGAGAGCCAGCGCTCTAACCACTGCGCAACGCCACCTTGCTAAAAATATACAGCATTTGTTACTGCACATATTTTTTCTATAAACATTATTCTTAAAGTAAGAAATATTGTGAAAACAAAAAGAAAATGTTTTTTCCAATCACACACTTTTAAGATTTCGATTTCTGAAATAATCAAGACTGAAGCTTACTTTAAATCAACTACTTGAATAAATTAACAAGTTAAAATCTTTTTAATAAAAGACCTACAACAAAAAAACGAAAAAAGAAACAAAATTATTGGCTCAGTTTTGCATCGAGCCTATCACCATCTGATTGTTAGGCTGAGGGCTCTACCACTTGGCCAACAAGCCGTATGATTTTCGAAGTTTAAATTCTTATTTTTGTTAGCGTTTGTGTTAATTCATTATTTTTATATATTACATTAAATTTTCTGCATACTAACAAAAACGATAACTTCTATGCAAAATATTTTTTTTTAATATTTTAAAAATAAAAATCATTCCTTGTATCTTATTTTTAAATTCAATTAAATCGTTAATTGGGACAATTAATATTTTAATCAAAGTCGTTAAATTTCTTCAAATAATGCCTTACCTTACCTTACACTAAAATTTGTTAAAATTTATATACCATCATTCATTATGGGGAAGCGTTATGTGGGACTGAAGCGTCAAATAAATGCTTATAGCTGAGGAGCTGTGTGCAATTATTTTCCATTATATAAAAAATTTTGTTCTATTTTAGTGTATAATATTTAGTACGTACATATGTGTTCTAAATATTTGAGAAATAGGGTAGAATTTGAGGCATCTTTAGTCGTAAAATTATATTCCGGAATGACACTTGTACTGGGGTTAAGTAAAATTATGGACGACCAACTAATATAATTTCCTATACCGAAAAGATTTTTAATGTCTTCTTAATGAGGAAGGATTTTGGCACCTATAACACCCATCGGCAATGGAATGTCTTTTTAAACAGTTGATGTATAGATTCTTAATTTAACACAAAAGATTCAAGTAACAATAGGTTATTGTGTAAGGCATAATAGAATCGTGATTGGCCAATTACATACATACATATAACATCAAATTGGTTAAAATCTACAAATTTGTAATATTTATTTTAACTAAAGAATTTTTTTCAATTGAAGGTACATACATATGTATGTATATGTACGTTATGTTAAACATTTGTGGTCGGCATGAACCTGACCTATGAAATAAAATTTATTCCCACGCTTAACAATTTTTTTTCGAAAATGTCTTGTTTAAGTTTTTTTAACTTCTTCAAGATGCGCCATTGTGTCTATCATTTTAATATACCTTAATATGTACATACAAAAATACATATATTTACCATTTGTTCTGAAAATGTTTAAAATTTTTAGTTGTTAAAATTACCTTGACATCAAGTATTTTCTATAAATAAAATTTGTTTTCTTATTTTATATAAAATGCATTTAACATCGTGTGGGAGTTAAGTAGTTTTTCACTCGACGATGCTGACTAGTTAGTTATAATAACAAACCAATGTTAAGTTGTTTTTTTATTTTTGCTTTTGTAAACTAACATGTTTGTAAGCCCTATACGACTCTAAATGTTCTTAATAAAAGACTTGTAAGATAGTCTGTAGATAAATTTCAAATTATTCTCCGGTGAAGTTGCGGAAAAGTCTTGCGGATTAATCATCCCCGTGTTAAAATTTCTTCCGTGCGAAGCGTTTTCCACGATTAAAATATGCGCTCGTCGGCGATTGAAGACACTCTGCATGGGATTCGCGAAAGGCTCTTCCGCAATTGAAAAGGCTAGCAGGATGGGAAAGGCACTGAACTCAGTATCTATAGAACAGCGATGCCCAACTAGGGAAAATGATATATGTGAATGTATGCGAAAAACAATAAAACATCAACTTGTGTTGTTGTTTTACTTTTCTTTTAGGTTTTTTGTGGCTACTCGTGTTGTGTACATGTAAATCCTCAGAGAAACTTTTAGGTAATATTGCTCTAGATCATTGATGCCCAATTGTAGAATATGTTTTATGATAGTAGGTATAAGAATGCTTTTTCAATGATACACAAACATTAAAAAACGCTTCACCATCAACCTGTGTTGTTGTTGTTCTATACTATGGTACTGAGACCACCTGTTGTGTGTTACCTCTCATTTTTAGGCTATTCGTTGGCGCTCGTGTAGTTTACACGTAAAACCCCATAAGCTCAGGGACCATCTTGGTCCATTGTTGCCAAGCTAGAGTTTTTACCCTAAATTAAGGGTTTCTGGCACTAAAAAATGATTAAAAGGAAATTTTAGGGTAAAGCAAAAATAGAATTTTACATATTTTATTTATTTCTTGCTTGATTTTTTTTGCTCTATATTAAATGTAAGCTATGTAAGCTATATATGTACATATATGGCTCTGAAGCATATGTACTTCCAAGCAGATGAGGCAGTGATTGTAGTTTCGGAAAATCTATGTACCAATCTGCGTTGACGGAGAGTACCGGCGTCGTATGAACCGTGAGCTGTTCGAACTGTTTGCCGACATTGAAATAGTTACGCATATTAAAATTTAACGTTTACATTGGTTAGACCATGTTGTGAGAATGAATGAAGATGCTTCAGTTAGAAAATCATTTGAATGCAGACTTAGTGACGAAACTAGCAGAAGGGGAAGACCGAAACTCCGATGGAGGGATCAAGTGGAGTAACACATCTCGAAACTTGGTGTCAAAAATTGGAGAAGAAGCGCAGATGATCAAAGCACCTTTAAGTTCAGTTATGGCTAAACGTTCTGTAAAAGCCATCTAAATAAGAAAGTAAAACGTAGAAACTATATGCATTTTCTTATAAAGATCAAATACAGCTTGAAAAATAATAAAAGAAATGTACATTTTATTATCATAATTTTTTACTAAAAGTTTATAGTCTCAGGCAAGGTTTGCTTACTTTTAATAAACTTTGAGCTGAATTTCTTATTTTTTCAATTTTTATTAAACACATTATATAATACTCTATGTTTTTATTTAAAACTTTATAGCAATCCAAAATCATTGCCTTTTTTATTTAAAATTATTATATTTTTGAATTATAACAAACGTGAGTATCAACAAAATCTGCAAACATGCTAACGAGGTCTTATTGGATTTTTAAAAAACTTAAACAAAGGTAAACAGACATGCAAGCATACTCTTATCGTTAATAAGTATTATTTATTTTGATTGATTACACTTAATTAGGGTTTGCTTATTTCTTAATCTTTTTTTTAAATTCACCATCTCATACGCATTTTTGCATTGGGCGTTTAATTGTGATTGCCATTTTTTTTTGCCATACCTGTAATTAGCTTAACTTTTTTTGAGCAACCGTTTCTATCAAAAAAAATAGAAACAGGGACCGTAACCACTATACAGTCATAAAAATTGGAAAAAAAAATTATTTTTTTAGAAACATTTATTGTTATTTTTAAAGATCATGTGGTTTAAAACAGCTTTAGGAGTTTTGATACAATTTTGAATGGGTTTTCCACTTTCTTAATGGATGCACGAAAGAAAAATCGAGACTTGACATTTTTATTTTGGGAATACTATAACCCATATTATGTTCCAACTAAGATTTTTCAATGCAACCCATCCTAATTTTTGCAAAAAAGTGGTCATTAAATAAAATTTTTCTTGTGTATCAAAAATTTCCAAATGTAGGTAAGAGTGTAAATGGAAGTAAGCTTTAAATTCTGATCAGTTTTAATATATTAGCGTTCTTTGTAATATATAAGATTGTACTGTACTGTGAAATAACTTCAAAATGAAATTACACCCGGATTTTTTAATACAAACTAAGACATACTTATTTGATAGTTAAAAAATTAAAAACTTTGGGTGTATCTCAATTTTTATTTAATTTAATATTTTTTCTTAAATTACTTGTTTCATATGATTAAAAGCCCTGCTAAAATCCAAAACAATTTTAAGCGCAGTCATGAGATTTATGACTGTATTCCACATATTGCGAACTGTACCTTTGATAAACTAACCTTAGTTTTAGCTAACCTCTTCCATAGAAATAAGGTTCAAGTTGGAAATAGTGTACATATATGGTATGTAAAACAGACGATCTTCTTAAGGATACCAGTAGTGCGATTCAGTAACTTTTAACGATTCGACAATTGTTATATTTAACAACTAAAATCATTGTTTGCACTAACGATTGAGTGATTCACTAAATACTTCATAACGACAATCGACAAGTAAAATATTGTATACATTTCAATTTCATAAAGTTGGCAGCACTGGAGAAACAAATGTCAAAATAATTGAAAAGCACAAAAAGGAATTACAAAAAAACAAATAAATTGTGTGCAGAAAAGTTGTGTTTATTATTAATTTTTAGTAAAATAATCAAATTTGCAAAAGGTAAGTAAAAAAATTAGTTAGTTTTATTGTTAATATGTACATGCATATGTATTTATATATGTGGATATTTTTGAAACATATTTTTCTAGTGTTTTAGAATGTCTACCAACGCTGCTTCTAAAAGAAGTCGGACTACTTCCGAGCAATTGGGCAAAATGGTAGATTTTTTATTGGAGTGTCCGGGACTAGCTGGAGGCAAGTTTCAAAAACTTCACGGGAAGTCTGAATCCGATAAAAAGTGGGCGGAACTGTCGGAAGTTTTAAACAGTCTTGGAGGAGCCGTAAAAACAAAAGAACAATGGCAAACGGTAAGTTAACATTCCTTAGATATAATTAGTGATGTGTTAATAAATATTTTGCTTACACACAGGTATGGAGAGACTTAAAAAGCCGTACAAGCATTAAAGTACGAGACAGGAAAAGGCAGCAGGCTTTAACCGGCAACAGACAAATACTACAGGGGCCTGTAACGGAGCTGGAAAGGCGTGTTGTTGCTCTTATTGGCAACAGCTACGTTGAGGGGCACGAGGGAGTTGCCGAAAATATTCCAATGGATGAAGTAAGTTACAGTGACTTAAATTTTATTAGGTGCGATATTTTAAAGCTTGTTTACAATTAGGAGCTACAGCTACGTTTTGAAGACGAAGATTTGTCCATATCATCGGACTTGCCGTCTTCAAGTGTGCTCAGCAAATCGAACGAGTTGCGCGTCGGTACTCCCACAACTGGAAGGAAGACACCACAAAGAGGCTCAAAAAGAAAACGTGAAGAGGAAGAAACAAGAATGAAATTCTTAGAAATTGCCAAAACTCAATCAAATGCCTTACAGGTAATTGTGTTTTTATGAAGAAATTTGATTGTGTTATTTATTTTATCATATTTTAACAGATGCTTGCCGAAAGCAGTGCAGCTAATGCCGAGGCAAACAAAGTGATGGCGGAAGCTCTAAAAACTGTGGGAGAAGGATTAAAAGCGAGCGCTGATGCCCTCAACAATATTGCTGATACAATTAACAGATTGTAAGTACCTTGTTTTTGTTTTCGCTTCATGGGTACCATCTGTATGTTGTTATTATGTAAATATTAGTTAAACATGCTCTAACAAAAAACTAATGCCCATACCCATAACACCTATAATTAGTTTATTAAAGGCTTTTTGACAGATGTCTTTTGCACAATTGTCAAATAAACCCTTAATAAACCCATTATAAGTGTTATGAGTATGGGCATTAGTTTATTTTAATACATATTGTCATCAATATTTAATAGTTCATTTTTATTTATTATTTTATTTCTTAGAAACGCTTTTTTTTAAACGGTGGCGATTATTGTCTCTTTTTTTTATTTTTAACTTGAAAAAGTATTTTTATTTTTTGTTTTTGTGTATTTTTAAGTTTTTATTAACACTTGCTTATTTTTCGTTTTTATATACATACATAGATATGTACATAGATTAATATTTTTGTTATATGCTTTATACTTTTGTACATATTAAATTTTAACTTCTTTTTTTAGTTACTTTTTTATGTATCTTTTTATGTTTTAAATCGTTGCTGCTTTTTGTACTAAGAACTTATTTTTTTTTTATTAATGTAAATATTTTATGTTTTGCGAAAAGTTTGTTTTTTATTCTTTTGTTTGCCTTTTTTTATCTTTTAACAATAGTATTATATTTGAAAATAAAAGACTGCATTTTTTTAATAAAAAAACTACCTATATTGTGTTTTATTTTTTATTTAGAAGGATGTGTTTTATTTTATTGGTTTGTATTGCTAGGTTATAATATTGGTATAAAAAAAAAATAAGAAATATGTTTATGTAAAAAAGTTGGCTATTATTCTATCTTGAACGCGTTTTGCCGTAGTGGTTGGTGTTTCTTGGGAGGCAAAATGATCAGTTGGTTCAGATTGTGGAAGCTCATTTTGGATTGGGTAACTTCGTGTGGCTAAATTAATATTGTGTAACACCGCACACGCGTTTACAACTTTTCCAGCAAATTCGGGGTCATACAGAAGCATTCTTTGCTGCGAAAGACATCTCCAAGTTCCTTTGAGCACACCAAAAAGTCGTTCAATTGGGTTGCGAGCTTTACATAATGCCTCGTTATAACGAAATTTGGGAGTTCCCTCTGGTTGATTTGGTAGAGGGGTCATTAACCACGGCTCCAATGGGTACCCAGAATCTCCTGTAGATTTTTGGTAAAGCAATTTTTATTAGAAACTATCATAACATTCGTAATCTAAATTTAAATTCAAAATAAACTTACCAATTAAAAACATGTTGTGGTTTCCATTTTCAAAGCTTCGCTGCATAACTCTTCGGACTGCTGATGAGCTCCAAATGTATGAGTCGTGCCGTGCACCTGGATACTTGGCATTTACATTTATTATTTTAAGATTTGGATCACATATCTACAAGTAAAGCAAAAATAGTTTATTATCGATTACCTCTTGTTATTTTTTGCCTACCATTTGAACATTTATTGAATGGTACCCATGATGGTTAACGTATGCTTCTTCATGACTTTTCGGGGCTAAAATCGAGACATGTGTACAATCGATTGCTCCAATAGTTCCCCCTACAAAGGGTGAAGCTGCTGAAGCAAAAATTACTTTTGCAGCTTCACGTTCAACTCGGGTCATTGGAAACTTAACATTTTCATAAAACATGGTGTTGTTGATTGCATTTGTTACTCGATGAAGGATTCGGCTTATAGACGACTGGCTCATCGATATTCCCCACTGCTCTCCTACCGGCCGTTGGTAGCATCCAGTTGCGAAGAAACGTAAAGCAGCAAGAACCTACCAATATTATAGAAAATATTTGAATTGTAATAAAATATTTAATATATAAATTGAATTACTTGTTTCTCAGTTGATATTGCAGTTATTCTTGAACCTCTTAATTGGCCATCAAGTTTAAATATTAAGTTTTCAGCCAAGTCAGGAGTAAGTCGATAAAGTTTCTGAAATTCTACTGCTGTGAGGTTAAAAGGATTGTCTAAATCTCGAAGAGCACGCCGATCAATCGTAAGATCACTAGTTTGTTCGTCCCGCATTAAGCTGTATGCTAAATATTCAAAAGCCATTCTAATTTACAAAATTAATTTCTGTCGATAAAATTAACTACCAAAAAATTCTTGTTGATAAACTAACCACAACAGCTGACTTTAACGATTGTGAATATCACTAAAACATGCCACTGTTTACTTAAACATAACAGCTGATTTTAACGTTAGCGAATATCGTTAAAAAACTTTACTGAATCGCAAAAACGTTATTTTTATTGTTAACTTATTTTAACGTTGCGAACATCGTTAAAAAAAGTTACTGAATCGCACTACAGATATTGTAGCTGCTTTATTTAAGTATTTGTTTTTATATCCTTCACATAAGTGATAAGGGTATATATAAGTTTGTAATTCCGTTTACTTCTTTAATATCCATCTGCGACCACGTAAAGTAGATATTATCTTTGTCCTTATAGATAGAAATGTCGTTTTAGTGATGTCCGCCTATCCATCTGCCCGTCTATCCGTGTTGTGTTTGAAATCAACTCTTTGAAGCCTCAAGTTAGCATCAAACTATCAAAAACATCTGCAAGCAAATCGTCATTAAAAAGCAGAAACATCGCCTGATAACTAACAGAGATAAAGGTGTGCCAAAAGAAGTCATCCGATGTTGTTTTCAATACGTTTGGCGTTCGACAGGCAGCAGCTGATGCACGTTTTGGACTTTATAAGGAAACGTACGCAAGTCTTTGACCAAAATTTGCCTTATGGACGACCGGCAGATGGCTTATTGCAATGCACCGCGTCTGGTCGATATTTCTGGCGACAGCGGCCATATTCTCGGCAAAACGGGCGCTCCGGGGCCAGCCACTCTTGGCAGCGTCTCGTGTGGTCCCATACTCTTTTTTTAAGTTGGTGGCCAAACGGCGCAGTTTTTGCGCAGTCGATGTTAGATGATCGGGGAATCGGCGACGAATTTCGCGCCAACACCACCGACGAATTATTACGCAAAAAAATAGACACGATTTCTCTGCGTTCTTGAGGAGTGTATCGCTTGTTAACTTTTATTATACATCTGTCTAGTTCACAAATGTCAAAACAGATTTGACATTGATTTCTTTTTGCCCTCCTTGTATATGTAAAAAACCAAGACAACCTCTGTTTATTTCTTTAAATTTGTACATAAAAACCTCTACAACTGTCCCGAAATTGCCAGTACACGGGTGCAATATTAGACTGACTCCCATTAGTTTTTGCACAAAAATTTTTGTGGAACATGCTTACACTCTATATCCGGCCCCTAACAGGGTTGCCATACAAAGTTTATTTTTTTTTAAATTTTTTTTAAGTCAAATATAAACCCGACCCCAATTAATTTTACCTCCCAAACATTTTTCTGGAACATACTTACGCCCTATCTCCGGCCCAAACAGGGTTTCCATAAAAAATATATCACAGAGCCCCATTAGTTTTTCGTACCAAACATATTCCTACAACCTACTTACCCCCTATCCCCATCACCTAAGTAAGTTGCCATATAAAGTATACAAAAATAAAGTGTAGGACCGACTCCCATTAGTTTTCCTTTCCAAACATATTCCTAGAACATACTTACCTCCAACCACCATCGCTTAAGGGGCTCCCATACAAAGTTTGGGATGTTTTAATATACCCCCGTACAGCTTCCAGGATGTCGGTGGATAGGTCAAATGTAGGACTGACCTTAACTCATTTTTCTTTACAAGCATTTTCCTAAAACTTACTTACCCCCTATGTCCACCTCCCAAGGGGGCTGCCATACAAAATTTTAAAAATTAGGGTAAAAACCCCTAAACTTTGTGAAGGGGTTTTTCGGCACAGCTGAATTTAGCTCCCTTGATTGTTTAATAAACATATTGTTTTCGCTCCCTGATAAAAAAATCATACAATAAAAGTCTAATAACCAACATATTAACGTGCATAATCTTTTGTATAATCTTTTGTATTTTGCATAATACTTAGGTTTGTGCAAAAAATTGTAAGTGATTATAAATACCTTAAATATATTTTTTTTGTTTATTTTGCTAAAAGAACGTGAGAAAATAAATACATAGTAAAAACTTTTTAAGATACTTTATCAATATCAATATCATCCCAACAATTTGGGACTGTTGTTAAAAATATCGCTATTTCTGTTCAATGCAGCATTACGTATTACTTTTCAAAAATAACTTTAAAAAGGTCCTACGATAAACACTTTGTGTGAATACCCGTTTGGAATAAACGGTTCGGAAATATGGCTAAAAATGTTTTCTGAAGATCTTGTTTTAGTTTATGTCATTCTGCAAAGTCTTATTAATTTCGCAGGAAATCCAAACTTAAACAAGGCCTTATATACCTTTTCTCAATTTGGACTGATAAAAGCTTCTCTATATTAATGGGTTTTTACAAGATTTGAAGAAGCGTGAACTTCTGGTTTACGGTTGATCTGTCCGGTCTAAAACTGCATTGGGATGTTGAAATCCGGTTTTATTTGTTCACACATTCTTATAGATACAATTTAGTATGCGATTAAAGACTTACATAAGTATCGATTTAGAATCACTTTTTGATTCGATTTTAGCATGTCGATCCGTCCCTCCACCCGAATGGCATGAGCCAGTACATGTCGAAATTTTGATGAATTTGGTTTTTGGCACTGGTGCAAGGCTATTTGTTTTTAATTGATGATCGGGTTCTTTTTGGCGTAGCCTTCAAAACAAATGTCGTTCCGGGATAGGCAATTTTGGCTATAACTACTCGAACAAAATCTTGCATATGTGTCTTACTTTATTTAGATTACAAATATTGCCAGTCCATTTTTTGGAATATCCAAAAAAATTACCACAAAAAAATACCATAAAAATTACCTGCTGAAATAAGCATTTTATTTCTTCTTTTGTAATTTCTACAATATTTCTTTACGACCCTATAAAATATATGCACGTATATATATATAATTTTGATCTCTATTGATAAGCCATTTTAGTCTGTCTGTTTGTGGAAATCAGGTTTACGGAGCCAAGTTAAGTTCTCCGAACAACGTTTTAGTTTAAAACTATCAGAACTTTTCCCAAGTATATCCTAATTTAAAGTCAGCAAAATTTAATAAATAAAAACTTAGGACAAAACCCATGGACATATCCTTATTTATCTCAGTAAATATGCCCACTTTAAATGGAGACTTTTCAGATGGCAGGCTAATTTTGGAAAAGCTTTGTTTTTGCAAAGAGCAAGAGGAGGGAAGAAAAACTCAATATAGAGGTACAGATTTTAAAAATTATTTCTTTACGCTATATCTCGGTTACTATCTCAGCTATGGCTTTCAGGACTATTAAAAATGCATTGTACTAGGATATGTATCGAAAACTATAAAAATTTTTGATTTCAAACCTTCCAAAAGTATGTACATATATAGTTTCATTATGATTTCTATATTAAAAAAAATTGTTGGGTAGAAGTATGGTAAGTTGTAATCCCCATACAAAAGGACTAATTTTTGAAA
Organism: Melanophora roralis; assembly: GCA_963583895.1. Taxonomy (NCBI): domain Eukaryota; kingdom Metazoa; phylum Arthropoda; class Insecta; order Diptera; family Rhinophoridae; genus Melanophora; species Melanophora roralis. The sequence goes on along the minus strand of OY757187.1, from coordinate 26,947,802 downwards.
TTTTCGATACGACATACATGTCTTGGGAACTAATACAGATATCGACTTAAAACCTGCTACAAGGTAGTTCTATTTTTTCTATTTTATTTCTTTATTTTGAAAGAAAACCAAAATAGCAATAGGCATCCAGCCCGTCACAATATAATAATTTTTTAATTTTTACGTTTTCGGTTAGGTTAGGTAGAACAAGCAGCCGTTGAAAGGAAATGCCGTTGTTCACTTGGGTCATCTTGTAATGTCCCTTTGTGTGTGACAGAAAAATTGGAAATGTAAGTGTTCGCGAAGTGTAGCGAAAAAGAGAAAAATCGGATAAAGAAAACTTACCAGAGATTCTAACGGAAATCGAACCCAGCAAATTCCTTGCTTACCAAGCAAGCATTAGTTACCTTTTGGCCGAATAACTAGTTATTTCTGTTTGAGTTGTCTCAAAATGTGCTTACAAAAATCAATCGAATAACCAGTTACCAATGTTTAACTGTACAAAATAAATGAAAATGTGAGGGTTTCAAAACGAAAACAATCTAAAAAGTCGATTTCAAAATCTGTTGTAACGACCTCAGTACCTTGTAACCTATGAAGTAAGGACAGCTCATTACTCAAATTAAAAAAAAATTTGCTGGGAACCTGCGATTTAAAAACAACTTAGCTGTATTAAATGTCTGAACATAAAAAGCGATAAATGTGAAGGGTATATAGGATTCGGCACAGCTGTATATAGCGCTCTTGCTCTTTTTACTGCAATGCAGTGGACCGACAAATGTTTAATATGAATAGTGGCGTACTTACTTCATTGTAATTATTTTTAAAGCTGCTTAAATCACTGCTTTTCATAAAATATGTGGGACAATCAATTAATAATTTACATTTCATATGATACATGCATGTTTGTACAAAAATGTCTGTATTCAGGTGTACATATGCATACATTATTAATCATTAATAAGGCAAAAGACTATAACAAACAGTAGGGTTTTAAATGATTAATTGAGTTTATATTTAATTTAAAAATGTAGTTCAAAAAAATTAAACAAAATTACAAAAAAAAAAAAATTAAAACAATTCAATTTATTTTAGTATTTAAGCAAATGTTCAATGTACATATGTACATACATATATCAAATGCTAAGTTATGTTATCTTTACTTTCTCCTTAGTTTCACGTTGTTTCTTCAATAGTTTAACCATCATGGAAAAAGATGTTATAACTGGTACCATTATGGGTAAAAATAGTGGAATGTAAATGGCGTACTTTTGTTCATCGGGAAAATATAATTGGGCCAATAAGCTTGGGTCGAAGAAAGCTTGTTCCGATGCTAAAAATGCTTTTTGTGCCAATTCAGAAGCTTTCATTAGTTCATGGTTGGCTAAGGCTGCTTTGGCTTTAACAACCAAATCGCAAGCTAAATTAATGGCTTTTCCAACATCGTCGTTAATCACAATGTAGCTTATATTGTCTGAAATTGATTTAAATTTGTTTTTAAATTTAATATTGTTTTTCTTTTATCTTTTTTTTTTTTTGCTTACCTATTAGTTTTATAAGACTTTGTAGGGTATTTGTGGTGGTTGTAATGTGTGTAATGGCGCTACGCCTTAGGTATGACTCGTATTCCCATGTGCGTGGTGCCAGCTGTTCCACATCTACTATTTTGACGCCTTCAATTGTGACCTTGAAATAAATATTGTTTTTTAAAAGAATTGGGAATTTATTAAAGATTTGTGTTAAATTTAAAACTCACAAAACATTAATGTAAAACCAGTAAGAAAGTTACAATATAATTTGTATGGGGGCTTTATGAAAATATAGACCGATAATCTTTGTATTCAGCGTAATAGTTGGTGAAAAAAAGATAAGTATGTATGCAAAACTGTAAGAAGATAAATAGTCGGGCCAAATACTTATTCCGGGAGCTAAGTCAAAAAAATGGACCGATCATCAACACAAGCAATAGGCTCTGTGCCAGTGCCAAAAACTTATCTGTGTCAAATTTCATGAAAATATATAAAAAATTGCGACCTGTACTTTGATTACAAGAATACATGGACACCCAGACGGACAAACGGACGGACATGCTAAAATCGACTTAGGAAGTGATTCTAAGTTGATCGGTATAATTAGGGTATTGTTTTTGAACGCTAAAAACATCTGTACAAACTTGTAATACTCCTACCACATATGCGGTCTGGGTATAACTATTGGTTCACGTATGAAAGAACAAACATACATACATACATTCCTATATATTGCACACTTAATCATTAGCAGCTGCAACTAAATATTCATCAATATAATTTATTTTCTTATAAACCAATCTAATTAAAGTTTTGTTTGCATTAAGTTAAACTTTATTTAAAAATTGATTTTTGCTGTTGCATTCGATTGGCTATAAAATGACAATTATATTTGCAAAAGCAGAGAAAAGGCTCTTGTGAAAAATTATGTTTTAAATGTGAGATTTGTACATAAAGAGACCTTAACGAATTCTTTTTTGATTTGGAATGATTTTCTATGTTTTTTAACCCTTTTAAATGGTATAAAGTAGGGAACTATTGATTGTTTTTTTTAATTGATCGGCCAAGACTTCCAAGTGAAAATTGAATGGAAAAAGTTTGTAAAAAAATAAAAAAACATATTTTTCTTTCCCAACACAAACTCACCTCCACACTTATGTCCAACAGTTTTTGCAGTTGATACAACATTATTTGCATAACATCGTTTGTTTGTACGAAAAAAGAGATTTTTTCATTCGGCTTATTATTATATTCTTTACATGTCTCTAATGATGGATTTGCAATTATAATGCCACCCCATTTTGGTGATATAAAACCATTTATGTTATCCATGTTATCTCTCTGATTCTCTTTATGGTAAATATATACGGGTGCAATATCACAAGGCGTTATATAGACAACAAGATTTATAGGAGTTTTATCCGTAATGCCGCTGCCTAAATTCTTTTCTATGGCGGTTATAATGTGAGGTAACGAAGCTTCGGATAAAGCATAATGCCGCGACAAAGAAGAATTATCACGAATTTGTCTCAAATCCGCCCCAAAGGCTAGTTGATATTTCCATTGGGTTTTTAAAGTGTAATTTGATATGTGCGATACTTTATCCAAATAAGGCTTTAAATAAGCTAAAATTACAAAAATAGTTTTCTTTATAATATTTCTGAAATTATAAATATAGTTTTATATTTTTACTTTCTACAGCCAGCGGCACATGCCATTTGGCATCCATAATATCGGGCCTTGGATTTAAAACTGATACAATAACATCATATTCAGCCTGGGGTGCTTCAGTTTTTATGGCATCTTTTTGCTCTTTGGATAAAATCTGTTTAATTCGGTGTGTTTGTAAGATGTAGGAGTTAAGAACTTGTTTAATTCTATTGGAATCTTAAATGTAATTGTAATTAGTGACAACTATAATTTTACAAAAATAAAAAGTTAAAACTTATATAAAATTTACTTGTATCACTGCGTATTAGGGCAGTTCTTTCATTTGTAATTAATATTTCCTCTTGAAGTTTTGTCCATTCTATAAAGATAAAATCACCTTCAATTACTTCATGTTCTTTCAAAATTAAGTTCTCCAAGCCTGCAGGTGTTTTTACAGTTGAAGCCTTTTCAAAATAGGGTATTTCTTTAAAATCTAAAATCCAAATTTCTAAAATACAAACACAATTAGTAAGTTCTTTATTTTGTTATATAAACTATAAATGAAACACCTTGATTTGCATATTCTTCTTTTAACTCGTTAATTAAAAGGGAGGCTCTTTCTGGTTTAAATGTAAATATGCCAATTTGAATTTTAGTTTTTAAAGGTTCACTGTTTAGGCTCATTATATCCGATGAGGGTAAACGTACTCTGTTTAATATATTATTAAATTATTATTATTATAAATTAATAATGATTGTTTTATTAATACTACCTATAAACTTCGGTAGTTTTCCACCACATTGGTACACCAATTATTATGACCACAGTCATGAATGCTATGGTAGCATATAAACGATATTTATCTGTAAATATTTTTTTCAAAAATTATTGAAATTCAAACAAGTTTTACAAGATATAATTACATATAAATATTTGTATATTAGGGCTCATATTCATAATAGCACACTTCTACAAAAAAACACTTTTTGTTAGAACTTGAGATATGACATAGCAGGCCTAGGCGAAGACATATTAAAACCGTTTTAATTTTAAATTATTTAAAAAAAAACTGTTTAGGGTAGGTCGTAGTACTTTAGTGCCGTTAACTCATATATTTTAGAAGCGATTTAAAAATACAATTTTGGCACCTGACAATCGAACTGAAGTTGAATTACATACATAAGTATTAAAGACATGCACAGATATACATATCTGTTTACACAAGTTTGTGTGTTTTTTTTTCAGTTTTGGGTGCATATTGATAAGCAGCTTCGTGTTTTTGTTACAAGTTGATACTGGTATTCTCTCTAATTGAATGTGGTGTCAGTAAAGCTTGAACACAAAAAATTTTTTGACATCCATCTGCCGACGTTATTGCTTATGTTCAGAAATAAAAAATGCACGGCTAGCCCCAGCGTTACGGAAGAAATACAAATAATTTTTTATGACTTTTTCCAACAAAAAATATTTTAGGTATTTAAACTTTAAGGACAAATGTAAACATAATAAAAATTTAAAAAACAAAAAATAAAGTTAAATTATAAATTAAAATATAAATTTTTTAATAATACAAACTAAATAAAAATTATTTTATTCTTATTTTTGAGCTTGAGATCAAAAAGTTTCTTTTTTAAAATTATTTTACTAATTTTTAAACACTATTATAACCACAATAAACTTTAAAAATCTAATTTCTGTACAATTCACAACCCTTTATATAAACGAACTTGTTTATTTGTTGTATTAACCGTTATAAGAAAATATTTGTGGTCCAAATGTTATTCAGCACAAAAAACAAATACATTACTCACACAACGCAAAACAATAAACAACAATAATTGTTTATAAGAGTAGAGCGTGAGCGTAATAGAAAAAACCATACAATTACAGTTAAACTCATTCACTCATTTATACCAAACAAAAAAGAAGTATGTACAAGGTATATTTGTTTTTGCAATACTTTTAGTTTTACTCATGCACGTCTTTAATACTTCTTCGACTCATTATATAATTTATTTTTTAGACCTAAACTACTCACAGGAGCAAAAGGAATTAATATACATGTTATCGTTGACTTAATATAGAAAGAGCGTAACTCGGTTTTTTAAGTTTATGGTTTAGTGTGCACATATACTTACATGCATGCACATACATACACTAAGGTTTCATTAAAAATTTATTTTTATTGTTTAAATCCCAAACGGATAATTGTTATGCTTGGTCCAATACTTACAAAGTAGAAAGTAGGGAAAGGTAAGCAAAGCCGCAAATCGATTTTCGATTTTACGATCAATCAGCCATTAATCACGGCTTATAATCGATTTTATATAAAAAAAAAAATTCAACTTTTCCCAGGGGGAAAACGTATTATTAGAAAATGTTTACCAATTTAATTAGTATAAAGAATTCAGGTCATAAATAAATTACGAAAGGTAAACTTCATATGTAGATGTATAGGGCCTCTTCGTAAGTGCATCACTGCACTGCATCAGGAACGCAAACTTTTTCAAAAACTAAAAAAAGTTTTAAAAAAGGTGAATAATTTTTTTTATCAGACATTTTTAAGGTAAATCCGTGCATTGAAATATGATTTTTGCTGCCCTAAAAGTCATGATGCAGCGCAGTGATACATTTACTAACATGCTAATACCTATGTGCAAACATTTATTAATGATAAAATCAATATATAAAATAAAATAAGTATAAAAATTTAAATACACACACACTACAGATACAAATATTTTATTTTCAATGACGATAAGTTGTTTTTACAAAATACTAATGTTTGTTTACCTATTGAGTAATGAACTATTTTGTTTTTTTTCTATTATTTAAAATATATTCAAACCTGACTATCGGGATTGTTATGGAAACCGATAGTTGTCGAAAGCGGGTTTAATGCGAGTTATAACAAAAGGTTGTGTAACGACTTTTTAATTTTAAGTTTAAAGCTGAAATAAAAACCAGTATTCTAATTTAGAAATAAAACACGATACTAAAATCCGATCCCGACAGTTATGGGTTTCCATGACAACTCACCCTGTATTTAAATTCATTGTTGCCGCCAAATATTACAATATTTAACACAATACACTAACGCTGTATTTTTACAGATAAGCTTTCGGTGCAGACAGTTTTGTTTTAAAAAATTAATTCTTAATTCCAAAAAATCGATTTCAACATAAAATTAATAACAAAAACATCGGTTCTAAAAATTCAATTTCTTTGGATGGGTTCAAAATCAGTTTTCGACTATAATCGAAGTCGATTTAACAGTCCCTACTAGAAAGGCCATTTTAAAACTTTTCAACCTGTGTGGTGGGCTCCAGCGCGTGTTTCTCGAGCAATAAAATTTTAATACTTGTTAAAACATCCAATTTTTAAATTTTTTTAATTTGTATTTTGTTTACTCAAAAAACATAGCATTTTTGTTTTCATTTTACAATATTTATACCAGGGTACACTAATTAATGTACCCTGATACTAATCTATGTATATTCTAATTGTAATAGCTCTACAAATGTGTACCAATAACTTAAATATGTATGTACGTATTATTAATGATTCTCTGCTGCAGGCTTGACACTAACAATATATAAACGGCGGCAGCAAGTTATTATTCTTTATAACTGCACGATATAACAAACACTGGCCCTTTATCCAATGGGGTGTTACGGGAAACATATTTTGTAAATTTGGTAGTACCAGAGCAGCGATAGACAATATTAAGGGCATTATCAACCGGTGAAATAGTCAGCAAGACGGATTCATCGTCATCGTCGAAGCCCTCACCCTCGAGTGAATCGGTATCACTTTGACTAGACTGTTGCTGCGAGGGATGAGGATGTTCTGAATCAGGTGATAAATAGGTTACTACTGCTGCACCTTCAGATGCATTTAAATAATAGATTAAATCCAGTGCATTGTCTTCACACATGGCACCATCACCCAAGACAGTGTAATCACCATGAGACCACTTTTGTACTTCTAAACTAAAAGTTGGCTTAGAGCAATTTGAACCGGATAGATCTAAATCGGTAAAATCCCGTAGCAGAGAAAACATTTCTTTGTTTGAAAATGCCTCTATAAGCTTATGTATAGTTTTAGAGCAAGTGTTTAAATCTAAAACTTCATAATTTTGTGCATTAGCTGGACCTTGCCTTGTCCATTTATGTGAATTATCACTAAGTAACTGTTTCAAAGCTTCCTCAAATATTTCACGGCGGAAAAACTCATACAGACATATTTCTGAATTGTCTTCTATACGTTTTTGAATACTGCGTTTTGTAGTGGGCTTAAGATAAACCTCATTTAAAAGATGGTAAATTGACTCCGAGAAGTGCTCTGCGGGTGGTTTAAATTGCATTTTATAAAAAGGTCTTAGAGCATCTACTATTAAATCGTCATTTGAGGCGCCGTGAAACCAACCGTTAATTGTAAGACGAGGAAAATCAAAAGTTGTTACCTCGCCCACTTGATGAAACGACTTGGAGCCAACTTTAAAGAAAGCAAATTGGTTATTTTTCGGTGAAACTTTTCTTTTCACTGGAAATTGGGGTAGAGATTTCTCGTCACTTGAAAATATTTCTAAGCATCCGCCCTGTTGGTCAGACCATACCTCGTTATTTTCCCAAGGTGACAAATAATATATAAATGCAATTTGGCGATCTTTAAGTAAATCATCGTGCACCAACAAGTAGTCGCCACAAGTGTACATTGAACAGGAGGCAGATACATAATCCAACTTTAAATTTGTTACCTTTTCCAGCCAGGGTCGTACTGAACGTCTCAACACTTGCAAGAAATTTGCTAAAAACTTACACTCGACCATGTTAGATAAATCGGTGCTCTGATAGAACTCATACAAATCCATTTGTTTGCGTGACCAATGCACCTTTTCCACCATTTCTTTTACCAATAACTTGCAGCTCTCCCTGTTTTCCAACAATTCTGGTAAAAGACAAATCTGAAATGGATCTGTAAATACTTCGGCTTGCGTGGCAGTATGTTTATAGTCTCCCTTGGACTCTTTGAACCACTGCTGTTGCAAATGTAATGCAAAGTCATCCATCGAGTAGGATTTTCTTATTGTCAAGTCTATGGTCTGAGGTTCTTGTGTGGTATGCAGCTTAACAATTTTAGATTGTGGTTGACCTTCATCCAACACGTTTGATGGACTCACGGAGCCATTCGTATTTGTGATATCTAAAAGAAAAATAATAATGAATTTTGTTTTATTAAAATATAGTTTTAGAGATGCATACCTTACAGCTTATAACAAATGCACAAAAATGTAATAGGTTTAGTACCCAATTAATTTTTTATGTAACACAAACACTTTGGATTATATAAAGACTTTACCTCCAATATTTCCTGTTGTTTACAAGCACTTTGAGAAGCGAAACTTTAATTTTTTTTTCATTTTTAATCACCCCCTTTTTGAATTATGTTGCTTGTATGTTGGAAATGTTTCGTTTATAACTTACCTTCTTTTGCATCTTCTTTACTAACTTCCTGTGGCTCGTCACTTTTTGCCAAATTCATTATTTATTTAATTTATGTTTTTAAGTTTGCAGTTTTTATTTATTTTTATTGCTAAGAAAAATGTGCAGTATTCCCTGTTTTTTCATTTATATAAAAAGCCGAAATGTCAATTGGTAAATAGAGTTGAATAAGTTCTAAGTAATCAGTATTAAACTATCTTCTTGTACTCGATGTTATAATTTCACTTCCACAGAAAAAATAACTTTTGGTAATGTAGCGTCACAGAAATTGCTCGTTTTTTTAATTAAATGACAGCTATTTTTTTTAACATATTCGGCAAAATTGTAAGAAATAAAGTCATGTTTAAACATACATTATAAATTAAAATAATTTTAATTTAAGTGAGCAATTACGTTTTCTGTTCACACATACTCAATTAAGCTTACTCAATTAGTATATGACAGCTAAAAAAATTTTATTTTCATTGTTAAAATGAAAATTCGTAAATGAAATTTTGCTAGTTTTTAACTTTTTTTTACTAATTATTGGCATATGTATACTGTTTGTACACATTGTTTTGTGAATTCGCCAATTGTTATCTGTTTGAATTGATACTTAATTGAAATTTGTAATGTTTTAAATATACAATGTAAAAAAGTAATATGTATATATGTATATATTTATAACGAAAATAGTGAAACAATTTAAAGATGTAAATCCAGTTTTCTATGAAGTAATTAAAAAGTAAAAACTACCGGGTATGGCTATACTCCAAAGTTGTTACAATTTTCAGCTCTATTTGATAAAGTGCTACCAAGCTTATTTTAATTCGTTATTGTGCTGCACACGTGGTGCAATTACATCTTGTCAACATAAGTTTAAAATTAATATATATCGTTATGGTATATTAGATTAGCGGGTGTCAAAAAATATGTACCTATAAACAACTAAAAAAATAAAAAGATAATTTACTCTGCTCTAATTAATTTTTTTTAAATTACAAAATACCTATGAAATAATAAAAAACGAGTAATAATTATAATGTTTTTATGTTTAAAATTCAATAATAATATTAATATATGTATTTACTAGGGACTGGTAATTCGACTTCGACTATAGTCGAAAAACGATTTTAACCCCAAAAACATCAATTTTTGTAATCGGTTTTTTGTTCGCAATTTTATACTGAAATCGATTACTGAGCCCAAAAAATCGATTTTACCTAAAAAATTTTAAAATGCTATAAATTTTAAGAATTATTCTATTAACACAATTCAAACTATCTGCACCGAAAACTTATGTGTTAAGTGTGTTAACAGTACACAAAAAATAACTTATCGTCTTTCAAAATTAAATATGTACTTAGTATATCTGTTGTGTGTGCGTATGTAAATTTTTACTTATTTAATTTCATACATTGAAATTATAATGGATATATGCACTTGGATATATAATTATGTATTAAGTTAAACTATCTGAATTTGTTTATGACCTTCGATCTTTGTAATCATTAAATAGGTACACACATACACCTTTTCCAGTAATACCTTTATTTGGAAAAAAAACTCAATTTACTTACATAAAAATCATTCATTTTATTATAGCATCATAATAAAAGTCGATTTTGAATTATAATCGATAATGAGCTTCGATTAATCGACTTTGAAAATCAAGATTAAAATAACTGAACGTAAAATCAAAAATCGATTTTCGGCTTTGCTTACCGTTCCCTAGTATTTACCATTTCCACCAGAGAAATACATCAGTATGGGCAGCTTAGGTTAGGTTAGGTTAGGTAGAACAGGCAGCCGTTGAAAGAAAGGATACAGCTCAAATAAGTCCGCTTAATTCGGCCCCTTTGTGTTACCTGAAGAGACAGATAGAATAGGTTGAGATGGAAGGAAAGAAGAAATTTAGAGAAGGATAAGAAAGAAAGAAAGAACAGAAAATGAAGCAAACTTACCAGGGTCCCTGGTGGGAATCGAACCCACAACCCCCAGACTGGTAAACTCGTGCACTTACCACTGATCTACCGGGGCACCCGGCAGCTTACTACCATCCACATTACAAGGAATTAAATCCAAACCAAATCAAGCCTCTGTACCCTACTAAGGTTGGCAGAAAACAAATAAAAACTTTTTCAAGTTTACGCCTGGGACACACATATGCAACACACAATTTCCTTTTTAATCAGGAATCAACATCAGTCTGCCCTAAATGTGGGAAAAACATTTCTGCTGACCACATTCTTTTACACTGCCCCTACTTTCTGAATATTAGAAACTTCATATTTGGCTCCTCAAAATTCTGCCTTCGACGTTATGAAAATTTCAAATTTTGTAACACAACAGGATTTATCATCTAATCAAAAACACGTCATGTACAAATGTATATAACTTTGTTAAAAATAATAAAATTGTATCTATCCCGAATAAACTTGTTAGCGCTCCAAATTTGTATTAGATATTTAATTTGTTATAGATCTAATAAATAATAATAATTGTTATTAAAATACTTTCACAAAATTTTTAAAAGAATTCATCTGCTAGATTTTTTTTTAAATGTTAACCTGGTTTTAATGCTCTGCAGTCTTAATTTCTTTTCATAAATGAGTTAATGTCATTTTTTGGACATTTTTCTGTAAACAACTATTTCCAGGTCAAAATTCGTTTTACATTTATAAATTTTATTGTTTCAAATCATGTGAATACCATTTTTCAACAAAGCTTGCTTATTTCCATAGTGGGGTTGTGGGTTATTGCATTTTGGAGTGTAAACTTAATTTAAAAAAGGAGAGCGCTTTAGTTTAGCAGTTCCTCCTGTTAGGCCACTTTTGTAGTTCCACAATGCTTCCCTACTACCAAATGATTTAAGATGACGGCATGAGTTTTCCTTATATTTAATTACACGTTTAAGTGAGCTGCATTTATTTGTACAAATAACGCATATTTAATATTATTATGGCTTTAATTTAATAAAAACAAATTATTTGGAACAACATATGTATGAACAAATATATTAAAGCTTTAAGAATGATATATTACGTCAAGAACAAGGTTTCCAAAATATGTCGCTACACAATTATGTTCATTTATAACGTTTATTGTAGATGCATACTGCATCCTTGCACTTACAACATGTTGCTTTGACCTTTTAATAAAACTGGGCAATTTTTTCAACCAAAAAATGCTACTAGCGTTTAAAGTGTACTGTTGATGAAAATTAGCAGCTTGTTTCGAAAACGCATTCTACTCAGTAGAAAAACTTGCTTTTTGAAAAAAGTTTCTTTCAACATTAATAAAAGAAAGTAAATAGAAAATTAAAATATTAACTAATGCCAAAATAATAAAACCAAAAATTTATCTTAATAATTACAATTTTTTTATTAACAAATTGCATAAATATATGTATAATTTACATTTTTATTAATAAATGTTATTTGGTACATTGATTTCAATAAAGCACTATTAACTATTGACAAAAATATTTAAATGTGATTAAACAACACAAAAAATAAATAAATAAAATAACAATGTTAAAATTCAATTAAATAAATTATAATATGTGTACACAGTTCTGCTTGGTATAGACTTTTAATGTGCTTAGCAGAATTTTTAACCCAAAAGTATGTTACTTGTTGTTACGCAATTTTTAAACTAATAAACATTTGAGACAACACTAACATTTTAAAATTATTAAAGAAATGGCATTAAGACTAGTATCAATAAATAATATAGTTAAAAATAAATAAAATAAAAGTATGTTGTATGCATTAACTAATATTTTTTTAAGTTTTTTTTTAATACAGGGTAGTTGGTTAATTCAGTTAATGGTGTATTACTTCTTGTTTAATTTTTTTTAGATATTGTCCACAATATCAATATGGGCTAAATGCTTTGCTTTATTTAAATTATAAGGTATGCAAGACTTTTCTGTTTGTATATTATCATCTTGATTTATAAACGATAACTGATAAGCTACTTCAAATGCTTGACCCAAAGTTAAAATTATTTCCGTAGCCAAATTCTGAAAATATTAAATATAAGTTTTGAAAAAAGTTTAATTTGTTGTAGTAAGTACCAAATCATCCACCATAAACACATGACAGTAGTATACATCATTTTCTCGTGTTATATAAGCAAAATAGCGTAAATCATCATTATCCTGGCTAACGCAGTTTATATTTTCAATTTCGTGAATACATATTGTGTTCTAAAAAATGTGCATATTTACTAAATTAAAAAAGGACAAATTTATTTAACAAATGTAGAACGAATATGTTTACCTTATTTTTTGTGTCTATAAATCGCACTCCAGCGTGTGACATTGCAATGCGCACTTCCAAACGGGTCTGCTGATTCGTTGCTTTTAATATGCGAGTCGAACTGTTTATATCTTTAATTAAACCATTTTCTTCACTTTCTACCTGAGGAGCAGGCGTTTCTTCTCTTCTTAATTTTTGTATAGATTTTCTAGTTGATGCTGTACCATGCAATTCTCTGATAACCGTGGAACCCAAATACTGAAAGTTATAGAAATAATATAATTTACTTTCAGTTTTACTTATAAAATAATCTTGGAGTGGTTTACAAACAAATATATCCAATGTTTTGTTTTTCATTGCAAAAAGTTTTGCACAAGTAATTTATGCGTTTTTTTTATTAAAGTAATATATGTACATAGCATCCCAAAAAGCACATTTTGTAATGTGTAGCTTGGCGTTCGGAATTACCATCGTAACAGCGCGTTTTAGGTAATTCAAAATAATTTCTGTTTTAGTTTTTAAAACTATTAAGTTAACGAAGTAGCGGTCTAATTGCTAAATTCTTAATGCGATATTAATCCAGAGTCCTGTAATTTCCTTTTTTTAAAAACTTAGCAAAAATATGGAAAAAGTACTTTTTTTAAGGTAGTTCCATATTCCTAGAACTCAAATCTCAAAAAATAAAAAACTAAATTATCAAAAATAGCAAATAGTAATTTTTGTCCACCTAGTTGACTTTTGGCCTCAATAAGGGTCAATATAACTTAACTGCACTTCTCTAGACTCCTAATATTAAAAAAAGCAAATAAGTAATAAAAATGGGCAAAGTACTTGATGACCACCTAATTGACTTTCGACCTCAATCTGAAATAATAATTCCTAATTTCAAATTTCTAGACCCATAATCACAAAAGTGCAAAAAAATGCCAATAACGTAAAAAACCCCTGCCCAATTTACTTTCGACTATAGCCGTTAATTTTATATTTGTTAACTCATAATCCAAAAGCATTGAAAAAGTACCAAAAATGTTAATACCCATAATCTCACAAAATGCAAAAAAGTAGCAACTTTTAAAATTTACCCCTTTTGAACCCTAAGTGCTTCAAAATTTTAAATTAGCACCAAAAACGTACTCATATATTTTTTTTAGAATCAGCCAAACGAATTTTTAATTGTGGTTCTTTATTGGTTTATAATTTTAAAAAGTACCTAAAACGCACCAAAATTTAATTTTTACCCTTTTTATAACACTACGATTTAAAATTAAAAAAAGACCACCAACATATCTATATTTTTCCAAACTTGTTGAACGCAACTTTAATTTTTTTAATTGCTTCAAAGTTACAAAACAAAGTTTAATATGTAATTTTTATTTTTTTTTCTACTCTTTGGGCCACAAATTTCAAGAAGCTGCAAAAAAAAAATATATATTTTTGATAATTTCCGAGTACAATTTGAATTGCAATTCTATCTTTGATAGTTTTGAAGTTACAAATAGTACCTAAAAGGTACCAGAATATTACTTTACCATTTTTTCTGCCCCTTAGGGTCAAAAATTTCAAAAAAGTACTAAAAATATTTAATTTTTGCTATATCTGCCGAATTATATTTCACTCTTTATTGGCATAGAAAGAAAAAATTTAATTAAGCATCATCAAAGTATAGATTTTGACCTAGTTCTACCTCTTAGGGTCCAAAATTTCCAAAAACACCACATAAGAGTCAGTTTATATTTTGAGTAGCATACAATTTCTTTTGATTTTTTTTCTCAATCGTGTGCCGTTTAGAAAAACCAATTTACTGATTTTTTTTCCTGTTTGGCCCGTGTTTACTCCATTTGAGTCTCAAAATCCCGTCTTAGTGGATTTATTCAACGGAAGAGGCCCTCGCAATACGTTAAAAAGTCAGTCGGTCATTACCACTGTCTCTCTTTATATATAAATGGATAATGGCTATTCTAACAATTTTTAAGCACCATCTCTTTTGAAAAAATTTCTTAGTATTAAAGATATCTTTTTAATAATTTTTTTCTTGATTATACTTACAAATACATTATAAGTGACATAGCTAAAGATCAATGTGTTGGCTGAGTGGCACCAGTTGGGATTTTTATTCTGTTCCTGAATAGCAGAACCAAGCAAAAGTTCGGCAGGTTTTCTTATAATCAACGTTTTCTTTTGTAAAGTATTTGTTGCAGAATCTTGTTCGCTTAGATCTTCCAAATTAGCATTTCTTGCTGCCACTTTATTGCCTATGTTTTCAAATATCGTATTGATTTCATCCCAGGCCTTTAAAACATCAAATTCATATACATCTTCGGAAGTTGGGGTTTTAAGTGCAGCTTTGGGCTTCACAGACCTTACTAAGCTCGGTGATCTCAACCCACTAGTGTTATCTTCAATTGGTGGAGAATTTCGCAAGTCTAATGATGAGGTTTTGGCAAGGTTTAAGGAAGAACCTTTGAACAGTCCTGCAAATGGAACATCGCCAACGAACTCTTCAACACATTCTGAAACTCGGGAGCTGGATAAAGAATTCAATTGTTCATCTTCAGGTTCTGTTTGATCTTCCCAAATAAATGAAGTCATTTCATCATAAATTTGAGAATTTTGTTGAGGCAATAGTATTGAATTTCTTTTAAAAGTTTTTTCGGTGGGCTTAACAAATTCGTATATAGTGGATTCCGCTTCGGAAGCAGTTGGAGGTGGGCAATCCGGTGTTGGAGAATGTCTATTTTCTTTACTCTTGCGATTGTTATTATTTCTATCGCAGCTATCTGAACTTAAGCGAATCATTCTGCAAGAAATATTTGTTTAACATTTTTATTGGAATGTGTTTGGATACAAGTATATACTTATTTACATATGTATGAATGTTTATACAAATTTCCTAGAGAAATAGCTCTTGCTAATTATTTAAATTCTTTTTTTAGTTCTATATTTGGTTAAAAAATTCATTTTAATTTATATTTTTTAATTGTTTTTGTTCTACGTTTAGTAGTGCTTTACAATTTGAGTGATATTTTTTAAAGAATTCAGTAGGACACTCAAATATACAATTAAAAGTAGGTAAAAGTGCTTGTGAATATGAAACTTACTCATTATCGTGATAATCATGTTTCCTATTTTGTGCATTTATTATATTAATATTTGCATAATCACCATAAATAAATTTTCTAGGACTAGGTTGCGGCGTTGCTAAAGGTGCAGACAATGAACTTGAATTTGGCCTTGTCATTTCCACATACTCATCAACGCATCGATATAATGTAGACTTAAGAGGAGTTTGGTTTTTTACTAATTACAAAATTCAATAAATAACTCTATTAAACTATATTTTAAAAAAAAAATTATTATAAAAAAATATATACCTACATTCACTAAGGTTGGAGATCTTTGGAAATTGCTTATTTAAACCACCAAAGCGTCTATGTAGTAAATTATTTTCATATACCGATTTAGCTTCTGGCGTTTTTTTATGCTTAGTACTAAAATCACTATTCGATTTACTCCATTTTATAGGCTCCATAGGCGTGTAACGCTCTGTAGAGCTGCAGTAGCGGTCTAAAGAGCTTCATGGGATATATTAAATAAATTTTTTTTATAAATATACCAAACTAAGCATAACAAAACAGTAACACAAAGGAATCTTGCAAACATTTTTATAAATTTAACTAGCGGTTTTCATTCTAAGTAATGAAGTGCGTAATAAGCTGTGTATTTATGATAAATAATCAAAATTAACACTTTACTGTTGTGTTTAGAGTAAATCGACCTCGATTATAATCGAATTTAACCCCAAAAAAAATTTGGTGACGATTTATACTGAAAGCGATTATTGAGCCAAAAAAATCGTATTTACTTAAAAAATTTTTTTCAATTTCATTTTTTTCAAACTATGTATCTGCACCGAAAACTCATGTGCCAATATGAAGCGTTTATTTTAATATTTAAAATAATTCAAAATGCATTCTACACACAAAAAAATAATAGAGGCTAAATTGATTAAACTTCGTTAGTTAATTTCTTTTTGTATGAACAGAAAAAACTAAGTTTTACTAACTAAGTCAAATAGATGATTTCAAATCCCATTTTACAAAAAATCCAAGCTAGCGGTACTAAGCCAATGAGGTATCGTCTTCGAAATTATTTTTTACTTTTTTTTTTTATTTATTTAGTTGCCAATGCAAAAAATGTTTCAGAATTTATATAAAATAATATAATAAAAAAATTTTAAATTGGAAGTTTTAGGACAATTAGAAGCAACTCATAAAGATGATTTAAAAAGTAAGTAATTTAACACATTTGTTGCTCCTCGAGGTTTTTAAATAAATAATTTTCTTATCAACAGAACTTTTTCCTGTAGCCAGTTCAAAAAGCAGTCATATTTTAAGGGCAAGTATGGCTCCTCAAAATTCAGATGTTTTTTCTCTGCTGCCGCAAATAGGGAATTAGAAATTTCCTTTGGAGTCCTCAGGTATGTTCCAGAAGTTAATTTTGTTTCAACGGTGCCCAAAAAGTCAAAGAAAAAACCATGGAAGGTGTTTTTTAAGTTTTGAAATGTTTTTTGCGTTTAAATCAATTTTTGAAACAAGTTAACCTCTTGACATACCTTCGTAAAATAAAAGTATATGCATAAAATGCGCAAATTTTTATTGAATTTTCAATAAAATATTGTGAATCAAAATTAAAAATTTTTAATTTAGTTTGGAGATTAGCTAATTCAAAAAAAGGTAGATTTTGCTAAAGTTATAAGGGTAATGAACCTTGCTATCATTGTTTGTTTAATAAAGTTTGTAAGTAACATTGACTAATTTTTTAGTTGATTTTTCGAACAAAGGAACCAACTAAAATTTAAGGCATATTACCTTAGGAACATAGTTACTGCCATTCTACCCTTTTTTTAAGTTAAATTTATACCAAGTTTTTAGGATATATAACCTATAGAATTTTTTGTGTGTAGTCAGATTTCGAAAAATTTTTAAACAATTAAAAAAGAAAAAAAAAAAATAGTTCAGTACACAGTACAGTAAAAATTACTTATCGTCATTAAAAATTAAATATGTAAGTATGTATATACTAATGCTGTGTGTTCTTATTTAAATTTTCAGACTTATTTAATTTTATACGTTGAAATTTTGATGGATATATGCACATAAGTACATATTTACTTATGTTTTGCATATGGAGTTAAACTATCTAAATTTTTGTGACCTGCGTTTTTTGTAATTATTAAATTGATACGTACACCTTTTCTAGTAATACCTTTCTTAAAGAAAACATAGCATCAAAATAAAAATCGACTATTAATTATAATCGATTATGAGCTTCGTTTAATCGACATTGAAAATCGATTTCAAAATAGTTGATCGAAACATCGAAAATCTATTTTCGGCTTTGCTTACCATTCCCTAGTTGTGTTGTAGTAGTTTACATCATTTATCATAAGCACGCAACTTACCAGGAGTGAAAGCCCTAAGAGTTTTACTCCCCTACTTTAATAAAAATTTTAGACAGTTTTACGGATATGAGCTTATTAGAAAAATCAATGTCATATCGAATCTATTAAAAACCTATAAATGATTTGATGAATATATATTTTCTTATTCGTTTTGAGGGGGAAAATTTTTAAATTTGGGGACTTTGAGCAGACTCTTAGATTTGTTTCGTACTCGAAATTGATTTAGCTGAAGTCACATTTTCAAAACGAATAATAATAAAAAGTAAAGCTACATGAAAATGAAGATAGGAAATGAAGGAAGAAGTATGATTTTTTTTTTTAATTTTATTGCATTAAACTTTTTTTCTGGTTTTTTGAAAATAACTTTTCTTTTTTGCTAATTATTGGCGGAAAATACTTTTAAATATTTGTATGTAGACAAATATGTATATTAAACAAATTCATGCATATACATATGTATATAGACAAGTAATAAACGTGCGTATTTCTCTTCAGTGTAAGCACGCATACATTACATATTTAACTTTGTTTTTATATGAAGTTGAATGAATTTAAATACAAATTACAATAAAACAAGAAATCACATGTAAAATGTTTTGGCATGCTGCTTCTTTTACTTTTCTATAGAGCTAATTCACTTTATTATAGGTAAACTAAAAAAATGTTAAGAAAACTATTTTGCAAAATATTCTATTTCGATTTTATATAAATTATTTTGTAAGGTTTTAAAACTTTGAACTCTTTTTCATAAAATTTAAAAACAAATTTTGTACATTTCGTATATTTTACGCACAAATTTCGTAATGCGAAATAACGAAGGTTTTGAAGAATTTGTTCATATGTTGCATATCTTTTGCCAGTGTATTGCATTTTCTAAAGTTTAAATTAAAAGAGCAGGAAATAAGCAAGATTTACCCCATTTACCGTATATCTCCTTATTTTCCTAATTCACCAAGTAAATTATCACGCCTTTTTCATATATATTTTTATATACATATACCTAAATTAGTTTAAAAACATGTTTTTCGTTAGAAACATTTTAAAACCAAAAAATATTTTTTTAAATAATTTTTTTCCTAGAGTATACGAAATTAACATACATATTACAAAAAAAGTCGGGTTAAAATTTTAAAATTAAACGAAAGTAATGAAATCCTTTTGTAATATTTATTTACGTAGTATTTTCGAAACTTTCGTAGTTATTACAAAAAGAAATTGTTATAAAATTTTATAATTTTACAAGAGTAACGAACACTTTTCGAAAGTTTCGTTTAATTTGATAACCAATTTAAAGACCAGAAATTCGTAATTTCCTATAAGTGACGATTATATATTGTGCTACATTTTTCATAATATTGATGAAACTTTGAATCAATTATAAAAAAATTGCAGAAAGTTTAATAATTTTACAAAAAAAAAATTTAAATTTTATACCTTTTTTTTATTAAATTATTTTGTATATTAAATTTGTTTCGTAATATTACGGCAGAATTTCGTACGTTTTGTATATTCTACGCAAAAATTTTGTGGTGCGAAATAACGACAGATTTCGTACAATGTACGAACAAATTCGTTTATATGCTGCATGGATTTCTTTGAGCGTAAGAAAATGTTTTGCATTTAAAGTAAATAAAAATGAAATGATTAGTAAGTTTATTACAACATAATGAGATTACATTAATTTTATTTGTTTAACACAGTATAAAGTTATCACAGATTAAAAACGATACACATATGAATGAATACAAATAGTATTAGTAAAAGGAAGACCCAATATAATAAGTAAAAAACAATATGATGTTTCAATAAATGTGAACATATAACTGATATTCGTGAAAATTGTTTTGCTGTGGTAAATGTGGATGCGGGATGTAGAGTGCACAAACAAATGTATATTGAGAGAACGTCTAGATTAAAATCTTACTTTATTGTTAACGATCGCTGATTTATTGGTTTGCATTTAGCAGCTGCAATATCTTGGCTCTTACAACTTAAAGAAGATGGTGCTGTATGGTTGTCATTTACGTCCCTAATAGGCCTAAAATGGTTTCCATTTATTAAACTGCCTTTGGTTTGCCAAAAATCTAAAAGGAAAAATTATAATAATTAAAAGTTTGATTACAAATATTAAATTATTTTTAGTTGTTTTAAGGAAACAAAAGCACCTTAACATTATAACTAAGATAGACAAATGACATCATTTATTTTATGCTAGCTTACCCTTAATGATGGATAGAATTTCATTTGTAACATTTGTCGGATAGTCCTTCAATATATCTAAAGCTGTCCTGCCGTTGCCATCCACAGCATAGAGATCTATACCAGCAATAAGCAGAGTGCATACAACATTTTTCTTGCCACACAACGCTGCTTCATGTAGTGCTGAACCAGCATGGGTTAAAATATTTACATTGACTCCAGCTGCTAAAAGTGTTTTTACAATTTCATTGTGACCATTTCTTGCAGCTAAGTGTAGGCACGATTGGGTAAAAATATGTTTAGTGGGTGTTATTTTATAAGGTGGTGACCTGTCATTTTCCACAACCACAGTTTCTTTATACATTCGAAAAGGTTCAATCAAGTCAGGATGTTTATTAATAAGTGTTTGTACAACCTCTAACCGCCCAAATTGTGCTGCCAAGTCTAAAGGTGTTTGAAAACAGTTATTTCGTATTGTAGGATCAGCACCACGATGCAGCAGTGCGGATACTACTGCATTGTGACCATGTTGAGCAGCACAGTGTAGAGCAGTTTCGTTTTCACAAGTTTGAACATCAAGACTGCCAATACCCCGCAGCATTAGTAGTAAATTTACAATATGTACATTACCCGCCCACGCTGCCAAATAAAGTGGTGTAGAACCACGAACATCGGGTATGTCGTGAACTGCATGATTTGCGAGAAGAACTTTTACAACTTCATAGTGTCCATTTAAACAGGCATGATGTAGAGCGGTATAGCCGTTACCATCTTGCCAGTTTATGCTAGGGCTGCGTCTGAAACTAAGAAAAGTCAAGCTTTAAGTTATAATAAAGAAAACCGGCTACATAAGAGGCTTTTCTGGCATGCAGATTTATTAAAGGAAAGGTAATTCTGCTTATGTCATATGCGATAAAACATATATACCTATAAGTATTTTATTGTGTATTTGCAAACATGCAAAGTTATGTCAAAAACTTAAGACATTATTTAGTTTTTTTCTGTCCCTATAAAATTGTTTAATAGGTATAATAAATTTTTATATTCAACATCTAAGGAAATTTATATTAAATAATTTTGTTTATATAAAAAAAACAACATTTTCAAATATGTTTTTTTTTTTTAAATTATTTATGTTAGCGACAAAATAGTTTGATACTAAAGTCGTAAATTGTTAAACCATCAGTGTTCACCCCTGGTGATAAAGTGCGTAGTAAGTGTGGTATTTATGGTAAATAAGGTAAATTTTAAATTTTTACTGTTGTTGTGTACCACGTTTATTAAACCGAAACCCGCTTTAGTTTAGATAGGTATAAATAAAACTAGTGAGATAGATTCTTAGGTATTAACTTGTGTCTATATGGACTTAATTATGATGCAAATCGTATTGCGAATGTTAAAAATAAAATTTATCATTATTATTAATATAATACAAATCTTATACCTATGTGTAAGGAAATAAGTTGAAATTTGTTGGTGCAAAGAAAACTGTGTTTAGGAAAACAGTCATACTCTTTTTTAGATTTTACGTGCTTAGACATTTTTTTTAGAACTATGTTGGCCAATATCTGATAAAGAGGGTCTTCTTTTATTTGACTTTAAGTAAATCTAAGGAAATTTTTAAAATAAATTTAAAGACAGCTGGTACGATTATTATTGAAATACCTACATAGCGCCTCTTTGTAAATGCATCTCGGCACTGCATAGCGAGTTAAAACATTTGCAAAAACTAAAAAAATATATATAAAAAAAGGTAAATAATGCTACAGTAGCTATTATTTATTGAATTTTGTTTTTAAATACGCATTGATGTATTTACGAACTGGCCCATACATTACTCACTATTACCGATGATGAATTTAGTCTACGAAAACAATATAGTTTGTTTAGGTAGGTCTAATCAATTGAAAAGTAGTATCATTTATTTTTTTAATAAAATGAAATTAAAAAAAATTATATTTTTTTAAAATATATTTTCAAAATTACCTTGAAAGTGGCCCTCCCTTGTGTTGGAAAATTTTGTTTACCACTGCAATATTACCATTTCGTGCTGCCTCTAAAAGATCTTGGCATTTGCCCATTTTTAAATACGCACTATTTACAAGTATGTATTCCTTTTCTCAATATCGCCTAGTTTCGAATACAAAATTCTTAGTCAGAAATTTAAAAAATTGGATCATCCGCATTCTTTTATTATCGTTAAGTAAATTTGTAATCAGCTGTGTTCATTTCTTTCAGCCCTTATTAACCAATAAAACTACAAATACGAAGCAGAACAAAATTAAAGTTGTGTGATATGTTTAGTCAAATAATGACAAAAATAGTTATTACACAAATTTACAGATTATCCAGATTCTTGTTTACTCAACCCACACAACTGAATGTCTTTTTTCAGAATGTTAACGCAATCGCCAATATTTAAAAAATTAACGTCACGCCAATTAACATCACAAATTTTTTTATCCACACATTTTTTTATATTAAATCCATGGTGAAAATTTATATGTTCATGTATTTTAAAATATTTTAATAAATAACAAATTTTTAGCTAGTGATTATTTCATTTATTTAATAAAAAATTTATGTCAGTCCCAGTGTTGCCAAGTTGCAGCTTATATTTTACCCAACAGGTGAAATATGTTTTAAAGCACATCATGAAACAATAGTTGTGTTCAATAACTTTCCAGTAATTACTAGTAAAATTTTTACCAGTAGAAATTATCAGAAACATTTTTGTTTCTAAACATATTACGCTCTTTTTTAGCTCTCTAGCTGCAAATTTTTTGTGTACGTGAACACTTACTAGTAATAATTATCGAAAATTATTGATAATTTTCTGTAAATGAACACACCTAATGACTTTTTCTGAATTTATGTATATATATATATATGTATAAATAAAAAAAAAATATCAAAATATATTAATAATAATTAGTTATATTTTCTATCCCTAACTTATTTTTACAAAAATTCTAGAATTTAAAGTCTAGAACACTGTTGTTGAAAAACTAAAGATCAAAACAATTACCTATATAAAGAAACGGGCCATAAGTTAGTTCTGTAATTGTTATAATTTTGTTCGTACATCGCTTTGTTTCGTCTGGAATGACTATGTCAATGTGAGTTCTTGTTCAGCCATTGTTGTCAGTTCAAATGTTTGCTCAATCAAGTTTGACATTAAACGACATTTGATATGAAAACAACATCAGTAGTACAATTACGTTGCAAGGTATAGTTGCGATACTTAATTTATGAAGTTGTTGTGACTATGTAATAGTATTTTCACACTAAGTTAAAACCTGGTTTCAACATGAAAACCATAAACAGCTGAAATTGCGTTTACACTGCAAGTTAAATTAATGAAAACATTTTGTTCTTGTCTTTTCTATTTTTTTCCACCTTTCTGAGGATACACCCTATGGCCCTTGGGGGGAAGTGGGGAGCTGCACTCGTCGCTACTATTCGTAACCTTACCTAACCATACTGTTTTGATATTTTTAACTCGTAAGAAAGCTCGAGCAAAATACAGTTAGCTGTTGAATCGAGTTTAACTTATAAAGGTAGTTTTATACGATATGTATTTTACACATGACCTGCCACTTTTGTAATCTACATGTAATTGCGTATGTTTGTCAAAATTGTAATTTTACAGATGGTTTATAAATTTTGCTTTCAAACGAACGTATGTAATTACATCTGACATAACCTCTACACCAAAACAAACAAAACTAATTTTCCTCTTTGTTATTCCAAAAATGATGACACATGCTTTGTCAGATAAAAATAGAACGCGCTTTAAAAGGAAATTTTTCATATGGCTTTTACATATGTGTTTTACACAAGCAACATTTCAACCATGTCGCAAAAATGTTTCATGTGGTGATTCTACAACAACAAAATTTGGTAAATATAATTTTCGTTTTTGTTGTAGTTTTCATTGGCTCAGTTGTCAAAAAAAGGTATGTAAAAGTAAAAAACTTTGACTACCCAGCCTCAATTTATGCATTAAATAAGTAGATCAGCTGTGCTCGTAACACCACCTGGTACACAGAATTTCACCATGATTTCAACGCTTTCACACGACATGTATCAATTATGTAATGAAAAATTTGACAGCTCATATGTAAAATACATCTCGTATAAAACTATCTTAAGGTGATATCACCATGGCGGCATTCGTTTATGCAAAATTTTACCATACACAAAACACTTCCAAAAAATGATGCCAAGCTTCATCAACGCTTGTTAGAATTATGCCATTTTTAAATCTTAACGACTAACAACAAAAATTAATATACGTAGGACACAATTAAAGAAAAACAGAAGGAGTTCTTTATTTTTAACAAATTTCTGTTCGTTTATTAAAAAAAAACAGTTTTATTAGTTATGCAGTGTGTGGATAAGAAAGGTAACGAAGTGAAACATAAAAGAGCTGTTTATTAAATGTACTAATATTGCAGAAATGAAAAAATCATCTCGGCGTTCAAAAAAAATTTTAAACTTGGAAGAAGAGGTAGAATTAATATTGTCGCAAGAAGAAAGTGATGACAATAATATGGAAATCATTCCAAAAACACCTTCCCGAAGTGAAAAGCGTGTGGAAATCATCACACCAAAAGCTGGAACTGTACTTCAAGAAACAGTGCAGACACCCCGTCGGAGTTGTCGCAAAAGTGTTAAACCAAGCCAAGATTATGAGGACATTGTAAGTAAGTCTTGTACGCGTTTGTCTAAAAAACTGTTATTAGCTGCAGAAGTAAAAGATTTAGCAAATGATGAGAATGAAAAAGTGCAGCCTAAATGGACACCAGCGAAGGTTGGCAGGGTTTCACAAAAACGCGGACGTAAATCGCGTCGGAATAATAAGAGTAAGAAAAATATAAATATGGAAAAGGAAAATGAACAATATCTGGAAGAAACTGCTATTGAAATAACTAATATACAAGAAGACGTGCAGTTTGATGAACCAAATGATCCTCAAGAAGAGGAAAAACTTTCGGAATTGGCCGATGAAGTTGACAGTGACTTAAAACTTGACAGACACAAGACTGAAGATGACTCCCAAAACCAGCAACATTATGATAAGAAAGATGATAGAAATTTCTTGGAGCTAGATGAGTCTGTACATATATTTCAAGAAGATTTTAAAGACTGTCAGTTTGATGATAAATCCGAAGGAAACAATATTTGTTTAGTATATGAGAATGACAGTAACGACCAAAACACGAAAGCTGATAGTACTATTAAAACTCTTAGTCCTCAAACAGAAATATCTAAATTAGAAGGTTCCTTTGGTAGTTATTTAAAATCAAAAGATTTAAACATGTCTGACTTAGGCTTAAATCCCTTAAAAGACGAAGAAGACGAAAAAATTACTTCAATGGAAGTTGACATAGATGAAAAGAAAAAGCAAACAGAACCAGAGGAAATGCCTTCTTTGATAGTTTGTGATGATGACGAAGAAGATGACAACATTAAGGCAATAAATAATAATTTAAATGAGACATTTGAAACAAAAGATAACAAAAATGATACGTTTGAAACAAAAGATAATATAAAAGAGGATAGCACTACGATATTCTCAGAAAAATCTAAAGAAAATATGGAAGATTTACATATATCTGATGACAGTGTTATACCAAGAAAATGTCCTCGTGTAGTCCTTACAAACACAGAATCACAAAACCAGACACTATTGTCGACGCCAAAAAGATCAATTGTTAAATCCAAACTACCTTCCACTCCTAAAGCAGTTACGCTTGTATTACCAAGCACGCCTAAGCCATCAGCAAAAATTATTAGATTTCCAACACCCTATAGAAATAAAGAGAATACTAGAACTGAGAACAAACTCAAACTAAACTCTGCCCGGAAGACACCTAATAAAAATTTAATGAATTTATCCACAATAGCACTAACAACTATGGAACCAAGAGAAATCGTTTTACGTGGCATACGGAAACGTTCCCTATCGGTTTGTATCGATGGTAATGAAAATCGTCAGCAATACTTAGCAGGTCCCCTTGATAAAGCCAAACAAGATCGTATTGTAAGTTTTTATAGTCCGGCCAATCGAACAACTATTATTGATGATTTGGATATGTTGATAGCAAAAAGTTTAAAGAAAGAAAAACCTCAGAAAAATAAAGATTGCCCAAGTAAATGTAAGTTTTACAACAAAACATAACGTATATTTACTTACAAACTTGACTTTTTTTAAGATGTTACAACACGGCGCAAACGCTCTATATCATTTGATGAATCTATGATGCTTAATATACAAGCTTCAAAATTGCCGCGACCTGGTAATTAAAAATAATGCAATAATTAAAATCATTAAATTAAAAAATTTTTGTCTTTGTTTAGTGGCCAGCAAAAATATTTTAAATAAATCACATACTTCTACCAGTACAACCTCTAAACCAGTAACACGTACAAAATTGCCTAATTTTGCTGCTATACATAGCAAACAATTTCAAAAAATGGAAAATTTAGTGGAACATGTCAATCGAAAACAAGAACGCTCAAAAAATTTAATTAATTCAGGAACAAAGCTAAGACCAGGTAAAAACAATTGTTTTTATATTTATGAAAAACTAATTTTAAAATATGTACGTTAGATAGGAATAAGGGGAATAAGTTTTATACATAGATGCAATATTTAAAAGAAATACAAAGTACAAACCATGATACCTTATAACATTTTACTTATTTTAAAGTTTATTCTTATTACTCCAATTAAGTACATATGTATCTATTTATTTTAATACAAATATGCTTATGTAGTTATAATTCATGCTGTGACTTATTTTTTTATAGTTTCTACCCAGAAGAATATTTCAATTAATAAAAATAACAACTCTCTAATAGAAAAGCCAAAGGCACTTAAAAAAATTGATTTAGAAACCTCTACATACATGAACAAATCACTACTCAATTCCAAAAACTCAACAGATGTTTTAGTCACCAATGCAGTAAAAAATTTGCCAGATCCAAGAACAGCTCTTACAAAGCCTTTAAAATCTGAAAAACAGTTACACCGACAACCTCAACAGCAACAAATTAAAAAAATTCTCAAACCCTTGCAAACCGCAAATACAGAAAAAGCAAAAGCCAAGGTTACACCATTAAAGCCAACATTTAATTTATCTACATCCTTAATGGTAAAGCCGAAAACAGTTTCGAATAGTTTTGCTGAAAATGCCAATATGACTCACCAGAGCCACGAGAATAAGATTTCCTCACGTTTGCAACGTCACATGGATTTGTTTAAGGGCCGAGACCATACAACAAGAGCTTCACGCAGAAATGAAGTTATTCTTAAGGGAGTACGTTCTAATCGTCGTTTCGAATTGCAAATGCAACATCGCAAAAATATGGAACAATAAATTTGTGTAGTTAAATGGCATGAAAATTATGAACCGGTTTAAAATTTTTTTTTAATATTTCTTTTTAGTAATACCAGTTATTAATCGTTCTTAGTTTAAAATTTCTTTAAGATTTTTGTTTTGTAATTTTGGCAAAACAATTTATATAAAAACAAAAAAAAATTTTTTTTATAAAAATTAATAAAACGTCTACGTTTTATAACTTAAAATTTTATGGTTAAATCCATTAAAAATAACGGCAATTTAGAAACTAAAGGTTAGCAAATTAATTCTTTTAAATATGAATTTTTCTTTTGAATCTTTTTTTTTTGTTTTGAAAAAATCGATTTCAGTAAAATGGCAAAAGATAAATTTGCCTGGAAAAGTCTGTTCTTGTTTATACTTTCGTAAACACTTTGCCAGTCACTAGTAAATAACAATATTTATTTAAACATTTTGTGGCTTTTGTATACAAACAAAATAGTGGGGAAAAATTACTTGTATTAAAGTTGTTTTCTTTGCTTTTGATTTTTTATATGTATTTTTGTGTTAATTTAAAATTTGTATTTCAATTTGCCTGCCCATAAAAATTTTTTTTGTGTTAATCGTATATCTTTTGCAAATATTTATAAAACAACGTTTTGTGTAATATATTTGTTTATAAATTCGTTGATGTATTCTATTTGTGTATATGTTTAATAAAAAACAAAAACGAAATCATTAATTTTGTGTTAATTACTTTGCTTTGTATGGAAACCCTGTCGGCGGGCAGATATAGGGTGTAAATATGTTCCACAAAGATGTTTTTGAGGAAAAATTAATGGGAGTTGGTCTTACATTGCATCCATGTAGGGGCAACTCTGGGGCAGTTGTAGAGGTTTCTATTTACAAATTTAAGGGAAATAAACAGAGGTAGTTTTGTTTGGCTTTTATCACGGTCAGTTATCGGGTGATTTTGTTAGATTTTAACAGAAATTTTATCGCAGATTATTGATACCACTTGCGAGTCTATGCGATATCAGGGGGCTTTAAAAAGTTCATTTAAAATTTTACATGAACAGATGGACAGGCGGACTTCGCTAAATCGACTTCCCTATTTATAAGGACCAAGAAAATATATATACTTTATGAGGTCGCAGGAGGATTTTAAAGAATTAAAAACCTAATTTGTCATATACCTTTATTACTTATGTGAAGGGTATAAAACAAAATCTAGTATTTTAACAAGTGTTGAAGAGTACCCACTTCCCAGGGTGCAGGAAACCGGCTGCAGTGGAGCTATCCGGTGGCGTGTTTGAAAGTCCCAAGTAAACCCATGAAGACAGAGCTAGTTCTCTTTACCAGGAAGTACAAGGTGGCAGAGTTTGGGCTGCCAGAGCTTGACGGGGTTCAGCTGGAACTAGCGTATAGGGCCAAGTATTTGGGTATCGTCCTGGATGACAAGTTATCTTGGAGGGCGAACGCAGAGGAGATGGTTAAGAAGGCTTTCAATGCCTATTATGCCTGTGGGAACACCATAGGTAGGAACTGGGGGTTGCAACCGGCTATGGTAAATTAGATTAACACATCCGTTGTAAGAGCAGTTCTTACGTACGGTTGCCTTTAATGGTTAGGAGCCCTGGAAATGGGCGACATAGGAAGGCTCTTGACAAAGGTCCAGAGATGTGCAGTACTAGGCACCACAGGTGCCAGGAAAAGTACACCACAGGCAGCGCTGGATATCATTCTGCATCTTCTTCCCATCGAGGATTTTGTTGCTGGAATGGCGGCCAGGAGTTTGTTTAGACTTAGTGAGTCAGGTATGCGTGCGGTATGTTTGGATGGACATGCCAGCATTTTGGGAAGGGTCGACTCCTGGGGCAGTCAGGTGTGACGGACTATATGGTAGCGAAACTTGCCCCAGGTAGTGTTTCCGAATACGGAGGCATGGAAGGGATCAGAGAAGCTGTATGAGGGATGTGCAGTCTTTACTGACCGGTCGAAGATGGAGGTAGGCACCAGGGCTGGTGTCTATATAATGGACACTGGGGAAGGAAGGTCCTATATATAGGACGAGTGCAGCATTTTCCAGGTTGAAAGTCTGGCGGTGATGAAGGCCGTGGAATTGATAGGGAAGGATGCGATTGGGAGAGGGGACGTGACAATCTACGTTGAAAGTCAGGACGCGCTTAAGGTTCTAGAGGAACATTATGTCAGGTCTAGACTCGTGGGCGACTGCAAACGTGCTCTTAGAGCGATCATGGGTACATGCAGGGTCAGGCTCTGCTGGGTTCCGCGTCATTATGACGTTTCCGGCAACGAGATTGCCGATGATCTGGCGAGGAAGGGATCGGTCCGGGATATTGAACTAAGTTGTGAGCCGGTGAGGCCACCACTGAGTTTCTGTTATAGACTGAAAGGGACTTGGATAATGGACAAGGTGGGCTAAACCTGAAGAAACAGGGCTGATTGCAGGATCTCTAGGCTTTTATGGCCCAGGCTGGACAGGATGGGCACCGACCTGCTGCTCAAGGAGAGTAGGGGGGTTCTAAAGTGCATTATTGGGGTTTTCACAGGGCACTGCAATGTGAGATATAGGACGAACAAATGGGACAGGAACTCTCCAGATTTCTGCAGGGTATGCGGGGACGAGGAGGAGATAGAGACGGTAGAACATCTTGTCTGCCACTGCCCTGGACTTAAGATCGCCGACAAAGGTGGTTTGGAGGACGCTTCTTAGATGGACTTGGTGAGGTCCCTGGCAGTGGGCTGGGGAGCATCATAGAATTCATTAAGAGGGTTGGGTGGCTGGGCAGATAGGTGATTCAGGGCCTATGACTATTAACTTTTTTCGACATCCTGTGGACTTTTGCTTTCTTATCCTTACCTATAAAATGCTTCTCTCACTTTTATTTTTTTTCGACTCTTCTAAAGGGATTTACAATGGGCCTGAGGGCCTCCGAGTGGTCGTAATCTAACCTAACTTAATTAGTACACAACTATATGAAACTGAACTGGGATCCTATGAATACCTTATGTTAAAATCGATAAGTAGTTCGATGTATGAACAAAGGACAAATATGCAACTACATAGTCTGTAGTCAAAAGCAATTAGTATATTATATTATATTAGTTACAACCCATACTACTTAGTTTTTTATCTGTAGGGTTTTAAATAGGTATGCATGCCTTTTAATATATTTTTTTTCTTTGGGAAAAATTGTTTTTACATATTTATTTAAAAATAATTTTTTAGGATAAATTTTTTTTTAAATATAATTTCAAAATAAAAATTGAGTTAAAAAAAAAAAACGATTATGAGCTTCTATTATTCGATTTTGAAAATCGAAATACTTGATCGTAAAATCGGAAATCGATTATTGGCTTTGTTAACCATTTCCTGCTACTAATGTTGTTCTTTTTACTTCCGGTTTCTTCTTTATTTTTATTTTAGTACTCAAAGACGCTGACAACTTGCATACAAATGAAAGAATAACAAATTTTAAATTTGTTTGCTTATTGTACGACAAATTTAATTGTTAGTGCGTATGTGTGGGTTTTACTTAAGGGGTATATCAGGGTACACTAAAGGTGTATTGTTTTTTCAAACAGCTTATTGTTAGAGAATTTTACTAATGAACACGGGCTGCTTTGTGTTGAAAGATGAAAAAAAAAATTTTAATTAGATCCTGAATGTTGAGTTTGAGTATAAGAGCACAACGTAATTTTCTTTTAAGTCAAATTAATAACAAAAAATATAAAATTTAAGCTTAATAAATAAGTAAGACTATTTTTAAAACTTCTTTTATATGCGACTTTTTTTTTTTGCTTCAAAAGACTTATTGTGCCACTTTTTTAAAAATTCTCAGCGGTCACCCTGCACCAGATATGCAATACTTTAAAATTAAATTTAAAAACTGTATGTGGATAATTAAAATAAAACTCGTTTATAAATAAACTCTCTTAAAAAATATTTTCTAAGAGACATTTAGACCATAGAAATTTGCGTAAGCAAATAGAGCGGGAAAATAACATTTTTTATTCATTTACTCAGTTTATCCATTCGTTTTTTGCGCATGTGCAAAAAAGCTCAAGGATATTTTTGCCGGCACGTGACTTTATTTGTTTACAATGAATAAATTTAAATTACAAGGTGAAAGTAAATAAATCTGAAGTGAAAATGCTACTACAGCTGCAGCATTGGTAGCAAATAATACCCATCTCCTACACAACTCATACAAAAACCGGATAACAATTAAAAAAAAAACATATTTGATTAGCCATGATAAGAAAGCAACAAAAAACCTTGGACACGATGTTTTTTTTTTAAATTTGTTTAATTTTAATACAAAAAAATAAAAACAAAAGAAATTTTTTATAAAAAAAAGAAATTTTGATTTAGCAAAAATTCATATAAAGTTTATTCCACATTTAAAATAGTTTAAAGAAAGTTAAATCAAAAATATTTTGGCATATGTTAGATAATATTTATGCATATGTAAGTATGTTGTAGGGTGCCCCGGAAGATCAGTGTTAAGTACACTAGTCTATCAGTCTGGGGGTTGTGGGTTTGATTTCCACCAGAGACCCTGGCAAATCTGTTCATTCATCTGTTTTTTCTTTTCTTTCTTATCCTTCTCTAAATTTCCTCTTTTCTTCCATCTCAACCTACATATATTCTATTTGCCCCTCCAGGTAACACAAAGGGACCGAATTAAGCGGACCCAAGTGAGCTGTAGTATCCTTTCCTTTAACGGCTGCCTGTTCTACATAACCTAACAGAACCTAGAATGTTGTATGTATGCATAAATGTGAAAAAATAGAAATAATTCATGCAATTTATATTTTCTTTTACAAATTTTTTTTTGTTAACCATTAGTTAAAACTCTAAATGTATATATGTATATATGTATGTATGTCGTACATTCACAAAATATGCTTATGCTTAGAAGCCTTAATGCTTCAGTTGGCAAACCTCAACATATGGGATTTTATTGTTGAAAACAAACAACACATGGAAATAGAACTTTGCTTTTAGCAATAAACAACAAAATATACATTAAAAAACAAGCAAAAAAGCCAGGCAGGCAATGAAGGTCCTGCAATCAATTTTTAAACTCATATAAAATCAGTTGTTTTTGCTTTGCTGTTGCCTTATGCTTTTATGTGTTTTTTTTTTGTTGTTTTATGCATTTTATTCGTATAAAACAAGTATAAATTGTTGTTTTTATTGTATTTGTGGCATAAAAGTTTCTAATTTTTATCTCCTTGCGTTTTTGTTGTTATTATTAACTTGTTTATTTTGTTTGTAATAAAAGAACGTCATTAAGAATTTTAAGTCAGTAATAATAAATAAAATTTCCAAAAATATATTTAAAATTAAATAGAAACAACTCGTAACGCTTTAAATATTTACTGCTAGAGTATAATACACCTTAAATTTGAAAAATATTTTAATAATTCCATTAGCATATTTAGAGCTTTAAAAATGGTTAAACATTTATACAGTATTAAAAGGATAATAAATATTTGAAATAGCATAGAGCTTTCGCGAGCATTGCAGCTGCTACCATGTTTGCCATTTCAGCACTTTTAGTGTTTGATCTAATTTTTCTGGCTAAGCACAAGAGGCCTCAAAAAAGTGCTTAGTGCAAGCTCTAAGTAGCTTCAGAATAGACTTGGGAGCACCTGCCCATATATGAGATTTACGTTCCATTTTTGGCCGGATATGGGTCGTATAAATGGTGAAAAGAGCAGTTGGCCTAAAATAATTCCTACACACAAAAAATTATCTATGAAAATTTTACTTAAATCAAGCCATAGCGGTGTCAAAAGTACGGTGAGTACGGTTTTTCTTAAATCAAGTACGAAATTTCTTACTCCAAGTAAAATTTTTCAAGTACGAATTTCTTACTTTTAACCACAATTAAGCCAAAAAAGGATTGATTTAAGTTCGGAACCGTACTTGATGTAAGCGTGAAAAAGATTGATTTAAGCCGTAAACTGGATTAATTCGAAAGTGAAATGTCATTTTTTTGACTTATGGAGCTTTATTAAAGAAGAAGAATTTTATAGTTTATTTTTATTTTATAGATACTTAAAATTTATAATTTAAAAATTTCATTTTTTGTACTTACCGAAGCTGAGATTCGAACCAGGGATTTTTGCACTGCAGTACAAGCGCGTTACCTCTAGGCCACCGAGACACTTTGTTTTCAAATGTAAAATAATATATGAAAACAACAAGCTTTTTTCTGCTTGATTTTTTGAAGCAATCCAAATAGGCTTGATTTAAGAAAATGTAAGTAAGGATCGTACTTAAAAATTTTAAGAAAGATTTTGGAAAAATTCAAGAATAAAATTCTTGATTTTAGAAATCGAGTTTTCTTTCTGTGTTGGTCTTTTTGTGTACCAAGTCGTCCGATACAGTTTACTTGTTTAAAAAAATGACGTTGTAGTCGAAAGCTGTAAAAATTTCATTAAATATTGCAAGGGTGCCACCCTGCCCCTTCATCTTATCCAAAATTATTTTCCAAAATTAACCTGCCATTTTTAAAAACTCAATTAAAAATTTGGTGGTAACGATGGCTAAAGTTA
Organism: Melanophora roralis; assembly: GCA_963583895.1. Classification (NCBI taxonomy): domain Eukaryota; kingdom Metazoa; phylum Arthropoda; class Insecta; order Diptera; family Rhinophoridae; genus Melanophora; species Melanophora roralis. The sequence goes on along the minus strand of OY757187.1, from coordinate 26,913,292 downwards.
CTAGGAAAATTTGGGTATAAGCTTTGCTTTCGCCTATTAAAGTTTTCGCTCTTGTTAGTTTCATAGAATTTGATTTGGCTCTGGAAACTTAATTTTAAACGGGCAAACTTACTCTAGTGGCCATTACAGAACGATTGTTGCATTAGGCGGTTATAGAATTGATTTCTAAACGCTTTGATCTTTTGCGCTTCCTTCAAATTTCTGGCAACAAGTTCAAATATAATTTTCTCCACTTAATCCTTCCATCGGAGTGTAGGTCTTCCCTTTCTGTGTGATTTGTCATCAGTTGCGCATTAAAATGACTTTATAGCTGAAGCATCATCGTTCATTCTCACAACATGACCTTGCCAATGTGAACGTTTAGTTTTGATACGCCTAACCATGTCAATGTCGGCAAACAACTCATAAAGCTCGCAGTTCATATTACACCTTTAATATCATCACTTTGATTTTGTTTGCATTTACAGCCAGACCCACTTTGGCTGATTCCTCCGCACCCTTTTCAAAGGGGGCAGTTACTGCTCCCCAACAATTATTTTCACTTTTACGTGTTGTAAAAAGCTGGCATGGAAAGTGATTTTCCACATCCTCGGCACACTTTCTTTAGTTTTAATAAAATTCTTTGACTTCACTTTAACTACTGAACATCACAAAATACTTACACTCCCGCCTTTCCATCTCTCTCTCCTTTTTTTTCGAAGTAAACGCTTTTCCTCTTTTCTTTTTTTCCGATGCCTTGTTTCCGCCAGACGTATTGCTACTGACTTCGTTGTTGCTCTGTATGCTGCAGTAGCATTACGGTTCTTCTGATCGTACAATGGACTCCGTGGGGAAGGCTTTCAGATCCAAGTACGGATATTGCAGCTTTCTTCACCGAGTAAGTAATGCTTTGCCATTGCGCTGCAACATCGTTGGGACTAAAAACTTTCGTTTTGTGTTAGATTGTATGTGTCTCATCATATTCAGGCGAGTGCGAACTACAGCTGCAACGAGGTAATGATCCAAGTTAATATTTGCTCTTCGGATCGATCGTACTTCTACCACAGAAGATTATTGCCGTCCATTTATTGCAGCATAATAAATCTGAATATTTTGATCTGGTGACATCTACCATTCTTTGTGACGGCTTAGTCTACTAGCCTCTTTCCGTTACCCAATGTTTCCTCGTAGAGGTTAAAATTTTCAACCGTTGGATCAAAGATATTTACCCCATTCTATTGGCCTTCAGATATTCTAGGACGGTTTTAACATCATGCTCAGGGTAGCGGTTGTTCGTTTTTGTCTTCGGTTAGGGCATGGGCACAGATGTTGAAAGTTTTGACTTTTATACGTATTGTGGCCAGCCTCTCGTCCACCAGGGTAAATCTGGAGGTGAGGTGCTTAAGAGCCCAGCTAACCACGAACCTACAGCCAAACTCATGTCTTGTGTCATATCAGCTATATAACAGCGTGCCGATTTTTGGTGTAGTTGTGACACCTTCTCAATTCCATGGCACTTCTTTTCAAGTACATCCGCAAGTCCGTACACTGGCCCTTCTCGGTATAGAGTTTGAACAATCTATGTGCAGATTCGCAAAATATGGTCCTTTGCGGGGGTCGTAAACATAAAGGGGGCTTTAATATCTCCTTCTTCGTTTTTTCCTTGTAGGTATGTTTTAACAATGGCGGGTTACTAACCCGTCGCCTCAAACAAATTTTATTATTCTTATGGGTGAATGTGCGGCACCACCTTTAATGCGTATTAAAGGCAACTAACGCAGGTGACACCACAAGGAGGTCAGTGTCCGCAGCTGAGTTGAAAGAGTGACCAAGATTGGTTTGAGCTTTGTTAAGTTAAAACCAATCAGAAGCCGTTACTTGGTATCATAATTTCTCCTACGTCAGATAGACAAACAGACATGGCTTAATCAGGAAAGTCAATTCATTAGGTCAATAATATAAGTACTTTACGGGGCCGCAAATTTTTCACCAAACTCTAAGCGTGCTTTGTGTCATTGTCATGCTGGCTGAAAAGACATATTCCAAAGTAGATCTATTATTTCCAGAATTTTCAACAGTTGAACCCACACCATGCCGTTTTTTTATATTTTCTAAGCATACCAGAGGTTTAAGAATATGATGTGGCATTGTTGTGTTTTCTCTTTAAATTGGAATAAGTAAGATCTAGACCTGTTACACTAGAGAATTTTTGGTCAATAGCATTGACACTGCAAGCTGCTTTAATTTAATAATATTTTTTTTATGAGGTGTGAGTTTTCTCAATAAATGCAACCATAAATAATAAACCTTCTAATAGTCGGTGGAGATACTTTTGAGCTTATTTATTGCCTATGTTTTTTTAAAGGTTGCATTAAGCTTTAAATAGCTTAATGCAACTTTTTTATTTGCAGCTGTTTTTGCATCAAAGTTTTGCAAAGCCTAAAAAGACTATTCGATAATATTCCGAGCATACTTTGTATAAATTTTTGGCACTGCGCCCAGTTTTCATTATTTTAATGCCGCATTTTTATTAACCCTAATACTTCACAACGCGACGATTTCAAATCATGAGTTAATTCTTGGACACCCTATACTTCACTAGCTAAATACCGGTGCGATTCGCTACCCCAAATTGCAATAAGATTAATAATACAGTATTTTTTAATACATACAAATTTGTTTCAAATCCCCAAGTTTTGCACTTACAGCAATGTTGATTGTCTATTTTATAAATAGAGGCAGTAAAAATTTACAGTAAAATTATTTAAAACTATACACAATAGTAGAATTTTTGTTGCATCGTTTCTTATTAAATTTCCTCCACTGTACATTTACAGTTTGCACTAAAATGCTTTTATATTGATAGTGACATAGACGTTGACTATTTTTAAAGCTGTTTAAAGAAGAAAAATTTAAATTAAAATTTAAATAGACTAAAATTACAGAGTATGCAAAATATTTTTGAACTAAAATTTCTTTTGAATTTTAAAATTTGAAAAAAATGTAATGTATGCATTTTTGGATTTACTTTTTAAATAAATTAAATTAATAAAATATAATCGAAATTTATAAATAAAAACAATAAACTTTTATTCACCCCCCTTTCTAACTTTGCCCTTGGATAAAAGAGAAAACATTACCTTAACTTGAAATTTCAAGTAATCGAACATATATGTATATATCGATGGTAAAATATACAAAAAAACATTTTTTCTTATTGCATTTTATTTAAATCCGCACATCAATTCAAATACACATTGTCATAGGTTGTATCCAATATAATAGAGACAAAGTTTTTAAAAATTATTTACTAAAACAGTTTTACTTGATGTCAGTTTTATTTAATTAAAAATTATTTGCATATTTACATTAAACACTTAGTTGGGAAGCTGCACCATTTGCTTTCTTATTACGGTTAACTATAAGCTGATAAATTAACAACAAAATGGTTTTGCGGCAACTTAGTTATCGTGATATTTGATAGAATCCATTACGGGTTTTGACGGCAATTGTTTAATTGCCACCGCCTGTAACAGCCTAAGCGTATATAAGCAACGTTAAGCTTATTTTATATTGAACATTTTTATAGTTTTAAGTATAAATGCAATCAATACGTTTTTATTTCTTTTAAATATTCTACGTACATATATATGGGGGATTTCATTTTAAGTGACCCAACTTTTTTTTTCGATTCGAAAGAAATTTGGACCAAAGTAAGTTCTTGCAGAGAGTAGCTTAGGCACAATTTTTTAACACGATCGGTCAAGAACTCTCTGAGCTAGAGGGGTTCAAAATTTGACGTTTTCGGCACATAGGTGTTTTTTCTAATACATGTAGTTTATTACCTTTTGCTTTTAACAAAATTCGTCTCAAATACTTTCGATAGCTTTTTTTCAATCTTCCAGAAAAAAATATTTTTAAAATTAAAAAAATTTTTTTTTATTTTTTTTTTTATAAAATAATTAGAAAAAAATTTTTTTTTCCAAATGTGCCCATTTTTTTTTTTTTTTTTTTGCTCAAAAGAAAGCTTAGGTCTTTCCTTTGAAGAGCGTGGAAGTCGCTTAGTGGGATGCGAGTGGGATATCTATAAAAAATAATGTTTTGTAACTCAAGGTAGAGGTTTTCAAATTTTCGCGTATATTCTATTTTGATTTTTTTGCTATTTATGTAAAATTATCTCTTAAGCAAAAAAAAAAAAAATTTTTATGCTAAGAAACAAAATAATTTAACCTTTCCGACGGTTTGCAAGTACCAAATAAAGTCTCATACACTCGACTCTGTATTACCAACAAAATGGTAGGCCTCTGGAATAAAATCACGCTTATATGGCAATGTCAGAACACGTTTTGTAAATATTTTCAATGAATACCGTCGGAAAGGTTAAATTATTTTGTTTCTTAGCATAAAAATTTTTTTTTTTTTTGCTTAAGAGATAATTTTACATAAATAGCAAAAAAATCAAAATAGAATATACGCGAAAATTTGAAAACCTCTACCTTGAGTTACAAAACATTATTTTTTATAGATATCCCACTCGCATCCCACTAAGCGACTTCCACGCCCTTCAAAGGAAAGACCTAAGCTTTCTTTTGAGCAAAAAAAAAAAAAAAAAAATGGGCACATTTGGAAAAAAAAATTTTTTTTCTAATTATTTTATAAAAAAAAATATAAAAAAAATTTTTTTTAATTTTAAAAATATTTTTTTCTGAAAGATTGAAAAAAAAGCTATCGAAAGTATTTGGGACGAATTTTGTTAAAAGCAAAAGGTAATAAACTACATGTATTAGAAAAAACACCTATTTGCCGAAAACGTCAAATTTTGAACCCCTCTAGCTCAGAGAGTTCTTGACCAATCGTGTTAAAAAATTGTGCCTAAGCTACTCTCTGCAAGAACTTACTTTGGTCCAAATTTCTTTCCAATCGAAAGACATCGGTTTTAAAAGTTGGGTCACTTGACATGAAATCCCCCATATATAAATACGTAAGCTGTTTCTTGTTTTGTTAATGGTATAAAAAAGAACAAAAATAAAAATTTAGACCACATGGCATTTTATATAATGCATTTTACTCGATAATGATGATTGCGATAAAGTGATGGTGATAAATTTAATACATTAAGTGTTGCATACTTTTCACATAAAATAGGTAAAATAATAAAAATAGTTTCAATAAAAGACTAGCACTTAGCCCGTTACTTCATTAGTGCAGTTTTAAATACTAGTTAAAACAATGTTCCCAGAACGAATCACAATCATCATCTCAAAAAAGTACCATTCAGGTAAAAAAAACTTAATCTGGTTTAATAGTCCTTAATTTAACATTTCTAGGCTTATAAGCTCCAAAATTTCAAAAATGATAGAAGTACTTTTTGATCACCTAATTGACCATCGAGTTTAATCTGGATCAAAAGCCGCAAATTTTTTTATTCAAAGAGTCATTAACTCGAAAATAAAAAAAGGGAACAAATAAGTAAAAGGCTTTTTGAAATTGGTGGACTTTGGGTCTTAGTCGGGGTAATATCTCTTTTTTTTGTATTTAAAAATCACTTTATTAAAAAATTGAGAAAACAACCATAAAAGCACAGTCATATAAAACTTACCACTATTGGACCTACGTTAGATTAGGTAAGGTTACGACGAGCAATGACGACTGCAACTCGCCACATACGCACATATGCCCATAAGTCCATTGCGTATCCTTTCAGAAGAGTCGAAAAGGGAAATAAGAAAGACAATGAAATTTGTACGTAGAACGATACAGAAATAATAAAAGTAACAAGAATGCCGTCTGCAAGAAGTCTAAGAACACAGAATTTGTTAATTGCGCGTAGGTGCTGAGCCATCTACCATCTTTGATGAAACCTATGATGTTCCCCAGCTCACAGCCAGAGACCTCACCAAGTCCATCTAACAAGCGCTGAACCCAACTACCTCTGTCGGCGGATCTGCAGCCTAAGACAGTGGCAGAAAAGATGTTCCACAGAAGTCCAGAAGGCGTTCCTGCAGAAATCCGTAGAATTCGTATCCCGTTTACTCGTCATATATCCTACATCGCAGTGTCCTGTGAGCATTCTAATAATGCACTTCAAAGCCCCCCTACTTTCTTTGAGGCTAGTTCATGTTGTTAGAATGAATGAAGATGATCCAGCTACAAAATTATTTGAATGCGAACTTGATGACGGATCAAGCAGAAATGGAAAAATGAAACTCAGATGGACGGATCAAGTGGATCGAAACTTGATGTCAAAAATTGGAAAATAAGCGCCTGAAAGTCGATTCTAGGTTCGTCTAATGGAACAAACGTTCTGTAATAGCAATTTGAGTAAGTAAGTAAGGCTTCGAAATTACAAAATGTATCTAAAAATACCAGTATAAAATATTAGCTCTTTTTCACCTTTTAAGGCTCAAAATAACAACAAAAAAAAAAATACATTCATATCTTTTCGAGGCCCAATATACTTAGGTTGAACTATTTTCTGTCTATACATACACTGTACATATATGCCTGAAAGTACGAAAAACAACGTAAAAAATTTTTTACCTTTTAGGGTCTCAAAACAGTAACAAAAAGTTATTTATATTTGTTTTGAATACCTCGAAGCACATTTTAATTTGTGTTTCTCAATTTATTGGCTTAGAAGCTAAAAAATGTACCTAAAAAGTACCAAATTATACTTTAACCCCTAGAAGCTTGAACCTTTCTAAAAGTAGCAAAAAGTTGTTGGTATATTTTGGGACTTTTCGCTTTTGGCTTAAAAGATTAAAAATGTACAAAAAAATCGAAAGGTAGTCAAAGCCGGGTCCGTTCATTTTAGAAGATAGCAACTAACTAATTTTTTTACTTGGTCCATTTTCACCACTTTCGGTCGAAACTTTCCCCAGTCCCCTCGTAATGAATCTCTTAGGTACCCGCAGTCCGATTTTTAATAATTAAGTATTATACATTTAAGCTGTGCGATACTAAGTTAGTCAGTCAGTCAGCCAGTCATTCAGCCAGTCATAAATGCTATTACTTTATATAAAGAATATATAAACCTTGATAATTTGATTTGATGTTGACACTACACTTTCGGAATCAGTACGAATAAGCTATTAATAAAACCCTTTGCCTTAAAGAAGTTTTTGATTGCCATTGTAACAAACTAAATCATTATATTTGGTAAGTGTTTAAGAAAAAAAAAATTATCTCTAAAAAATTTTGTCTTAATAAAAGTCCCAAATCAAACAGTTGTTTTGTTTAAAAGTTCGAAAAAGCAACCAAAATCTATTAAAAAACATATGAACATATACATATGAATATGTGTAATCAAACAGAGTCATAAAAGATTAAAGAAAGCAACAACAGACAAATATAAATTTCCGTTTTCAATTGCTGTTAACTAAAAATCATCTCTTTCCCGCTGGCAATAATCATCTATCTCCATCCACTTTTTATTCCACTAAAAATATTTTAAACATCCTTTTGTTAACGCAACAACAACATCAGTACTAAATTTTGTCTATGATGATGCTGTTAACTGTGAAATTTTCGCTTAAAAAACGGATGTTTTTATTTTTTGCTGAAAAAACGATAACAATCGGAAATTATTGCAAATCGAAAAATACTTGCACAAAAGCAGCAGCAACAACAACTACATCAACATATAAAGAATTTAGAAATTCTTTGAATATTTTATTTTCGTTTTTAGAAAAATGTATGCTGTAGTTGAAATTTATGAGGAAATCAGTTTTAAATGACTTGTATACAAATTCGTAGAACAATTTAAAAATAATTTTATTAAAATACAAAGACAAAAACAATTATTAAGTTAAATGTTTTTTTTAAGAACTTTGTGCCTAGTTTCTTCGATCTCTCTTTGATATTCTTCTTGTTTTCTTCAAGCTATAGATCTTTTTGTTTTTTATATTTTATTTTATTTGGCCAATATTTCGCTACCTCAATGTGTAGCTTCTTCAGGGCTTATATATTTGTTTACAATTATTTGAAAAAATTTTTTAAAAATATTGAAAAAATATTTAACAAATAAGGAAAAGGAAATGAAAAATTTTTTTTTAAATACACACATACATACATACATAAATTGAAAAAATACTGTACAAACATGAAATACATACGTATAACAAAACATTACAATATGTTAAATAAATTATTTAAACTATTTTAATATTCAAATCTTATTAACTAGAAGTCTATAATTCTGTGCAACATTAGCTGTGTCTGTTTTGTAATTAATCCGTTGTGTCGATGGAACTTTTATAATTTGTAACATTTCTAATGTATACCTGCGTTTATAGTTTGTTTCTAAATTCAAAATTGATGTATTTTTGAAATCTGGATAGTGATTTGAATTAGTGCAATGTAATGATAATGCTGTTTTTTGTGATGTTGTAGTGTTTTTATATTTTTGATCTGATTTGTGTCCAGCAATCCTGGTTTTTAGTTTGTTTTTTGTTGTACCTATATAAACCTTATCACAACTGTCATTATCACTACCTTTACATGGTATCTTATATACTAAATTTGATTTTTCGAATTTCTCTATTTTATCTTTTGTCTTGCTAAATAATCTACCTAACGTGTTATATGTTTTGTGTGCCATAATATATTTCTTATTGTCATAAATTTTTGAGTTTTTTAATCTTTCAGATAAATGAGGTACATAAGTCAGTGATTTATAAATTTTAGGTTCAGTTATCGTTCTTGCATTTAAATTAGTTCGATTTCTATATTGGCCTATCAATTTACAAACTAGCTTAATTGGAAAATCATTATTAATTAAAATACCTTTAATCTTTTCTATATTATTCTCATGAAATTCTATATCACTTATTTTTAAAACCCTCTCAATTAAATTCTTTGCTGTATTAATAATTACCCCCTTTGGATGTTTCGAATAATAATTAATTATTCTCCCAGATGATGTTGGTTTCTGGTACCAATCTATTAATAACCTATCACCTCTTCTAATTACCAATGTATCTAAATATGGAATTTTAGAGTTACATTCCTTCTCAATTGTAAATTTTATGTTCTCATGAAATGAATTAAAAACCGTCAAAATATTATCAATTAAATGATCCGGAATAATACAAAATAAATCATCAACATATTTGGTAATGATTTTCGGTTTTGTATCCAATTTTCTAATACAACAATCTAATAGATTTTCCATAACAATATCTGCCACTATAGGTGATGCTGGAGATCCCATTGGCAGTCCCTTTCTCTGTAAATATATTTTGTCATTACACTTAAAATACCTATTTTCAATTAAGCAGAATTCTACAATTCGTAGAAAAAGATTCTTTTCAATATTCGTATATTTTTCTATAATGTCCCATTTACCCTCAATAATATTCAGAGCCACATCTATTGGTATACTTGGAAATAAAGATACCACATCAAGAGAGATTAACCTCTCACTATCATTTACTCTTATATTCTCCATCTTTCTTTTAAACTGTAAGGAATCGTTTACATTATATTCAGAATCTTCAGTGATTCTCTTAAGAATATTTGTAATATATTTACAAAGTTCATATGATGGAGAATTAACAAATGAGCATATTGGTCTCAAAGGAAACTGTTCCTTATGTATTTTCGGTACTCCATATAACCGAGGTGCTGTTGATACATTCGTTTTAAGTCTATTCCTCTCAATATTTGTAATAATCTTCTTTCTAAAAAGTTCTTCTATTAAATTATTATTCTTAATCTGTAATTTGTTAGTCGGATCCTTATCTGTTAATTGGTATGTGGTATTATCACCCACTATGTCCATTATCCTTAAGTCATAATCAATTCTATTCATTGCCACCGTGGTATTTCCCTTATCTGCCTCTAAAATAAGTAAATCTTTATTCCTTCTCAAATACTTCTCGGTAACATTTGTCTTATCCAATAAAAATTTATCTCTATTTGTTAAACATTGCCTATTCAAATGGTTATCAACTATATTAGTGAACTTATTTCTAGCTATTTCCTGTTCTTCTTTAGCAGTCAATGTCTGTATAAAGTCCTCACCATCTGCTATAATATTTAAAACTGGCAAATTTTCTTTTTTAATAGGCAAAGCAAATTTCGGTCCTAAAGAAAGAACCCACTGTACATCAGCAGGAATGTCTAGGGATGATTTGTTCACAAACCATTTTTGATTATGTCTAATACCTAAATCTATCTTCTGTAAATTCATTAGGTGGTTAAACTTCTTCTTATGCACCTCTTTTATCCGTAAATTAAAAAACATTGCTAACCTGTTTTGGTGTTCAATAAATGTGTTGAAAATTTCCCTAGGTAAATGATAACCCAAATAATTATTAATGTAATCCAATTCTCTTGAGATTTGCTTCAAAGATTGATGTTTCTGTTTAATCGCCAAATTTAGAATCTTGTGATGAAAAAATTGAATGTTTCTTGACAATGTTCCTTGTATTGTTGGAGTTCCATTTTCCTCAAAAAGATTAAAAATATGTTTAGTTGAGTTCCTAATAAAATTTGGAATTATACCTGTATTACGGCAACGGATTAGAAAAGTTATAGTTGCCTTTGTTTTCACTATCTTGTCCCTAATTGTTTTATATCTATTAATTTTTCTCCTTACTTCCTGTGAATACTTGAAACTGTTGTAATTATTGCCGTTACTCATTACTATACTTCTGATGTGCTCTCAGATATTTTAAGCTTTGTGCCTAGTTTCTTCGATCTCTCTTTGATATTCTTCTTGTTTTCTTCAAGCTATAGATCTTTTTGTTTTTTATATTTTATTTTATTTGGCCAATATTTCGCTACCTCAATGTGTAGCTTCTTCAGGGCTTATATATTTGTTTACAATTATTTGAAAAAATTTTTTAAAAATATTGAAAAAATATTTAACAAATAAGGAAAAGGAAATGAAAAATTTTTTTTTAAATACACACATACATACATACATAAATTGAAAAAATACTGTACAAACATGAAATACATACGTATAACAAAACATTACAATATGTTAAATAAATTATTTAAACTATTTTAATATTCAAATCTTATTAACTAGAAGTCTATAATTCTGTGCAACATTAGCTGTGTCTGTTTTGTAATTAATCCGTTGTGTCGATGGAACTTTTATAATTTGTAACATTTCTAATGTATACCTGCGTTTATAGTTTGTTTCTAAATTCAAAATTGATGTATTTTTGAAATCTGGATAGTGATTTGAATTAGTGCAATGTAATGATAATGCTGTTTTTTGTGATGTTGTAGTGTTTTTATATTTTTGATCTGATTTGTGTCCAGCAATCCTGGTTTTTAGTTTGTTTTTTGTTGTACCTATATAAACCTTATCACAACTGTCATTATCACTACCTTTACATGGTATCTTATATACTAAATTTGATTTTTCGAATTTCTCTATTTTATCTTTTGTCTTGCTAAATAATCTACCTAACGTGTTATATGTTTTGTGTGCCATAATATATTTCTTATTGTCATAAATTTTTGAGTTTTTTAATCTTTCAGATAAATGAGGTACATAAGTCAGTGATTTATAAATTTTAGGTTCAGTTATCGTTCTTGCATTTAAATTAGTTCGATTTCTATATTGGCCTATCAATTTACAAACTAGCTTAATTGGAAAATCATTATTAATTAAAATACCTTTAATCTTTTCTATATTATTCTCATGAAATTCTATATCACTTATTTTTAAAACCCTCTCAATTAAATTCTTTGCTGTATTAATAATTACCCCCTTTGGATGTTTCGAATAATAATTAATTATTCTCCCAGATGATGTTGGTTTCTGGTACCAATCTATTAATAACCTATCACCTCTTCTAATTACCAATGTATCTAAATATGGAATTTTAGAGTTACATTCCTTCTCAATTGTAAATTTTATGTTCTCATGAAATGAATTAAAAACCGTCAAAATATTATCAATTAAATGATCCGGAATAATACAAAATAAATCATCAACATATTTGGTAATGATTTTCGGTTTTGTATCCAATTTTCTAATACAACAATCTAATAGATTTTCCATAACAATATCTGCCACTATAGGTGATGCTGGAGATCCCATTGGCAGTCCCTTTCTCTGTAAATATATTTTGTCATTACACTTAAAATACCTATTTTCAATTAAGCAGAATTCTACAATTCGTAGAAAAAGATTCTTTTCAATATTCGTATATTTTTCTATAATGTCCCATTTACCCTCAATAATATTCAGAGCCACATCTATTGGTATACTTGGAAATAAAGATACCACATCAAGAGAGATTAACCTCTCACTATCATTTACTCTTATATTCTCCATCTTTCTTTTAAACTGTAAGGAATCGTTTACATTATATTCAGAATCTTCAGTGATTCTCTTAAGAATATTTGTAATATATTTACAAAGTTCATATGATGGAGAATTAACAAATGAGCATATTGGTCTCAAAGGAAACTGTTCCTTATGTATTTTCGGTACTCCATATAACCGAGGTGCTGTTGATACATTCGTTTTAAGTCTATTCCTCTCAATATTTGTAATAATCTTCTTTCTAAAAAGTTCTTCTATTAAATTATTATTCTTAATCTGTAATTTGTTAGTCGGATCCTTATCTGTTAATTGGTATGTGGTATTATCACCCACTATGTCCATTATCCTTAAGTCATAATCAATTCTATTCATTGCCACCGTGGTATTTCCCTTATCTGCCTCTAAAATAAGTAAATCTTTATTCCTTCTCAAATACTTCTCGGTAACATTTGTCTTATCCAATAAAAATTTATCTCTATTTGTTAAACATTGCCTATTCAAATGGTTATCAACTATATTAGTGAACTTATTTCTAGCTATTTCCTGTTCTTCTTTAGCAGTCAATGTCTGTATAAAGTCCTCACCATCTGCTATAATATTTAAAACTGGCAAATTTTCTTTTTTAATAGGCAAAGCAAATTTCGGTCCTAAAGAAAGAACCCACTGTACATCAGCAGGAATGTCTAGGGATGATTTGTTCACAAACCATTTTTGATTATGTCTAATACCTAAATCTATCTTCTGTAAATTCATTAGGTGGTTAAACTTCTTCTTATGCACCTCTTTTATCCGTAAATTAAAAAACATTGCTAACCTGTTTTGGTGTTCAATAAATGTGTTGAAAATTTCCCTAGGTAAATGATAACCCAAATAATTATTAATGTAATCCAATTCTCTTGAGATTTGCTTCAAAGATTGATGTTTCTGTTTAATCGCCAAATTTAGAATCTTGTGATGAAAAAATTGAATGTTTCTTGACAATGTTCCTTGTATTGTTGGAGTTCCATTTTCCTCAAAAAGATTAAAAATATGTTTAGTTGAGTTCCTAATAAAATTTGGAATTATACCTGTATTACGGCAACGGATTAGAAAAGTTATAGTTGCCTTTGTTTTCACTATCTTGTCCCTAATTGTTTTATATCTATTAATTTTTCTCCTTACTTCCTGTGAATACTTGAAACTGTTGTAATTATTGCCGTTACTCATTACTATACTTCTGATGTGCTCTCAGATATTTTAAGCTTTGTGCCTAGTTTCTTCGATCTCTCTTTGATATTCTTCTTGTTTTCTTCAAGCTATAGATCTTTTTGTTTTTTATATTTTATTTTATTTGGCCAATATTTCGCTACCTCAATGTGTAGCTTCTTCAGGGCTTATATATTTGTTTACAATTATTTGAAAAAATTTTTTAAAAATATTGAAAAAATATTTAACAAATAAGGAAAAGGAAATGAAAAATTTTTTTTTAAATACACACATACATACATACATAAATTGAAAAAATACTGTACAAACATGAAATACATACGTATAACAAAACATTACAATATGTTAAATAAATTATTTAAACTATTTTAATATTCAAATCTTATTAACTAGAAGTCTATAATTCTGTGCAACATTAGCTGTGTCTGTTTTGTAATTAATCCGTTGTGTCGATGGAACTTTTATAATTTGTAACATTTCTAATGTATACCTGCGTTTATAGTTTGTTTCTAAATTCAAAATTGATGTATTTTTGAAATCTGGATAGTGATTTGAATTAGTGCAATGTAATGATAATGCTGTTTTTTGTGATGTTGTAGTGTTTTTATATTTTTGATCTGATTTGTGTCCAGCAATCCTGGTTTTTAGTTTGTTTTTTGTTGTACCTATATAAACCTTATCACAACTGTCATTATCACTACCTTTACATGGTATCTTATATACTAAATTTGATTTTTCGAATTTCTCTATTTTATCTTTTGTCTTGCTAAATAATCTACCTAACGTGTTATATGTTTTGTGTGCCATAATATATTTCTTATTGTCATAAATTTTTGAGTTTTTTAATCTTTCAGATCTGAAAGATTAAAAAACTCAAAAATTTATGACAATAAGAAATATATTATGGCACACAAAACATATAACACGTTAGGTAGATTATTTAGCAAGACAAAAGATAAAATAGAGAAATTCGAAAAATCAAATTTAGTATATAAGATACCATGTAAAGGTAGTGATAATGACAGTTGTGATAAGGTTTATATAGGTACAACAAAAAACAAACTAAAAACCAGGATTGCTGGACACAAATCAGATCAAAAATATAAAAACACTACAACATCACAAAAAACAGCATTATCATTACATTGCACTAATTCAAATCACTATCCAGATTTCAAAAATACATCAATTTTGAATTTAGAAACAAACTATAAACGCAGGTATACATTAGAAATGTTACAAATTATAAAAGTTCCATCGACACAACGGATTAATTACAAAACAGACACAGCTAATGTTGCACAGAATTATAGACTTCTAGTTAATAAGATTTGAATATTAAAATAGTTTAAATAATTTATTTAACATATTGTATTGTATTGTATTGTATTGTATTGTATTGTATTATTAACTAGAAGTCTATAATTCTGTGCAACATTAGCTGTGTCTGTTTTGTAATTAATCCGTTGTGTCGATGGAACTTTTATAATTTGTAACATTTCTAATGTATACCTGCGTTTATAGTTTGTTTCTAAATTCAAAATTGATGTATTTTTGAAATCTGGATAGTGATTTGAATTAGTGCAATGTAATGATAATGCTGTTTTTTGTGATGTTGTAGTGTTTTTATATTTTTGATCTGATTTGTGTCCAGCAATCCTGGTTTTTAGTTTGTTTTTTGTTGTACCTATATAAACCTTATCACAACTGTCATTATCACTACCTTTACATGGTATCTTATATACTAAATTTGATTTTTCGAATTTCTCTATTTTATCTTTTGTCTTGCTAAATAATCTACCTAACGTGTTATATGTTTTGTGTGCCATAATATATTTCTTATTGTCATAAATTTTTGAGTTTTTTAATCTTTCAGAACTGAAAGATTAAAAAACTCAAAAATTTATGACAATAAGAAATATATTATGGCACACAAAACATATAACACGTTAGGTAGATTATTTAGCAAGACAAAAGATAAAATAGAGAAATTCGAAAAATCAAATTTAGTATATAAGATACCATGTAAAGGTAGTGATAATGACAGTTGTGATAAGGTTTATATAGGTACAACAAAAAACAAACTAAAAACCAGGATTGCTGGACACAAATCAGATCAAAAATATAAAAACACTACAACATCACAAAAAACAGCATTATCATTACATTGCACTAATTCAAATCACTATCCAGATTTCAAAAATACATCAATTTTGAATTTAGAAACAAACTATAAACGCAGGTATACATTAGAAATGTTACAAATTATAAAAGTTCCATCGACACAACGGATTAATTACAAAACAGACACAGCTAATGTTGCACAGAATTATAGACTTCTAGTTAATAAGATTTGAATATTAAAATAGTTTAAATAATTTATTTAACATATTGTAATGTTTTGTTAT
Source organism: Melanophora roralis (assembly GCA_963583895.1). Lineage (NCBI taxonomy): Eukaryota > Metazoa > Arthropoda > Insecta > Diptera > Rhinophoridae > Melanophora > Melanophora roralis. The sequence continues at coordinate 26,897,407 of OY757187.1, read as the reverse complement.
ACGTATGTATTTCATGTTTGTACAGTATTTTTTCAATTTATGTATGTATGTATGTGTGTATTTAAAAAAAAATTTTTCATTTCCTTTTCCTTATTTGTTAAATATTTTTTCAATATTTTTAAAAAATTTTTTCAAATAATTGTAAACAAATATATAAGCCCTGAAGAAGCTACACATTGAGGTAGCGAAATATTGGCCAAATAAAATAAAATATAAAAAACAAAAAGATCTATAGCTTGAAGAAAACAAGAAGAATATTTTTTAAGAACTTTTATGTTATTTTTAAAATACAGAAATAAAAGAATTGACAATAATAATAAAACTTCGAATTTAAAATTTTTCCCGAAAAAAAAAATTCTAAAAATTTTAAATGTTTCGAAAGTTTTAGTATTGTTAGCAGACCTAAATGCCACACTTTATTAAAAGCTTGAGACACATCGATAAAAAGGGATCGAAAGCGCAGATAAGCTGTTTCAATATGTGGGCTCGTTTGAATGTACAATATTGTCGTCTACGCCCAAATTGGGAGTTGAGTTAGTTTTATTTTAAGTCGGAGTGAGCTTGTTTTAAGGTAATCTCTCAAGCAATTTGAAAATGTATGGCAGCAGGCTTATAGGCCTGCAATGTTTAACTTTTCGTTCAATGTTTTTAGTGGATTCCTAAGTGTAATTGTAAGTTACTTGTGCAGCTAGTTAAAAATACTGTTCGGCGACATATTTTCACTACCTAAATAGCAAAGAGAAATGTTAAGTATGTCAAACAGTAACATGCCAGCAATGGTGAAAGAATAGTCATGTATCGGAAAGATTGAAGGTCAGTATGATATTAATGCAAAGTATTTGTTTAAACCACTTGAATGCTACAGTTATTTAAATAGGTTTATAGTACACAAAAGTTTATTGTGTCTCTGTCCACAATACAAATATACTTTTATATTTCAATGGTTGTTTATAGGGAAACTATATCTATATCTGTGCCTGTGTAAATGTTAAAGTCTAGTATCTTTTGAATACTTGGGGCTCAAAGATTTTTCGTTATGTGCCTGTGTAAATGTGTTTGATGGCTCGTTTAGGCAAGACTGCCCAGGCAAAAAAAGACACTTAAACATATTCTGTCCTGACGTTGGGAGAGGACTCTCAATATCAAAATAACGTATATATAACAAGTTAACAATGCTGTCTCGATGTTAAAATGATAACGCCAAATGGGCGTCTTTCGATTCTTGGTTTTTATGTTGTGGCAATACTGTAAATTTAAATTTCCCGTATTAGAATTACATTTTTTATCTTTTCTGTCTTAGGAGTTCGACCTGATTTTGTAAAATAATGGACATTGCTACTTTAGGCTTTTAAATAAAAGACTTTCTGACGCATCTTAAGAGTTTCTCTAATTTTTTCTTACGTTTATACATTTTTTTAGATTAAAAATATAAACATTTTTTATTTTTAATTTGACATTTACAAACTAGGGTTGCGATTTTATGTAAACAGTACTGTAGTGGTACAATATTTTAAAAGAGTCGAAATTTTGTGCTTACAGGGCTGTGGTGGTACAACATTTTTGGACTATCGTTTTAGAATCGTACATTTCTGCCTGGGTGGCTTTGAAAAGAGAATGACGATAAAATTGTCAATTTTGGCTATTTAAATATCTTATTTATAACCTTATAAGAGAGTAATTTTACTCAGTGTTTAGAGATACTATGCATTTAAGGATTGAGTAAAGATAATTGTAGAAAAGTTGTTTATATATTTTCTATGCCCCTAAATATATGCTATAAAATAAAGGTTTAGTTTTTTGTAAACTGCGCCGCACGTTGTGTTGAATCGGCGTCAAAATGGCGCATAAATTAGAGATTGATATTCGGTTTTCCTTTATTAATTTTTTAAAGGTCCATGCTTTAATTTATAAAAAACAAAACTTTTTAACCCAATGTATTACGCTGCTTTCAGTTTTATTTGTGTCATCATCTTTATGTAACTTTCATGTAAAGCGCCGATCTGGGTGTACGGGCGCGAAGCAGTACTTCTTTTCCTCAAAGGCTGTACAAATCTGTGAATTAAAATTTTTGAATTTGAGTTTTAAAGTCAAATTGGTGATTTAGAATACAGTTGTGTTCATTTAAAATGGGAGTCAGCATGTTTTTAAGCAATTTTTCGAAAAATTTTAATATAGTTGGCGTTGAGGAAACATACGATTTTTCTCTTGGCTGTGGACTTCTAAGCCTTTTGTTGCTTTTATTTTATTTAAGCCAGGGGTTTTTTTGCATTTAAATTATGCATAGCCTTTATGAAATTAAGATATCGGAAACGTACATATATCCATAGGACGTTAAGTAACAACAGGCGGTAATTTTTTCATATTTATACGTTTAAAGGGAGTCCTTTCAGGATACGCAGTATTGGTTTTTTATTGGTTTTGGGATAACGGGTCTTCTTAGACCTTTGGGCAACCGCCATAAAAAATAATTTATCAGAGGAGTCGAGGCCAGACCTTCCAAGTGTCCTTATGTTCCACTCTTCTGTATACTTCTACGAAGTTTTTGAGTTAGTTTGTACATTCCCTCAGCTTAGTTTAAGGTTAGGGCCATTCTCTTAGGGCTCTTAATTTTTTAAATAAAAGATTTTCTACATCGACAGAAAAAATTATTTTAGTCTGGCGGTAGGTTGATGAAGCATCTTTACCGGCTTTTCTAATGTAAGGTCTTCTGGGGGTTTTAGCGGAATTATTTATATTTCAACCAAATGACTCTTTTAGATTAAAATTTCATTATGTGCAATTTGGTGAGGACTGAAGATAGCGGTTATTATAGGCGGGTGAGCTAAAGATAAATCCAATAAGACTTGAGCTTCAAAAAGTTCCGGGGATGTACCTTTTGTTACGCCAAAATCAATAATATCTTTAATTTTATGGGTTTTTGGTTTAGTTGAATTACCGTGAATCCCCTTTTATATATGGAATCAAACTAAACTAAATCATAAAAAGTATAGCCACCTATTTAAAAGGTATTTCTAGACGTCATATAAGTTTAGGGAATTAATATTATATTAATTTTCTGGAGTATTGTTTCAGGTCGTTTGCGTTATGGCTTCTTATGTTTGGCCTGCAGTAAAGCAGACTGCGTTTCTTGAATTTTCTGCTAGTTAAAGTCATAGTCGACTTTAATTAAGTCAATTGTTTAACTATGCTTTCCTGATGGTTAACATTGAATCCGGTTGGCTTATTTGTCGGTATTTTTTTGCCGGATTTTTAATTAAAGTGCACCAATTAAAAACAACGTTATTGCTTGTGAATTTGTGAATCATATCAAAAAGTTCCTGGATTATTTGTGATGGCTATTTTACTATACAAAACAACGCTTATGTTAAAAAGCATAAAATGTAGAATTGACTAACCGGTTTTATTACAATTCCAATTTGTAAAAAAACGGTTTATAAAAAAATTTGTAGTCAACTTCCCTTATTAGTAAATAATATTTTTTTTTACCTAAGTGTTTATTTAATCACATAAGCATGTGAAAACTGAAAAAACTAAATATTTATTTTAAATCAATATTACTATAAGTACTTGCGATGGTTCCTAGCTTCTTAATTAAAAAGAAGTAATTATTTTAGAAACATTTAAAACTATTTAAACTTAAGTAAAATTGTGTTAAACTATTGCTCTCTTAAATTGAGTACCTTGCAATTTGTCGTAGGAAGTTTAAGCAATTCATAGTTAAGTACTTGAATTGATCACTTTTCGTTTTAAATAATTTATGAAAACATATTTTCTGTTTTATTTTTCTTTTTCCATATTTTTTAACAATTTTCCAGTTCATTGCATTCTTGTTTTCCTTTCTATGAAAACCTCTCTAAACAAACAAAAGCAGTGTTTTTATAAAAATGCACATTCTTTGTGCATTTCAAATCTAACAATAACATTTATGTCTAAATGCTTGTGCACTTTAAAATATTTTTACATTATTATTACTATTTTTCAGTTGCTTGGGGAAATAACTTTGATGCTTTATTTGAAAAATTTTTTATATATTTTCTGTGCTTGAGTTCTTATGTTTATTCATAAATATGTAAATATGTGTGTATGTATGCCATTAGTTTAGCTGGTTGTGGTTGAGCAGGGTGGGAGGCTTATACATATTTGTTATGTCAGAGAGCCAGGCAAAATTCTAAGCCCTAAAGTCATAATAGTTTGCATTTTAAAACGAACTCGATACTGTCACTGCCACATAAGCTATACATATATGAAACAAGGTGGGAGTCTACAGTATGTCATTTTTCAAAAAAATGGTAACTACTTCCTAATATGTTAAATTTGTAAGAAGATTTAAACACCAATAAAAAGAGGGAGCTCCCCTTGCATACTACTTAAAGCTATATTTACATCTCCTGAATTCTCATCTGAGTGGGTGCCAAAAAAATAAGTTTAAATATTATGAGTATTTATGAATGTCAAAAAACAATGTGACTTTTTCACTTTCAGTATTACATTTAAAGAATTAGTTTAAGTCCTCTAAATATAAAAGTTATAAAACTGGTATAAAATCTATATCAATACAAAAACTTACATTTAAAACTCAGACGTTAAATAGTTTGAAAATAGAATACAACATGAAAGTCATGTCTCTCAAAATGTTATTCAGCTCTTTGTTATGGCAATTTTCTTTTGAGGATAACTTAACAAATGTTAGGTTTTATTATATTTTATTTATTAAAGTTTGGGTTTCAATTTTTATTTATTTATGATACATCTAATTTCTGACCACAAATTATTTGAAATCACTACATTGTGTAATTTTGTACAATTTTTGTTACCCCTTTCCAGCAAAACCTTTGCTTACCATATAAGTTACCCCAAAACTTACTATATCTTCTTAAAAATGTGCTAACGAAGATTAATAAAATAATTAGTTACGAAGAATTTATTTAAAATTTGAATAAAATGTAAGGTTTTTAAAACAAAAATGTTTAACAAAGCCTATTTTATAATGCTATTTTTATAAAATTTCATTAATAAATATACAAAGGGATTTCCCCGCTCATTACTTTGTAACCAATGTAATAATAAGGATCAATTACACATCAAGTTTTAACACCGTTTCTGGTGCAAAGTTTATAATTAGTTTGGAACATCTTAATAAAGAGCTCTTAATACTTGTTTTTTATTGTGTTTCCCCATTATTTTCTGTATAATATTCGATGCATTGTGCTGTAACTATTTTTATGTTTATTAATTTTTATTTATTTTTTTAATTTTAAATAAGTGTTTATAACATGTTTTTTTTTGTTTCCGTTAAGAAATTATTAGAAAAATAGTTTTGAATAATGAATGCTATAATTCGTTTTAGCACTACAAAAATATTGTTTGTTTCCTTACGGTATATGCCTTTTATTTCATGCATTAATCATATTCAAAATTGCATTGTGTAAGTGTCTTCTTTTTAATATTTCAAGATTTAAAATAATAATATTTTTTATTGAGCCAGTTGTACTTGTATATATTTTTCAAATTCTCCATAGCTTTTTAAAATTTTCAAAAATGAATTTACAATGGCTGATAATAAAAATATTTATTTAATTTGCAATTTTAGAGTAAAATAATTGTATATAAAATTTAGCTGTTGATATGGCAATTAGTTTGTCGTCATTTTTTCTGTGTATGCAGCTGAAAAAAAATTTGTAATATGTATTTTGAATTTAACTATTTAAAAATATATTAACAAGAAAGGGAATTTTGAAGAAGTTTTTATAAAAAACAAAAAAAAAGTTATTGATTTTGAGGTCAGAATTTTATAAATAAAAGTATTAAAATATTTTTTTGATATAAATCAATTATATTTATTTGTCTTTTCAAGGGTTCTTCTACAATTGGTGTATATCCATAGTAAATAAAAAATGAGTTTCTAAAAATAAACCTATGTCAGGCTTAACATTAAGAAGAAAAAATTTATAATTTATTTATTAGAAAAATTTTTTTATAAATTTCTGACATGAAGCTTTGCTTTTATTTTGTATGTTAATATAACTTTAAGGTTCACGTAATATTGCATTTAATTTTAAAGGTTATATACCTAATAGCTACAGTAGGTTTATTAAGGGCTTATTTAATTAATATTTATGAAATGATAAAGTTATTAAATGATATTACAGAAAAAAATATTAAAATCATTTTACAGATATCTGTCAAAGAAACTCTTAAAAAACCTACTCTAATAATTATGAATATGGGCATAAAAACCTTAAAACCACTCATATATTGTTTGACTTCTTCATAACAATAGAAATAGCTTAGATACTTGTTGTGTAAAGTTCTTTTAATATAATATTAAAAAACCATTCTTTAAATATTTTTATATATTAAAAATTCATGTAGATGTGACGAATCTCTTCTTTGCGTATAAGTAATATATAATTCAATCATTAATCAAACATTACGTATGCGTACCTGGACTTATGTGGAGTAACTAGCATTTTTTTCTGAAATTCGGTTTATTAATACTTCAAGCATGTGAAAAGGTATATAAATTATTTTTCTAATAATTTTTCGTAAAGTTAAAGGAAAAGGTTTTATTTGAACCAAAACAGTCAAAATCAATTACAGTTTGTACAGCCAACTTAAAGGCATATTTTACACTACCTGGGTTTCACAACTAAGACTCATTTGTAAAGTGCAAAAAAATGTCTGTTTTCATTTGTTAATACTTTTGTCTAATCTCAGTTAAAAATAGAACATATTCTGTTTTAAAACTATTTAACGTCTGAGTTCTAAATATAAGTTTTTAAAAGTTACCGGATTAAATGCTTGTTGTTGTATTGCCATATATTTTATAGCAGTTTAACAACTTTTATATTTAATGGCCTAAAACTAATTCTTTAGACGTAAATTTTTTTGCCACTATACTAAGATGAGAGCTTACGGTGATGTAAATATAGCTTAAGTAAGTAGTAGTATAATTTAAAAAAAAGTTGAAATTGAACTAAGTATATGTACACATATTTAAAATACATGTTTTTATTATTTTATATTTTTAATTTTTAAGTCTTAATTGGCCTTGGTTTTTTTATGTATGGTGCCAACTGCCTTAAATATTACTATCTCGTTACATAATTTTAAAGATTAACAAGAACTTTTGGAATTACCCAGTAAAAAATTGAGTTTATTATTTATTATATTTTATTTTCCATTTTGCATTACCGATTGCATTTCAATTAATATAAAAATAAAAAACCACTTATATAAATAGTTTAAGCACCCACAAAAAGAAAATGTTTAATTCCTTTTGTCACACGCCCTTTGAAAAGAATGGTATAATTATATATTTGAAATTTTTTTTCTGAGTAGTTTTCAAAAAAAATTGACAATAATCAGTTCATAACTAACCAATGGGTCCTCTGTAAGTTTAACTTTAAATAAAATTGAACTGCATAGATTTTGAATAAAAAGTTCTTTTAAAATAGATTTATACATTTTTAAGTATATTTAAATAAAATTATTACCTTACTGAAAACAATGGCAACAAATATCAGGTTTAATATAAGTTGAAATCATTAGGACTTTTCAGAAACACTTTCAAAATTAAATTTATAACCAACACAAAAAAAAACGTTCGCTTTACGTTTTTTAGATGGCGTTTTACTATTGAGCTCAATTTGGTATCAAAACTAGAACTATATTTGTATATTCTGCAAAATAGCCTTTTTTGAAAACTAAAGATTTTGAGTAAGTAGTGGCAATTTTTAATTAAGCTTGCGGTAAACATAGACACATACATGTGTATATAACTTCTCTCTTTGATTCATATAATCGTTTTGCCAAAAATATTTCAAACCTTTCTTGGCCGTGTGAACTGTCGCATACATACAAAGATGCATATGTATATGTTAAAATAAAATTGAAAATTTTAAAGAAAAGTTTTTTTTTGCAACTCTGTTGAGTTAAATTCTATTTTTCGTTTGAATTATCTATGTCCTTTTTAAAGTAAAATCAAAAAGTTTTATTGCATATACTACGGCCTGGTATAGTATTACCATAAAACCCTTGAGGATGTTCATCTATTCAATTAATTTGACATTTGATTGAAATGTTAGTTAAGTTCTTTTCATAACATTTTTTTTAAATTGTTATATATTTGAGAACATTAAAATTTGGGTAAAAGTTATTTACAAATATATCAACACAAAAGAATTTATTTGAAAATTTTATGAACTGTGCAGAGAAAGTTTTTTTATCAGCAAAAATATCGATTTAAAATGAACTATTTGTTTGATATTTTTTATTGTTTAAAACATTGTCATCCTATTAAATTTTGAAAGAAACATGCATTTATGTTCACACATTCATATATACATATGTACATAGAAATATATTTATGTTTTGATATTGTAGCTTGTATGGCCAAAGGCTGTTCGTCTGCCTGTATGCTTTTTGTAGAATGAGAGTTCAATCATTTATATAGAAAATGCTTTTGAGAAAAATCAATTAAAGATATTAGAATTTACTATTAATGAAAATATTAACTAAATACGGCTTTAAAAAAAAAAAATTTGGTGATAAAAAATATTTAAAACCTTTAAAAATTACAATTTTTAAATATAAATTAGGATTTGATTCCATTGAACTTTATTAATACAGCGCAAAATGATTTGTAGGATTTTAAAAGGAACTTTTATTATCGAAACTATAACATAGAGGGACATACAATACATTATTTGATGTTTATTTTAAAGCTTACTTAACACTTGCTTAAGTAAAACTTTAAACTGTTTTTTGATATATTATGCTGTAGTTGTTTGAAAGTTTTACAAAAAAGTTTGAAACAAGTTTGTCAAATATGTAAATGCTGCATTGCAGCCTTGCGGCATTTAGTTGGGAAAAAGCACAAAAATTAATTGGTAGAGATAAGTTAGTTTTAAGGATCTATGAGGCTGGCATTTTAATAAAACTTTTTATAGCATATCGACAATGTAAAATGATTAACTTTTACTTAAATTTTTGTTTGTAACTCAAACATAACAAAATTATAATTTAAAAAAGGCTATGACGTGTGATCGTGGGTAACCACTATAAGAACATGGTTTCTTCTCAAAACGACCCCTAGAAGAGGCTGACTGGTGTGACCTTACAAATTGGAATTTTAAGTTTTTTTACTATAAGATCGTGTTGTTTATAATATTTTTGAGAACTGGCTTAATTATCTTAATGGACATTAAAGCATTTTTAGTCGCATTTGTTTCTCAAATTAAAAAAAAATATTTTCTTCTTTAAGAAACCCCTTTTAGAAAATATGAGACGGTAGTTTTGTTTAATTAAAATGTAAATATTTTCAAAAATAAACCTTTAAAACTTTTTGTACAACCCAACTGCGTAAAGCTAGATATTTTTTTTAAATTTAAATTGCGGATACTTCTCCTGATGTGTGGACCTATCAAGTGGGATTTGAGGTAAAAACATTCTAGTCAAAAAATAAACGGACTGAAATTTTGACACTGCAAGAAATATACCCACTTCTAAAAATTTTATTTGAGTTCAACAGTATCCTTTCTCATCAAACAACTCTGTCGCTCATTTGGATGTGTTTCCAGCAAAAAAATTAAAAAAAATTTATATGTATAAGAACAAATATTAATATATTTTGGGCATTTTTTTAAGTTTTGGAACCAAATGACTAAAATAAAGTTAAAAGTTATATAATGACAATTTTGGGATCATTTGTATAGAAATACGAAGTTAAGGAATTTTAACCCACACTGGAGTCAAAAGTCAAATAAAGAGGGGAAAAAAGTATATTTTCTATTAAGCCAGATTGAGGTCGAACGTCGGTAAAGTTTTCAAAAAGAAAATTTTTTACAATTTGTTGTACTTTTTCCATAATTTAGGAATACGGGTCTATTAACTCAGTTTAAGGTCAAAGTTAATCAAGTGCTCAAATTCACAAATTTTAGTATGAATCTTGAAATATTATATTAGAGAGAGGTTGACATTAGGGGTTGTGTGTGTTCTAGGAAAATTTTTGGAAGTGGAAACTAATGGGGCCGGGTGTACACTTTATTTATCTAAGACAAACTCTTGGGAAGATTTGGGCATTTCAACATAATTTTTGTAAATGTTGTGTGACAGCACCCTTGAAAGATAGTCATAGGGGGTAAATATGTTCTAAGAATATGTTTTAAAGGGAAAAAATAATTTTATTCCCCTAAGAGCGACCCCAGGAAAGTTGTAGGGGTTTTTTTAACTAATTTTTTTTAATTTTGTATGGCAACCCTGTTAGGGGATGGAGATAGACGGTAAGTATGTTCCACAAATTTGTTTGCTAAAAAATTAGTTGGGGTCGGTGTTATATTTGACCTTTGTAGAAGCACCTTGAAAGCTGTGGGAGCAATTTAAAAAAAAATTAAAAAAATATTAAAATTTGATGTCCAATTACTTTTTGTAAAACACTTGATTTCTATATCTGTTATAGTTTCCGAGATATAGTTTATCGAAAATTTTATAAAAATTGTTAATTTGTTCGGGTGGTACCTCTTGTTCACCTCCCACCCAAACAATTTTTTCTTTAAAACATAACTCTTGATGTCCAATTACTTTTTGTAGAAAATTTGACTTCAATATCTGTTATAGTTTTCGAGATATACATTATCGAAAATTTCATAAAAATGGTCAATTTGTATGGGAGCTCCCCTTTGTTCACCCCCCACCAAAAAATTTTTTCTTTAAAGTGTAGGTCTTATTGTAAAATTACTTTCTGTAGAACATTTGAAGTCGATGGCTTTTATAGTTTCCGAGATATAGCGTTTCGAAAATTTGATACAAATGATTAATTTGTATGGGAGCTACCCCTTGTTTTGCCCATACTCAAAAAATTTGTTTTTTAAGTGTAGGTCTTAGCTTACAATTACTTTTTGTAGAACATTTTAAGTCGAAAGCTGTTATAGTTTACGATATATAACGCATAAAATATTTCAATAAATTTGTGCAATTGTAGAAAAATACCACTTTCCCTGATCCTATTTGAAAAAACTTTTTAGGTCCCTACTTAAGGAGTATCCGTGCCAAGTTTTGTGGCAAGAGTGACTATACTTACTGAGATATATAGGGGTATATCCCAGCAAAAAATTATTTAGTTTTTGGAAGCAGTAGAATATCATTATGTTTTCTAAATGCGAAGTTTTGATGCGCTCCTGAGGATGCGACGGCGTAAGGCAGAGATATGTTAGTTAAAAATAAAGAAAAACCTCTCGCTTACGAGGATGCAGTTAATGGAAAGCAGAGATTTTAGATAACATTTATTTTGTCAATAAAACAGACATGAACTATGCGCATATTTTAAGCCTTGTGCTGCCAAGTGGGACATTGCAAACAAAAATCATGCCTTCCGTAGGCAGGTTGGTACGTGAGAGAGATAAACTCTCCCTTACAAACCTGCTCGGATGGGAGCAGTACTTTTTGCTGCGATATATATATATATATATTTGTCCTTAAAAAATGGGTTACTCTGGGTTTTTGCTTTTATCTCGGTCAATAGTGAACCAATTTTGCTGATTTTAAATAGCGATTGTCTCCCAGATATTTCTAATAGTTTGACACCAATAACTGGTCGGTATCCTTTTATTTGACTCCGGAAACTTGATTTAAACAGACGGACAGACGGACAAACGGACATGGCTATATCAACTTCCCTATCTATAAGGATCCAGAATATATATACCTTATGGAGTCGTAAATGGATAATAAAGATATAACAAACGGAATGACAAACTGATATATACCCTTATCACTATGTGAAGGGTATAATTAAAAAAAATAAAAATAAAGTACAGTATGGTTGAACAAATTATCACATTTGACATGTAGGGTGCGATAGTGATTAAAATTAAACTGAAGATAAACTACAACTTTTTTTTTTAAATAAAATAAACAACATTATTAAGATACATTAACACAAAAAAGTTTAATATAATTCTCATTAAAATATTCCTTCAGCTTTTGATAAAATCAATGTTTGATTTGAAATCGTCTTCTGTTTCTGTCGAATGCGAATACCTTGGTTTTCGGTAATGATCTTAAAAACGAACAAGCTAAGCACTAACTACAGTGCAAGACAAAAGCTATCAGCTTCACGGTTTGTTAAAATACAATAAAGTTTTGGAATATCTTTTTTGACTTTGAGCGTACGAATGTTGCATTCAACATTGGAGAAATGCCCATTTATAATACTTTTTTTAAAGATCCTTTAAAATTTAAATAAAAATAAGAATGAGAATAACGAAATAGATAAAGAAAATGCTGTGCAAATAGGTGTATGACAGTATATGAATAAACAGTTGTTGGTAAAAGGAAAAATATTCACTAGAGACCTGCATCAAGTCCTATTTCAAGCTAACTCAAGACCCGGATGATTTTTTTAATCTTGTGCTGTTCTGTGATTAAACTGTTTAACTGCTGTAATGTAGTGTAGCTGATACAGTTTGTTTGATGCAATGAAGTGTAGTTAAGAATAAAGAGTGTTGATGCAACTAAAATATTGTCATGATGTGTGGTCGATAAAAAAGCAACAACAACAAAGGTGTGTGTATTACACACATTGTTGAATAGATACATAAACAAACATGTATACAAGCAAGCAAATCAATATAACATTTATACGTAAGTACATTACTTTACATACATACATTAAAAATCAACCCCCGTTTTTAAAACTATCACACCAGGAACAAGATGATGCATTATTTAGTGTCGTCTTGAACTGGCCTCTAATATGCACACAAACATACATACATATGTACATACATATGTATATAAGCTGTTGGTACCCATGGTATACGTCTTAGCTAAACAATGTATACTTTACTCGACATTATTTATTAATGAGTGTAAAACAAGTAGTAATTAAAATGTCATCTAACCTGCTATATTTATATCAACTAGTCTTTTGTGTTATTCTTTGTGTTAATCTTTTCTAAACAATGTTTAAAAAATAGTAAAAAACACTGAAATAAAAAAGAATTGTGGAGTTCATTAAATTGAAGGTGCAAGTGGCATTGCAACAATGTTAATGAAGACATATCAGGTTTCAATTAAATCACCTTAATGCAATGCACAGAAATTGATTAATTTCAGTTCAAATATATTCTCTTTTAAGGAATAAAAAAAAGTAAAAAAGCCATTTAGTTCCATATACTTTAATATAATTCATGGTACACTCAACGGGCTAATTCGACTAATTTATGTTATTTAAAATTTTTTTTTTAAAGCAAAATATTTCAAAATACATATTTTCAGTGAAAATGGCAAATTTAACAAGTTTTTGTATTATTCAATCCTAAATTTCTTAAATTTTTGTTTTAGCAAAAAAAAAACAATGGTGGGAGTTAAAAAACTTAAATAACAGTAAATTGCATTTATAGGGTATCCCAGGATGAATGAAACATTGAAATTGTAAAAAAAATAATATTTTTAAAATTAACGCCAACTTATTTTTCAAACTTTAAGGAACATGATTTAAAAACTAAAATTTTAAAAGTATTAAATAAAATTTTAAAATATTATTAACAACGATTCGGACGCCCTCTATTTGTTAAGTTGATTTAAGTTTGCCTTTTTTATATTTTTCTTCCTGTTGATTTAAGGGCTTTGTGTTCTTTGCATTGCTCTTGAAATATTTCAATTTTAATTTGCAGTCTTTTAGTTGTTGTAAAGGTAAAACTCTTTCTTTTTTTGGTTTATCTCGTTGTAATTGTTGTCACTAAAAAGCTAAAATTTTTAACAAAGCGTAATAAAATTCGAATAAATTTAAATATTCTTTTGCCCGTAGCAAGCAAAATATTTTTAAAAAACCCTGATGGGGTAAAGTTTAAAATATTCGTTTAAAAATATTACAAGCATTAAGAAATATTAAAAAATATTTTGCATTCCTAACAATAAACTTGCCGTGACCATTTTTTATCTGTGTTCTTAACACCAATTGGGTCGCACATCCCTTCGCAATACACTCTGGGGCCAGGTTATTTAGTTTCGTGCAGCTACGGCGTTGATCACCAGTTATGCACAGTCCTGAAAATTCCTGTGCGCTTTCTAGGTGCCTGCGATTACTTTGTTTTCCAGTGCAGTCTATCGCACGAGCATTCCATAAAATAAGGTACCCCCAGCCTGCCAATTTAGGTCTTTTGGAAAGAAATGCTATAAGAAACTAGTTGGTAAATTAATTTTTAAGCTTAACAAATAAGAAAAATAATTTAAACAAAATTATTGAAAGAATTTTGCTATTTAGTGTCTTATCTAAGTGTTTAGTTAAATTCATAGAAAATTTAATATTTTTTATATTATATGTGTGTGTGTTTGAATTTATTCTAGCAAAATGTTTGAAAAACATAATTTTGAAAGCATCATTATGCTACTATAAGTAGGCGACACGCAGCAATATTTTCATAACTTCATGAGAAGGAACTTAAAAGGCAAAAACTTTAACTTTTAAACAAAAAATATGATGTGAGTACTTTTCAGAGTTTTTTTTTGACTCTTTACCAAGCGCTTTGATTTATGACACAACAGTATAATACTGTCAGCAGCTTATAAACACTTGTGAATATTATATTAGCAAACGTTTATAAATTTTTTCTGTAATGTACGCTACAGCAAGGATTTAAATATTCGTATTAAGTTAGTAAGAACTTTTTTATAAGCGCTTTAAAAATTGCTAATAGCCCACCTAAAAGGCTATAAAATACTTTTGAGAAAAATAGCAAAATTAAAACGCAACATGCTGAATTACCTAGTATGTCTTATAATTAGAAAAAAGGAATATTCGACATTGTTCAAAATTCAGGTATACATGAAAGGATATTACAGTATAATATTTGTATGAATGTGCAGTAACTTCCTTGGACTTGTTTTTGAGAAAAAAAATTTTAATACGAAGAGAAATTTAAAATGATTGTTGTATACAGAAAAAATATATATTGAATTCATTTTTTATCAAAAATTTAATTGACCCAATTAAGTATTTAAATGTGTTTAAAAATTAAATGAAAACAATTATGCCTTATTAAAAAAAGCATTGATTTTGTCTGCATGTAGTCTCTTCGGTGAAGTTGGTAAAGTCTTAGCTAGGAAATCAGAAGTTCCCAGGTTAAAGGTGTGGCTGTGAAATAAACTTTTATTTTTTTTCTTTAATTTTTTATTCTCTGCTTTGTTTTTTTTTATTTTTTTTATTCTGTTTGTCTTATTTCTTTCGGTTTCTGTTTTGCCCTTGCTTATGCTTATGTTGAGTTTTTAATATAAAAGTGAAAGTAATATTACCATTTCGAAGAAAAGAATGCCTCGTTAGCTTAGGGAATAGGGCTTAAGTTTTGCAATCCTTTAGCCTCTAGTTAAAGTCCTGCCTAGCACTTGTAATGTTAAATTGCAATTTATCTACAATTCAAAAATAAATAGTAAATATGCAAGAAAAAAATATAAAAATTAAAAAAATAAGCAAAAAAAAATTATATATTATTAATAAGTTCTTCAATAAGTTAAATAAAGTTTTTAATTATTAACGAACAATTTTTTTATTGGAATAAATTACATTTAATTTACCTTTTAAATATTGATATTAATTATAGATTCGACTTGTAGTTAAAACCTAATTACATTTTTAATTAAAACACACATTTTTTAAAAAAAAACTTTTTATATTTTTTTTCGGGAAGTTGGTTATTAAAAATGTTTTGTAAATTGTTGAAATTTATAAAACTAACTGTCACTTTAATCTCAGTTTTTGTGCTTTGGTATTCCCAATACTGGGGCGCTAGTCCTCCCTTCAAAGGCTGGCCATTTTAGCAATGTGTGAGCAATGACAACAATGGCAAGTATTCGTTCAACAAACCATATAATATTTTTATTTATCTTGGTAAAATTAAAGGAAAACTTCTGTGAAAAAAAAAGAATTTAATAGAAGGTGAGTGGTAGGAGTGGCTGATGTCAATGAAACTAGGTTTGCAGATTTTGTTTGGAAAATTTCAATAAGAAAATATTTTCTTAGGTTATGTTGGGGTTGGTCGTTAACCGTAAGTAGATTTTTTATGACATTCTTACTTTCCGTAACTTAGTAAATACATGCTGGAAAACAATTTTCAATAATTAAGCGTACCTGAAAGCTATGTAGTATTGCACTTCGAAGACTGTTGCAATAAAGCCAAAAAAAAATTATTTATTATAAAAATCCGAAACATACTTTTTGATGGATTTTTCTGTTTTTCTAAAGGAAGTACTTCACCTAATGCGTCGTTTAAGATCGTACAGCAGGATTAAAGTTGGTTTTTGCCTTTTTTTTGTGTAGAGGAAAACTTGTGCTTGTGTTCAATGCTGATGATAAAGACTAAAGGTGCTTTTAGATGGGATGTATTTTACATATGGCTTCTCGCCTTTGCAATCATAATTTAATCCTCAAATCTGTCATATTGCATGTAGTTTAAAATTTTTATTTCACACATTTAAATACAAATGACATATCTAACCTACAAAATAAAAAAAAACTTATTTTATTTTATTATTATTTTTTAAACAGCTGATGTTATATTGATGTTGGATAAAAAGAAAATACGCTGCAATCAAAAAATATTGTCATATGAATGATTTTTTTACACACACAATTGAATAGTTTACAACCTGTTGTAGTTTGTAGGTTGTAGCAATTACGATAGCATACCGTTTGCCCAATATAGTAAGGGCATAGCTCGATTTTTTAAAATAGCGTTGTTTGATTATTCTGTCAAATGTTTGTCAACATCATCATAAATTTTTAGTTGTTTAAATTGAAAATATCATTTTTTGCCTTTAAAAAAAACTGCTTCAAAACTTTGTTATACGAGTATTCAACATTTTGAAAACGTTACGCTCTTTTTATATTATCCCATTAATATATAGTTTCGTGTGTCCAGCTTTAAAAAGAAAAGGAAAAATTAAAATTCTAGTTTTAAATCGACAACATTCAAAACAGAGAAATGTTTTACGTGTTACATTAACTATTTCTATACAAAACACTTACATTTTTTCGACTACAACTACGTACAACGTACAATAGGTTGCGAATTGAACAAACGTTTCAACGAGTTCACATTACATATATCAATTTTATATTGGTAAATTTTAAAAGTCATAAAATACATTCCGTCTAAAAGCACATTTTTTAGTTTTAGTTGCTTAGCTTCCTTGTTTGGATACTTCAACTTTTTCGTAAAATTGCTGGTTAGATGACTGAATAGCTAGCTGGCACAATATTAAGTGTAAGCAGTTGGGCCATAACATCATGATGTTCTTTTATGGCGTGTTTTAACAGTTTGTTTTTTTTTGGCAATCATTCCAGTCAGATATTAAGTCACAACTATTTAGTTTCATCTATCACTCACACAAACTCAAGTGTATATAAACATTTCATTTAAAAACGAGTTGGCCTAAAGCTATAAAAAATCAACCATTTCGCATAAAAAACCGTCGCTGTTTTTTTTTATTGTAGACGAACTGTGAAACCCTTTTTATTTTATTTTTTGTCATTCAACTGTTTGTGCCAGTTTATTTCTTTTTGCAACCTTTTCATCTTTATTATATGTTTATTTACTTCAAATAGTAAAAACAATATTATTCTTTTTCTTTATTTCATTGCTGCAACTATATGGATTTCGTTGTCATTACTTTGAAAATCTATCTAAAGCTGAGTTTACACTAGACATATTCAAAGAAAAAATGTTATCGGTTGCCATCAAACTAGGAAAAATTATAATAAAAAAGAGAACACTCTCTTAGCAAAGCACATAAGTTAATACATTTTTTCCCTTTAATTTTCAAATATTTGTCCAGTGTGAAATAGGCTTAAGGGTTATACTTAAATATTCGAATGTACTCACATGCGTATGTGTGTGCAGAATGTCAAATGAATTTTATTCTTTCTATTTAGATTTCAAAAAATCAACCTTTTACGTTTTTTTTTATTTCGATAACTTTTTATCTTCCTTATCTCATTTTTTTATTAGATTTCAGAAATATTTTTTGTTGTATATAAGTCAAACGTTTTTTACTTTTTCTATTTTGGTATTTTTAAACTGAGCCACAGAAGAAAACACTCAGTTATTTCTCTTACTATTATTATTGTTGTTGTTTTTGTTTTGTTATTGTAATTCCTCAAATTGTTTGCTGGGATATATTATATGAGCTTATACAATTGATTTTTTCTATGTTTTTTTTTATATTTAACGTTTGTCAGTTCATCTATTTGTTGGCATGACCTTAGGCTTTATCAAATATTAAATTGCTGTTTGTACTTTATAGATATGACATTTTGAAATAAGTTTATAAGACGGCTGTATTAGGAAATAAAAACTAAATCAAGCCGTTTTATTTCAATTCATATATGACTTGGCCTTTGTCAAAATTGAAGACACTTAAATGTTTAATAAAAAATTTTTGCCCTTAAGTTTATATTAATAATTTTAACCTTTTTTTTCCCAAAGTATTTGTACATTTGCTAAGCTTTTCAACTTGATCGATAGATTAAAAGTAGAAAAAACCTTTGCCAAAGGATCTAAGATGATTTTCTAAGCTTAAGTAAACGTGTTAAATTCTTTGAAAATTGCGTCATATTAAGATAATATAATTTAATGACGCCAAGCAGCTTAAAAACTTAAAAAATTACATTTAGAAAGAAATCAAAATATTTTTAATTCCACTTAAAGGTTTTTAATATTTAATATTAATAATTAACACTTGGGTTAAATAGAAGATATTTACTACCAATGCTCAGTACCGAACAAAGAGTGCTGATGAGGAGTTGTAGCGGGCTCTGAAAATGCATTCCACTCGGCTAGTGTCTGGAAACTAAACTTTTTCAAAATATTTCTTCAACATAAATCTTATCACAATAAAACTTGAACCAATTAGCCAGATAAAATATAAAAAAAAAAAAAAGGAAATTAAACATTAGGTTTTTGATAAGTAAACAACGCTTTTGGGTTTTGCTAAGTAATAAATAACCTAAAAATATATTGGTTTATGTGCTGGAAAATAAAGCTTAATTTTTAAAGCAGTTATTTAAAACAAGTTTTTGTTTATACATTTTTCTTTATACCTTAATCCTGAACATGTCAAAACTACATGCACATGCAGCCTTTTACTGCTTTGCATTAAAATTTATCTTACGCGTACATTATACATAATAGTTAAGGCCTTTCCGCATCTGAATTAAGTTACTAAGAGTCACTTATTGTGTAATAAAGTTTACGTTATAATTTTTTCGCTTTTTTAAACAGTAGAGGGTTTTACCTTAAGTTTAAACACTTACTCTTTATTTTGTAACCGATCGGCCATCCAGAGGCTGCCATTAACTATTTTGCCATATAGTACCTTTATTGTATTTTGTAACTTAATTGAATTTATGCAAATATTTTGAATAAATTATGTAAATACTTCGAATTAAAACTTTGTTAACACTTTTGTTTCTCTTAATTGAAATCCAGGAACTCTCTTCTGCTCTTTTCTCTCATAAGCAGCAACACTTGCATGCTTTTAGATACATATTTTCGCGTAACTTTTGATAGAATTGTCTTTTTGGTTACTCCTGTTTGTTTGTTTGTGTGATATTAGAAATAGGTAGATACTATGAAATATCTTTCAATACACATATGAAAAACTCCGTTACACAAATTAAAAGTTATTTTATAATGAAATAACTTCTAATGCGTTAGGAGTTACTTCATGAAATTTGGTGAAACTTGTATTTGGAAAGCACTTGAGCTAAGGTCGTTGGACTGAATCCACTAGAGTAAGAAGCCGAAGGCAGATTTTATACGACACTTTAGAAAAAACCGAAAAATTAATTAATTAACCCAAAATAAAACTCAAGACCACGCGCCTAATCGAAGGCTATAGCGAAGCCGGGAGTTTGAGTTCATTAGAGTCTTATCTTGTCTTGTCCGCAACACTGTTTGTTTGAAGAACAATGTCACTATAGTAAAATCTTATATATGGATATAAAATTTTTTTGCATTTTATATATTTCAATTGGGATTTATTTGTTGGGAGTTATTTCGTTATTGCTGGGAGTTATTTAATTTCTGTTGGGACCTGTTTCATTCGGATTATGTATTTCTTTGATTGGGGGTTATTTCGTTTTTGTTAGGACTTACTCCATTGGGAGATATTTCACTATTTTTGGACCATTTTGAAATAACTCCCAACCATTTGGAGTAACCTAATTTTACCACTGGGAAATATTTAATTTTTGTTGGAAGTTATTCCATTTCGGACTTATTTCATAGTAACTTAGAAAAATACACATTTTAACACTATACTATTTGTTTCCCTATCTCCTATATTATTTGATCACCTATTTATTCCAGTGAGAATGTCGATTGGTGGTTGTGAGCCAACGCAGTTATATAGTTGAATAATACTCTCAAAAGAGGGAGTTTTATACACAAAAAAAGTTAAATTCTGAGTCGATTAAAGCATGGCTATACGACCTCCCGTCTGGCTGGGTGTCCATGTACTCTTTACATCGAAGTACAGGTTGCATTTTAAAGATATTTGGATGAAATTTAGCATGGATAAGTTTTTACTATAGGGACTTAGCTTTATGTGTTCGGTAATAATTAAATTAATTTTTGACGTACCCTCATGTGGGTTTTACCTTATGCTATTTTTCAAAAGTAGCCCTCATTTAAGTATCCCCCCGGAATATAAATTTAGGCTACTAAAACCTCAAATATTACTCTCATTATTGTTAAGTTACAATTATTAACCTGCGGAGAAAATTTGGGTGTAAAAGTATATTCGGAATTTGACTGGCTTTTGGTGCTCAGTTTGGTAAAGTGATATTTTTGAGAGTCAAATTTGGCTTATTTGTAAAAAAGGGGTATAGCAACAAAAATTCAGGTATCTTTGCCAAGACTTTATTCATGATATCTATTGGAATTTTTTATATATAAATTTCACATCATAACGTAAGTCCACATAAACTTTGCTCATAGTTTGAAAAGGCTTTTATTTGCCAAAAAGCGAAGGCGTAGACTCTTATGTTTTTCACAGCTGCTGTAAATAACTAGTGCGTACCAAAATACCATAAGTAGCTAGTGCGTACCAAGCCTAATGACTGTATCAGAAAAGTCTAAAAAAACTGACTTGCTTCGTATGGATATGTTACAGATTTTTCTAAGAGCTGTCTGAGAATTTTGTTGTAAGATGTTCTAGTAAAATATAAACGAGTTGTGTTATAAATAAATTTAAAAAATTATAAAAAACTTATAGTATGGGTAAAGTTTAAATTTGCTAACAAATTTAGATTAAAATTAAAAACTATGTGGAAAAAATTATTTAACAGGTTTTTAATAAATTTTTCATTAGATTTGAGGAAGGATTCTTAAAGAACTCTATCAAACTTGAAATAGACAAATAGGCTTAAAATTTCTTAAAATACGTCTGACAGATTACATGTCAACAATTGGATATATATTTTGCGGTTAGAAGTCTGAAAAAATCTGTTAAGAATACCGCCACTTTGGTTGCCATTTCTGTTCGATATCTTATAGATGATGTCCAATTTTGCCGACTTCCCACTTTCTGAAATTTATAAACAATTCTATTTGCCTTCTGTGTATTTAAATGTTTTGCATACCTTTTAGGTTCTGTGTTACCGCCAGAAATTTCACACTTTGATTTTCAACCTTAAAATCAAAAGATTAACCTCTACATCTTTTTGTATTAAAATAAAAGGGAAAACTTCTGCTAAGGTAGACCTTGTGATTCCCTCATGTTTATTTAACTATGCTTTTGTTACTCAAAAAACTAGTTCAATATTCACGGACCTTTTATCAGCCGTACTTCACATTGTTCATACATTCTTTCCCCATTATGTTCAATGTAACAATGCCATTTAAGATGCCTTTACATGGTAATACATGTATAACGACATACCAAAAAATATTGCCAATTTACAAAAAATTTTACCAGGTTAAAGCTTAATCTATTAAGAAGGAGATAATATGGATGCAAAGCTTTACGAGTGCTCGGTAAATGTTTATTTTCTAAACCATTTTAGAAACTATTGTATAATAAATTAAAAATAAAAATGCAAGTTTCCCATAATATTAAAAAAAAATTAAACTCTATGAAACGAGATTATCGTAATAAATGGTATAAAGAGAAAGATTTAAGCTAAAAAATATTTAAAGTTAAATCAAAAAATACTGGTCTTCAATTTAAAAATATAAACAAAGCTTTACAGAAACAAGACAAGTCTAACTTACTTTCTTGCAACTATGGTCGCGGTCGTCGTAAGATCGAAACTAACAGTCGTCAAGTCATCAGAAGTAAAAATGCATTATTTCTTATTTAATACTTAATTTATTTAACTAAATTTTATTAACTGACAACAAGAGACACAAAAATAAACATAATTTTTCAAAGATTTCCTTGTTTGCTTTCATAAGAAAACAATTAGTTTGTTCTTCACGTAAAAAACAAACAAATAACAAGTTTTTCATATTTATACTTCTTCTTTGTAAATCTTTCAGTCATAAAAAGCACTTTAAGTTTGCCCGTATTTAATGGAAACATAAAAAGGTATGAATTGTTCTTTGCCTTCTTTATTGTATTAAGTGTTGTCTTGATAGTATTTTCAATACTCTCCCTGAATACAAATTCTTATAAATTATCTTGTTACTACAATTAAAATACGCTTTAATGGCAGTTACCTGCATACAATTTTACTGTTTTTTTTGCTTTCCTGCCATCATTCTTAATACTTATAAAGTGTCCGCGCATACAAAACAGTACGTGGGATAAAAAGTCGTGCGTTTTATATGAAAAATTTTAAACCAACACAAAAACATGTTAAATATGAAGTTGGATTTTTTATGTTGAATGTTTACTTTTATTGCTCACTGTTTGTTTAATTTGTATATTTAATACTTATTTGCAAATTTTATTTGTTCCGGTATTTTTGAATCTTTATTTTGTAATAAATACTTTACTCTGCGCTGATTTTTTTGCCCTGTCATGATATTTCTCTTGTACTTTTACCAATACCCAGCCACTTAATATTGTTTTTATACCCTTCACACTTGTGAAGGGTAAGTTTGTCATTCCGTTTGTGATGTCTTTATTATCCCTTTGGAACCCCATAAAGTATATATATTCTGGATCCTTATAGATAGGGAAGCCAATTTAGCGATGTCCGTCTGCCCGTGTTATGGTTGAAATCAACTTTCTAAAGCCCCCCGATGTCGCATAGACCCGAAAGTGGTACTATCAGAAATAGTCGCGAAAATATTGGTTTGAAATTCAGCAAAATCGCCCGATAAATAACCGAGATATAAGCAAAAAACCAAGACTTCCTCCTTTTTTTTTAGTCCAAAACAACAACAAAGAACATACTTATGTATGTAATAATAAAAAAACAACAAAAAAGCAACAAAACAAGAAAAAACAGAATCAGTCATATTGATATTAGTGAACACCCAAAAAAAAACTTTATTTGTATTAGTATTCATACATATAACAGGGTTGCCATACAAAGCTTAATTTAAAATTTTTTTTTTAATCGCTCCTATGGCTTCCAGCGTTCTCCAACAAAGGTAAAATGTAAGATCGACACATTTTTGTGGGTCATAGTTATCCTCTATCTCCAGCCCCTAATATGGTTGCCATAAAAAATTTTAAGAAATAAGGTAAAAACCGCTACAACTTCCCCGGAGTCGCCCCTAGAGGAATAAAATGTATTACAGACCCCCATTAGTTTTTTCTCCCAAACGTATTCCTAGAGCATACTTACCCCCTATCTCCACGCCCTAAGGGGGTTGCCATACAAAAATTACAAAAATTATGTAAAAATGCCCACAACTTCTTCAGAGTTGGCCTTAGAGCAATAAAGTGTAAGACTGACCCCTATTAGTTTACCCTCCCAAACATATTCTTAGAACATACTTACCCCCTATCCCCACGCCCTAATGGGGTTGCCATACAAAATTTACAAAAATGATAAAATGCCCACAACTTCTTCAGAGTTGGCCTTAGA
This sequence comes from Melanophora roralis, assembly GCA_963583895.1. Classification (NCBI taxonomy): domain Eukaryota; kingdom Metazoa; phylum Arthropoda; class Insecta; order Diptera; family Rhinophoridae; genus Melanophora; species Melanophora roralis. The sequence continues at coordinate 26,873,367 of OY757187.1, read as the reverse complement.
GCAATAAAGTGTAAGACCGACCCCTATTAGTTTACCCTCCCAAACATATTCTTAGAACATACTTACCCCCTATCCCCACGCCCTAAGGGGGTTGCCATACAAAATTTACAAAAATGATGTAAAAATGCCCACAACTTCTTCAGAGTCGGCCTAAGAGCAATAAAATGAACGACCGACCTGCATTAGTTTGCCCTTCTAAACATATTCCTAGAGCATATTTACCCTCTATCTCCAGCCCCTAATATGGTTGCCATAAAAAAATTTTAAAAAATATGGTAAAAAAATGCTACAACTTCCCGGAGTTGGCCCTAGGGGAATAAAATGTAAAACTGATCCCCATTAGTTTCCCCTCCCAAATATATTCCTAGAATATACTTACTCCCTATCAACACCCTCTAAGGGGGTTGCCATACAAAATTTAAAAAAACTAGGATAAAAAACACCACAACTTCCCCGTAGTCACCCGTGGAGCTTAAAAAATAACACGGACCCCTATTTAAAAATAAGAAATATTTCATAAGTGAAAAAATTGATAAAAGTAAAAAAGTTTGGGATTTCGAAAGGCCAATGTGAAGGGTATATAAGATTCGGCACAGCCGAATATAGCGCTCTTGCTTGTTTTTTATTATATTGTTATTATTATTTCCCTTTTACTTCTATTGTCACTGTTGAATTTTTAAATTTAAGTTGATATTACAGTGTCTCCGAAAAAAATATCTTTGGGGAAATATTAAAAAACTAAAAAAAAAAGAAAAAAACAATAAAATGATATAAGCGAAGGAAATTGAAAAAGTCTCCTGTACGTTCGTCTAAATAGTCATTCTCTAAAGGCATTTGTTAGTTGGAAATTTTATATTGGCTTTGGTAACAAACTTTTGCGTGACAATTGAAAATAAGTACGGCAAACAGAAATCTAGATACATTAACCACACACACATACATACATACATATGCACATACTGACTAAGCCAAGTCATTGAGTTAAGAAAATATTTGTATCCATTGGGTTAAATGGCAAAATAACAAACCTAACAGTGAACGATAAAGAAGAAAATGAGATACACAGAAACACACATATTAAAACTGGCTTCCCAAAGCTAGTTTTTAATACTCGGGGAATTTTCCATATTCAGCTTAAACTTAAGAACAAAGTTACAAAGAAAAAAAAAATTGTTAAATAAAACGTCATTAAACAAACACCTTAAATTTTATTTATATTTTTGTTAGTTTATAGGCATGTCGTTGGTTACTGAATGTCTGACTGACTGAGTGACTCATTCGCTATCAAACAGCCTAGACGCCCTAAGCTAGAATTTTGAAAATTTTGATTGTGAATACTTCCCAATTTGCATATAATAAGCTTGAATCTTGGAAAATTTGTTCCCGAAAGGGTAAAAATTGGCAAAATATGGAAAACCCGAAATTTTCGTATATCCCTAAATTTACCGATAGAACTAATATTAAAAAACATCATATTTTGTTTGAAAATTAAACAAACAAGGATTTGAAGTTATTGGCTCTAGGGGTAAAAACAGGGAAAAATTGTATCTTAATAGTGCCTAGGTCCACTTTGTATCTTCTAAACGAAAAATTATCAAAATAAAATACATAAATTGCATTCGACAGGTCTCTAAGAAATCTGAATAATTTGTTCCACCATCGTTTTAAAAAGTTAGCCCTCAAGGGCAAAAAAGCGTTAAAAAAGGATGAAGTTTATATAGTGGTACACAGAAAGAAAACCCGCTTTCTAATATAAAGAATTTTATTCTTAAATTTATCCAAAATCTTTCTTGAAATTTTTAAGTTCGTTCCGTACTTACATTTTCTTAAATCAAGCTTATTCGGATTGCTTCCATAAATCAAGCAGAAAAAATGCTTGTTGTTTTAATATATTATTTTACATTTGAAAACAAAGTGGTCTCGGTGGCCTAGAGGTAACGCGCTTATGCTGCAGTGCAGAAAGTCCATGGTTCGAATCTCAGCTTCGGTAAGTACAAAAAATTGAATTTTTAAATTGCAAATTTTAAGTATCTATAAAATGAAAATTAAATGTAGAATTCTTCTTCTTAAATAAAGCTCAAAAAAATGACATTTTATTTTTGAATTAATCCCGTTTACGGCTTAAATCAATCTTTTTTTGGCTTACATCAAGTACGGTTCCGAACTTAGATCAATCCTTTTTTGGCTTATATGTGGTTAAAAGTAAGAAATTTTGCACTTGATTTAAAAAAAAAAACCGTAATCACCGTACTTTTGACACTGCTATGACTTGATTTAAGTAAAGTTTACTTAGTTTATTCTTTGTGTGTACTTTGTAGATAGGTACTTTTTTGTAATTTTTGAAACAACAAAGATAGAAACAAAATTCAAAACGCATTCGGTTGGTTTGAAAAAATTATAAAACTATACTTTTTTTTAATTATTGGACTCTATGGGCAGTAAGGGGTAGTTTTTGTACGGTAACTTTTAAATTTTTAAGGCAAAAACGAAATTTAGAATTTTTGAAACTATAATCCTATGTACAAGACTAAAGACTAACCTCTAGACAAAAACACTTTTTTCTCATTCACTATTGACACAGAATGGGGTCGAAAATTTTGCAAAGTAAACAATAAGTACATTATTGTTCTTTTACGCATATTTGAGACTGTGACTCTAGAATATAATACTAAAGACTATTGATCCAGAACGAGGTTGAAAGTTAGCAAAATAGAAAAAAGTACTTTTTCACATTGTTATAAGTCTACAATAATCAAAGTGATGACTATAAGCCTGCATTAAGATTTAAAGTTATATGTAGCAAAAGAGTACTTTTTCGGTTTTTTGGTACAAATGTATTTTTTGATATTTTTTAGGAACTATCAAATTATGGTCTTTTGACGCCGATTAAAACCTGAAGTCAGATAAGCCTGAAAACCAAATCTTTCAAATGAAATAAAGGGTTAATAAATTTGGATATTATAAAAATAGACAACTTTAGATTCTGGTTTAAAATTTAATAGAATATCATGCAAACTGGACTTTTTTTTATCGTACGTAGTACTTTGTTTTAGTTAATATTTAAAACTTCGCTTACGAAGTAGCGACTTAATTGCCGCTTAATTAAATGTATTAAAACTTAATATTTTGAAAGAAAAATTATTAAACATAATATTGCGAGTTTTTTTCTATATAAGTATCAGCTTTTTTGGTAAATTTTTATGTGAAAGATACAACATCGAAGAAAACCTCTTTTCTTCCCGTCAAATTTTTGCCATAATTGAGGAGGAACAATTTTATGTCTAAATTTTATTCCGTTTTCCCGATGAACACAGTAAACTGCAGTCTAAATTATTTATCAGAGATTGGCAAAAACTGCTACTTAGTTGTGGTGTTATAGGATATTTAACACTGACACTTACAGTCAAGCCGTCATTAGGTCTCTCGCTGCATACTCTATATTAAAACTTATCCGTGAATGCCTTTTATCATTGATATAGAGAGTGATGTATTTTTTAAGGAGAAGCCAATAGACTAAACTATGTATTTGGGTTGCTGATATACTAAAAAAGTGGTATGAAATACGACAGGGACGACAACAGTGGCTTCTGTTGCATTTTGCCTTCTCTTTATTATTTCCGTGTAGAAGCATATATGGTCTTATATATCTACACATATGCAACGCCAATAAGTTTTGTAACTCTAGTTTGTTGGGAAATATTTTTCTCCATGACCCTATGATTTTTGGTTTTAGTACTTCGGACAAATTAAGCGAAATTTAGATAAATATTTTATTTTAATTAAAAGAAAAAAATTATTTACTTTGCGTCTTTGAAGTTTTAAAGAAAAATATCACATCTTTCAAATTTTCTTAAAATCATACTATCTTTAACCTGCGCCTTGATGGGACAAATCTATGCCTGGACAAATGTCAAAATCTAATGAAAAAGTCCGGTGTATTTTTACTGGTTTTTTAATACACTGAGTTTGACGTTTGCCAAGTCATCGATTTGTCTCATCATAGTACGTCTTACTAATATAAATTATAGCCATTTTTGAATTAAAATAAAAACAAGTAAGAGCGCTATATTCGGCTGTGCCGAATCTTTTATACCCTTCACATTGGTCTTTGAATATACCCAGCCGAGTAATTTTGTACTGCAAATAATGTAATAAAAAACCTTGTGCGAGTTTTAAAGTCCATAGAAAACTGTACAAAATTTTAACGTTCGTATGAATAATATAAATAGATGAAGAAGATTTGAGGTCTAAAGTTTTAAAAGTTTTCGACATTATTCATATTTAAAGGTTAATAAAACTTGTTAAATGTTATGGGATGTTCTAGTCCCCCTGCTTTTCTCCAACTTTTTCTCCAAAATGTATGAATTATTTGATTAATACTTTTTGTAGATTATTCGAAGTCGATAGCTGTAATAGTTTTCCAGAAGTAGCGTATCGAAAATTTCATAAAAATTGTTGATTTGTATGGGAGCTACCCCATCTTCACTCCCCATCCAAAAATTGTTTTCTTCAGAGCGTAGGCCTTGATATCCAATTACTTTTTGTAGAACATTTCATTTCTATATCTGTTATAGTTTCCGAGATATAGCGTTTCGAAAATTTTATACAAATCATTAATTTGTATGGGAGCTACCCTTTGTTTTGCCCCCACTCAAAAATGTTTTTCTTTAAAGTGTGGGTCTTAGCGTACAATTACATTTTAAGTCGATAGCTGTTATAGTTTACGAGATATAGCGCATAAGATATTGCACCAAATTTGTGCAATTGTAGGAAAAACACCCCTTCCCCTGGGGGCAAATTACGGCATTCGATTCGAATCGAAATTTAAAAATTCTTATTGGAATTCCTATATTAAAAGCATTGACAACTCGATCGATTGAGTAGAATTTCGATTCGAATCGAATGCCGTAATTTGCCCTCTGGTCTTATATGAAAAAACTTTTTCCATTATTTAGGTCCCTTCTTTAGAAGTATCCGCGCCAAGTTTTGTGGCATGAGTGACTATACTTACTGAGATATGTAGGGATATATGCACGGATTTTGTTCTAAAAAAATGGGTTACTTTGGGTTTTCGCTTATATCTCGGTCAATAGTGAACTGATTTTGCTGATTTAAAACAGCGATTTTCTCCAGGATATTTCTAATAGTTTGACACCATTAACTGGTCTGCATCTTTTTATTTGACTCCGGAAACTTGATTTCAACAGACGGACAGACGGACATGGCTATATCAACTTCCCTATTTATAAGGATCCAGAATATTTATACTTTATGGGGTCGAAAATGAATAATAAAGAAATTACAAATGGAATGACAAACTGATATATACCCTTATCACTATGTGATGGGTATAAAAATGTCATAAGCCTATCTTTGCACATACATTTACATAAACATATATAATATAATTATTGATATAAAATATTTTTATATTTTTAGCTAAAAACTACCAGGATGTTTTGTAGTTACCTGCTACATTGTAGCAAATTTTAAAGGCAACTATTTCGCCAGACACTTTTATAAGTTAAAGAGGACATAAGGCAAAAAATATGTTAATAACTTTCTTAAATATATTTTAATTCAAGCCGCATTTAACTAAAAAAATTTATATTAAAAGATAAAACATAAAACATTTGTGTGTTAAATTGTAAACTAAAAATACAGGTAAAAAATGATAAATAGCCAAAGGAAGTAATTTGTCATAAATATTAAAATTATATTATTCAAATAGCATGACTTGAATTTATTCAATTAGTCCTTTGGGTTTATGATTGTTGGAATTCCTTTTAATGTTAATTAAGGCTATTTAACAGGAGAATATATTTAGTGAACAGTTTACCCTTAATTAAACTACAAAATTATTCATAATGTTGGTGAAAATAAAAATTATAAAATAATTAAATTTATTTTATATATAAACAAACACGTCATCATAATATCATGTTTTAATATTTGTTTTTTTTTTTATTCCAATTCGGATAATTTTTTCTAAGGTTATGATGAGATGTATCAGCGAAACATTAGTAGGGCCCACAAGGAAATGTAAGCCTAATACAAAGAAATTAAAACGTATTTGACCTAACCACATTAAAATCTTTATAGTCCACAGGTTTTATTAAAGGCGAAAAATATTTTTGTTTTTTGCAAACTAGTGTAATGGCAAGTATTTACATATATCCTTAAAAGTTGTGTAAAAATTTGAATTACCTGAAACAAAATTTATTACAAACTCAGTTTTCATGGTTTAAAGAATATGCATGTGATAACGTGAAAACATTTCGATATTCGCTCAAATATTTCCTTTACCTTTTTTGTTTAATTATTTGTATTTTTACCCGTTTGGTTTTTTCATGCATAAAAAGCCCAAAGAAAACACCTCTGCGTTTTCATTTTTATTGCAGTAATTTATTCTTTAACAATAATTTATTTTATTTTTATAGATTTCTGTTGCTGTTGCATACTGTTTGCTTTTATTTCATGTGTTTTTTCTCTGATATAAAAATAACATTTGGTTACCTCCTTCAATACACATTCACCTGCGTACCACTCAATTTATCAATCTGTGCATGTGTGCGTTTAAAGCACTTTTACACCTTTCATACCTGGAACGAAACATATTGAAAAATTGCAAAGTATAAGCAATATCAATTACCATTGCTAGTGAAATTGCCATACATTTGTATTGAGTTCAATGAAGTGCAATATATCGTAACGATATTACAGTGCCAATATATCAGGAATAAGCGTTATTCTACCAACACAAATTTTTGCAAAACCGGCATCCAGTCTTCCCAATCAACAGGTTTTAGCTAATTAATGTTGAATAATAACGATGGTTGTTGTTAAATGTAATGTTAATAATAATTAGAGCACTATAATACCACCCACCACTTAAACTGCATTTCGCATAAATTCGTATAATTATTTCCAATCAATAGAAACAACAACACTTATAACAACTGCAACAACAATGAATTTTAGGAGAAGAATTAAAGAGCCGTGAATTAGAGGTAAATATTTCTTTGTGTAAATATTTGTACTTTTTGAACAAAATTACTCATAAACTAATTTCGCGTTTGATAAAACTTAAAGAGGTTCTTGTTAAAATATTGTTTTAATGAACATTATATTTTCCAATGTTGAATGTATGTTTGTAAGAATGTAAGTATACGTTTCAATTAGCTAATGTTGCAGAATAATTCATTTGTAATAATCTGAAATGCCCTTAGCTAATGTCCTTATATACTCCTCAAGAGTATGTTAACTTAAACATGTGTTTACAAAGAGAATATTTAATTTATTTGCCTTAATATGGCAAGAGGGACGGTAAATTAGCGATTTATGTTAATATATTTGCATTTAAATATAAAATTCATTATGAAAGTCGTATTAAAATTTGTTGGGACCAAGAAAAATAATACGTCGTTTAGAAATGCGTTCAATTTACCAAATGTCTTAATTAGCTTTAAGGGAAACATTTAAATAATATATTTCTTTTCACAAAATAATGCGCTTTATATAATATTTTTATTATTACACTAAGGTGCAATAAAAATTTAATTTTTTTTAAATATACAACAACATACTTTGTTTAATAGGTTTTTTTATTCGTTATCCGTTAAAAATAATGAATCGCGTTTTACTTAGCTTAAAAATATGAACAAATTTAGTAATTAAATTGAAAATCTACATATAACTATTTACACTAAAACAGTGCCCGAGTATTTACTGCCGAAAAAACTTGATACGATATGCAATAATTTTTAAAAAAGCTCTGTTTTTAGTTAAATACTTTTTTGTCTACTTCTTTACCTTACCCTTCACATAGCGATAAGGGTACATATCAGTTTGTTATTCCGTTTGTAATTTTTTTATTATCCATTTGTGACCCCATAAAGTACATATAATCCGGATCCTTATAGATAGGGAAGTTGATATAGCCATGTCCGTCTGTCCGTCTTTCCATTTGTCTGTCTGTCCGTCTGTTGAAATCAAGTTTCCGGAGTCAAATAAAGTGATACGGACCAGTTATTGGTGTCAAACTATTAAAAATATCCCCGAGAAAATCGCTATTTAAAATCAGCAAAATCGGTTTACTATTGACCGAGATATAAGCGAAACCCCAAAATAACCCATTTTCCTAGGGACAAAATCCGTTGATATATCCTTCTATATCTCAATAAATATAGTCATTCTTGCCATAAAACTTGGCACGGATACTCTGAAAATAGGGACCTGAATAAAAGAAAAATATTTTTCTGATAGGATCAGGGGAAGTGGTATTTTTTCTATAATTGCACAAATTTTGTGAAATATTTTATGGGCTAAGTCGTAGAAACTATAACAGCTATCGGCATCAAATGTTTTACAAAAAGTAATTGGACAACAAAACAAAAAAAAATTTTTGGTGGTGGGTGAAGAAGGGGTAGTTTCCATACAAACTAATAATTTTCATGAAATTTTCGATCAACTATATCTCGGAAACTAAAACAGCTATCGACTTCAAATGTTCTACAAAAAGTAATTGCACAATAAGGCACACATTTGGAATAACATTTTTTGGGCAAGGGAAGCGGTAGCTGCCATACAAATTAACAATGTTTATGAAATATTCGAAACGCTATATCTCGGAAACTAAAACAGCTATCGACTTCGAATGTTCTGATTGTTGACAATAAGGTTTGAATTTTAAAAAAAAAAAATTATTTGGATAGAATCAGGGGGAGGGGAACCTTCCATATAAATGGACAATTTTTATAAAATTTTTGATACTCTATATCTGGGAAAATATAACCGAATGTCATGCAAAAAGTAATGATCAAATATTTCATACATTTTGGAAAAAATAGTTGAAGAGGTGCAGGGGGACTGGAACCTCTCATACAAATTAAATACTTTAATTAAACTTTTATTATGAGTAATGTCGAAGACTTTTAAACTCTCGACCTCAAACTTTTTACATTTTGTTTTTATTAAACATGCAAACGCATGTATTGTAAGATTTTCTTTTTTAAAAGCTAGGATTGCTATCAATTTCCAATCCGGCACAAAGTATTTGTATTATAATATTTGCATTACAAAATAACTCGGATAGAAAAGATGTCTGGGTATATTAAAATACCAATATGAAGGGTATATAAGATTCGGCACAGCCGAATATAGCGCTGTTACTTGTTGTTTGTATTTTATTTTTGTTAAACTAAATGTTTTAAGAGACATTTTTCCTTTTCATTCTGGCTTAAATTCATTATATAATTCTTTCGATTAGAAGAAATTAATTTTTTTCTTTAGATTTGAAAAAAAACTTTATTTAAAAATTAATGTTTTCCTACCGATACTAGCCGAGAATGCATTGTCGAAACCACCTACCTAATTTCATCATCAGTTCTTTTTGTACGGTAGTAGTGCTTTTGGCTGTAAACATCACCTTTTTAACTTACATGTTATCCCGAAGGATACGTTTGTATGTTTGTATGTATTTTGGGTTAATAGCATAACTTTTAGTGTTCATCCGGAGGTTGTGGAGAGCCTCCGCAAACAACATTGTTGTACGCAATAGATCGCACGTGAGTTCAGTATCAAAGTTGTATTAATCATAGAACGTTTGAGCGTACTATATTCACATGGCCCTGGTGGCCATCATCATTTTGTATTCAATAATAGTTATTGAATCAAGAATATGCTTTAATACGTCTATTGACATATATCTGAAAAGATGAGTTTAAGAACTGTTGCTATTTAGATAGATATTATGAAGTTATAAATAATTTTTGCAAGAGTCAGCAAGTTGTGATAAGGTGATGTGGAAGCCAGTAAACCCCTTCAAATTCCCTTTAAGCCCTGAACTGCTGAACTCATAAGCTTGGAAAACGTCATCTTTTAAAAATATCTGACCAGGTATCCTTTTCTTAACTTAAGTCGAAGGTAAAGTTAGTGGAGACGAAGGTTATTAATGGAATAACTGCAATAAACTTATTGAGAATTACTATATACAAAACAAAGCACTCAAAAGTTATTTCAAAACCCCAACAAACTATTTGCGTGGAACTGACTAATAATAATTGGCGATTAAAGGCAAAATGTGGTTGTGATTGACTGATTGAATCTTTTATACTTTTTTAACTTTCACAAACATTTTTGTGCTAGGAGCTTTCTAAGAAAATTCCACTATAACCTTTATAAGTAAAGAAAACAACTTCTAAATTTTTGAGTTACACAAAAGTCGAATTAAAAAAGAAAAACTAGAAAAAAAATATATATAAAAATTGATTAAATTTCATCAATAAGTATAATTTATTTAAAATTTAATAATCCCATATTTTGACACATTATTTGCGTTTCATCAATAGAACAAAAATAATGAGTTTATTTAAAAAACCTCATATATTTAATAGTTATTAACGAATTACATATAAATGTTTATAAATTCACATAAAGTCTATTAAGGTCACGCTAAAGTCCAAAACAATTGTTGTGTAATTAATTAAAATTCAATACATACTTACACCCAAAAGCAGAAAATATGATATTTAAATGCACAGTGGGGTATTTTGTATACTTAAAGTCACCTGTGACTTTAAGTTTTTAATAAAAAAGTAAACCTTTATGCTGGTTTTATTTCGGTTAGTAAAAATTTCTTTGAAAACAAACATCTGTTTTTGGGCATATGAATTACTTAAGTAAGGCTATATAATCAACAACCATCCAGCATAAAAATTTAAATGGTTATGAACCTTAAAACTACCACTGTTTTATTAACGTGAAAAAATTTGAATAAGCCATATTAAAAAGTCTCATTATTTTTTTTACCATTGTGCGAATTAAAATAGTCATGTTTGTCATTGTTTTAAACCCCACAAATGTCATAATTAGCAACTGGCTATCCACAACAATAATGACATCAACAGAAACCCTTACTCTTAGAGCAATACACGTGCCATTTGTTTTGATATAATTTCTAAAATAGAAACTTAAATAAAAAACAATTACTCTGTGGTTGTCATCTATTTTAACATCATCATTTTAAGAACATTATTAGGTTTTAAATGGGAAACTTTTTCATACCCTTAATATTTGCAGAAGAATATTATTGAAAACAGTTAAAAAATTGTGTGTTTTCTAAATATATTATATACATTAGAGGGGTCCTTATTTGTATGATAAAGTTTAAGAGTGTCTTATTTTCGGTCCGCCGGATAGATTTTGTTTTTTTTATAAAAAAAAATTAAATAAGTCAAGTTTGGGAGTTTGTTTTAGGTTGGGATTTCCTATTTGCATTGTCAGTTAATTGTTTGAGAATAATTGTTAATAAACTAAAAGATTCAAAATTTTTTTCAAAAACCCAACAAATAGTTTTTTTTATCAACTGTTTGGAATTTGTCCTTATAATTAAACTAAGATTGGGGTAAAATCATAAATTTTATTTGAAATTGTAAAAAAGTATGATTTAATAAAATTGTGTTTTATTTTAATGCTACTATTGCAATACATAAATGAATCTAACATATTTTTAAACCAAGCATAAGTAACATAAATCCAATTAAGACTTCCATGCAAGATAATATAAAATTCCAATTGACTGAAAATTTTGTAAAAAGAATTAATAAGAACCTGAATTTTTTTAAATTTTCCATTTTTTCAAATTTATTTTAGTAAATTTTTAAATAACTTAAGTTGTTGGTTTTGGCTAATTTTAGTTCAAATAAGATCTTCTCGTTTGACTTCGTAAAAAATCATTGAAAAAATTTTTATATTACTTTTCAGAAAAAAATGCTACTTACCTCCAACTTATACAAAAATCAATGTACGTATAAGTAATAATTAATACGTGATTGTATTAAATATTACGTATACGCACAAAAGAGATTCGTGCGCTCTACTACATGGTGTCTGGTGACAAATTTATATTTTTAAATACGATTATTTTAAAAAGTAATAAGCCGTGCGCCGTTGGAATTTTCGATTGTGCGGATTTGTCAGTAACAATGTCGCTTTCGTCGGGTGAGCATGCATGGGGGCTACTATTTTCCTTGCTTCTTTTAATTAAGTTTTTTTTTCTAAGTTTTTTTTATGGCATTTTTAAAATAAAATAATATAAAATAAAATAAAATAAAATAAAGTAAAATAAAACGAAATAAAATAAAAAAAATAAAATAAAATAAAATAAAATAAAATTAAAAAAAAAAATAAAATAAAATAAAACGAAATAAAACAAGTAAGAGCGCTATATTCGGCTTTGCCGAATCTTATATACCCTTCACATTGGTCTTTAAATATACCCAGCCGAGTAATTTTGTACTGCAAACAATATAATAAAAAACCTTGTGCGAGTTTTAAAGTTCATAGAAAAAATAACAAAATTTTAACGTTCGTATGAATAATAGAAATAGATGAAGAAGATTTGAGGTCGAGAGTTTTAAAAGTTTTCGACATTATTCATATTTAAAGGTTAATAAAACTTGTTAAATGTTCTAGTCCCCCTGCTCTTCTCCAACTTTTTCTCCAAAATGTATGAATTATTTGATTATTACTTTTTGTAGAATATTCGAAGTCGATAGCTGTAAAAGTTTTCCAGAAGAAGCGTATCAAAAATTTTATAAAAATTGTTAATTTGTATGGGAGCTACCCCTTCTTCACCCCCCATCCAAAAAATTTTTTCTTTAAAGCGTAGGCCTTCTTGTCCAATTACTTTTTTAGAACATTTCATTTCGATATCTTTTATAGTTTCCGAGATATAGCGTATCGAATATTTTATAATAATTGTTGATTTGTATGGGAGCTACCCCTTTTTTTGCCCCCACTCAAAAAAATTATTCTCTAAAGCGTAGGCCTTATTGCCCAATTACTCTTTGCAGAACATTTGATTTCGATATCTGTTATAGTTTTTGAGATATAGCGTATCGAATATTTCATAAAAATTGTTAATTTGTATGGGAGCTACCCCTTTTTTTGCCCCCACTCAAAAAATTTTTTTCTTTAAAGCGTAGGCATTCTTGCCCAATTACTTTTTTAGAACATTTGATTTCGATATCTGTTATAGTTTCCGAGATATAGCGTATCGAATATTTTATAATAATTGTTGATTTGTATGGGAGCTACCCCTTTTTTTACCCCCACTCAAAAAAATTATTCTCTAAAGCGTAGGTCTTATTGCCCAATTACTCTTTGCAGAACATTTGATTTCGATATCTGTTATAGTTTTTGAGATATAGCGTATCGAATATTTCATAAAAATTGTTAATTTGTATGGGAGCTACCCCTTTTTTTGCCCCCACTCAAAAAATTTTTTTCTTTAAAGCGTAGGCATTCTTGCCCAATTACTTTTTTAGAACATTTGATTTCGATATCTGTTATAGTTTCCGAGATATAGCGTATCGAATATTTCATAAAAATTGTTAATTTGTATGGGAGCTACCCCTTTTTTTACCCCCACTCAAAAAAATTATTCTCTAAAGCGTAGGCCTTATTGCCCAATTACTCTTTGCAGAACATTTGATTTCGATATCTGTTATAGTTTTTGAGATATAGCGTATCGAATATTTCATAAAAATTGTTAATTTGTATGGGAGCTACCCCTTTTTTTGCCCCCACTCAAAAAATTTTTTTCTTTAAAGCGTAGGCATTCTTGCCCAATTACTTTTTTAGAACATTTGATTTCGATATCTGTTATAGTTTTCGAGATATAGCGTATCGAATATTTTATAATAATTGTTGATTTGTATGGGAGCTACCCCTTTTTTTACCCCCACTCAAAAAAATTATTCTCTAAAGCGTAGGCCTTATTGCCCAATTACTCTTTGCAGAACATTTGATTTCGATATCTGTTATAGTTTTTGAGATATAGCGTATCGAATATTTCATAAAAATTGTTAATTTGTATGGGAGCTACCCCTTTTTTTGCCCCCACTCAAAAAATTTTTTTCTTTAAAGCGTAGGCATTCTTGCCCAATTACTTTTTTAGAACATTTGATTTCGATATCTGTTATAGTTTCCGAGATATAGCGTATCGAATATTTCATAAAAATTGTTAATTTGTATGGGAGCTACCCCTTTTTTTGCCCCCACTCAAAAAATTTTTTCTTTAAAGTGTAGATCTTTGCGTACAATCACTTTTTGTAGAACATTTTAAGTCGATATCTGTTATAGTTTCCGAGATACAGCGTATCGAATATTTTATAACAATTGCCGATTTGTATGGGAGCTACCCCTTTTTTTGCCCCCACTCAAAAAATTTTTTCTTTAGAGTGTAGATCTCTGCGTACAATTACTTTTTGTAGAACATTTTAAGTCGATAGCTGTTATAGTTTACGAGATATAGCGTATCGAATATTTTATAACAATTGTCGATTTGTATGGGAGCTACCCCTTTTTTTGCCCCCACTCAAAAAATTTTTTCTTTAAAGTGTAGATCTTTGCGTACAATTACTTTTTGTAGGACATTTTATTTCGATATCTGTTATAGTTTCCGAGATACAGCGTATCGAATATTTTATAACAATTGTCGATTTGTATGGGAGCTACTCCTTTTTTTGCCCCCACTCAAAAAATTTTTTCTTTTAAGTGTAGATCTTTGCGTACAATTACTTTTTGTTGGACATTTTATTTCGATATCTGTTATAGTTTCCGAGATATAGCGTATCGAATATTTTATAACAATTGTCGATTTGTATGGGAGCTACCCCTTTTTTTGCCCCCACTCAAAAAATTTTTTCTTTAAAGTGTAGATCTTTGCGTACAATTACTTTTTGTAGAACATTTTAAGTCGATATCTGTTATAGTTTCCGAGATATAGCGTATCGAATATTTTACAACAATTGTCGATTTGTATGGGAGCTACCCCTTTTTTTGCTCCCACTCAAAAAATTTTTTCTTTAGAGTGTAGATCTTTGCGTACAATTACTTTTTGTAGAACATTTTAAGTCGATAGCTGTTATAGTTTACGAGATATAGCGCATAAAATATTTCACTAAATTTGTGCAATTGTAGGAAAAATACCTCTTTCCCTGGTCCTATCTGAAAAAACTTTTTCCAATATTTAGGTCCCTTCTTTAGGAGTATCCGTGCCAAGTTTTGTGGCAAGAGTGACTATGCTTACGGAGATATTTAGGGATATATGCACGGATTTTGTCCTAAAAAAAAATGGGTTACTCTGGGTTTTCGCTTATATCTCGGTCAATAGTAAACCGATTTTGCTGATTTTAAATAGCGATTGTCTTCAGGATATTTCTGATAGTTTGACACTATTACCTGGTCTGTATCTTTTTATTTGACTCCGGAAACTTGATTTCAACAGACGGACAGACGGACAACGCTAAATCGGCTTCCCTATCTATAAGGATCCAGAATATATATACTTTATGGGGTCGCAAATGAATAATAAAGAAATTACAAACGGAATGACAAAGTGATATATACCCTATCACTATGTGAAGGGTATAATAAAATAAAATAAAACAAAATAAAATAAATAAAGTTAAACAATAACTTCCAAATATAATTCAGGATTTGATTCCAATTTTTTTTAACTTACAGGATTTGTTTTAGGTTAAGTATGTCTCTATACCTTTCAATGGTTCTTACACCAAATCATTAGTAAGCTTTGACCAAATTCTTAAAAAACATTCTAAATATTTTTTGTTTTTATTTAATTCCTTTAATAATTTTTAAATCTGTAAAAAGTACTGACAAGCCTTCATTTTTATTATAATATTATTGTTTGGGTGAAAAGAAATCCGGTTTTGTGAGTTTGGTTTAATTTAAAATATAATTAAAATAATTTGCTTACAATGATTAAAACAGAATATATTATATGTCCTTTAGTTCAGTTAAGTATAAAATTACAAAATTGTTTTTTTATGCCCTCTTTCCTTCTGCTGATATTTTTTAACTTAATCCTGCGCAATGTTTGTGACACCATTTACACATAAAATTTACAAAGTACTACCCATTTGTTAAATCAACAACGTTACACACACTTGTACAGAGCTAAATTGTCATTAACATGCAATGTACCTAAAATTATAGCGTTTTCCACATCACTTTCCTTTTCCTGGGCTTTAATGCATATGTAATTATGTTGCTTTTGGGTTTTTTTATTATTTGTGCTTTAATATGCAACCGGTTTTATTTTTTTAGGAATTGAGTGTTTTGTCTTTTATGTATTTATATATATATAAATACATTGGGAAAAATTATATTTAAGAAAAAAATTTGTTTTAAAAAATTGGAGTAAGAAATGGGAGTAAACAATTCAAATAAAAAAGAAAGACTAATTTCTTCCTAGAATCCAATTGGGGCTGGTGCCCCTCATGGTAATGTTTTAAGACTAATTTTCTACTTGTCAAATATCATATGGGCATTTCCATGTTATCGTACGTGACATTTGTACGCCTACAAAGTGGTGTAGATTTTGCAAAAAGAGTGGTAACTGAAAAGTTGTTTCGTCAATATGTTACATTTAGAGGGTACTACAATCTAAAAAAAAAAAAATCATGACTTTGAAAACCTTGCCGGCCAAAATATCGGGCGAAAAAGGTGCATATCGTATGTGACAAAAAACGGAAGTGATGTCGAGGTGCATGCACATATATACGAAAATCTGCGAATTGTAAAAGTTTTTTTCCTTTCTTTAAGTTCTTACACCAAGCCAAATATTTTTCCTTGATAATCCATAATTTTTAAATAAAAAAAGATTTTTAGATGATTTTGTTATGAACAAACCTTAATATCGTTCGTGACATACCGTATGTGACAGATTTTTCTCTTATAGTATTTGTCTGAAAAAAATAGGTTTTTTAAATATATGTTTACATAACAAATTTAAAAAGAATTAAAAAATGTTTATTCGGTGATAATAGCAATAAAAACAATAAAAGGTTAATTTCATTTCTTACTATACACTATGTACTTGGGCGCTGCCACTTAATTATTAAATTTTAATTTTTTCTCTTACTGAATACGCAGTTCGAGAAACATTTATATACTGACTATCATGATAAGTAAACGAATGAAGTTTTCTTATTTTTTGGATGGGCTGGACATTTTGACATTTTTCATGGAGATGAGCAGAAAACCCTTCAATCTCTTCGGTAGCAACATAAAACAAATTAGCTTTTTCCACATATTTATGAGCACATTCATAAAATGAGAAAGCATCTGGCAAGATTAATTTATTTGCTTTTACAATTTGCCAGACCTCTCTTTTAACAGTACCACCTACTCCATCAACTGCACCTTTACCATGTGATGTGGCAAAGAAATTCCATTTTAAATGTTGGCAGCTAAATTTGTTTACAAAAGAGGGAATACTTTTTAAAATGAATTTGTTTTTAAATTGAGCGCTACTCCAATCAGAAAATATGTATATAGACGATATATCCTCATATTGTTCGCTTATTTCAAGCATAGTTTTTGTAATAAAATAGTAAACATCAAACTTATTGTGTGTTAATTTGTCGTTAATTATTTTTTTTGCCTTTTTTGGCTGCATCTGCGAACTTTTTTTGATAGATATGCTGTCATTCAGCCTCCTTTTTCCGGTACTTCTTTATTTGTTCTTCGTTTTTCTTCAAGTCCTCCCTCCATTTCTTTGTAGTCTCATAGCTATTTTTACCCATCTTAATAAAATATTTATAATTATAAAGGAATTTGAAAGTATTAAATTAAATTATGTTACTTACAATATCGTATGCTACAAACTTTGAAAGACTATAAAATTTTTATTGCATTAAATTTAAAAAAAAATCGATCAATATTTGTTTGCGAGACTTATCTTGCTTTGAACTTTTATTTTTAAATACTTGCGACCGGTCGAATTCAAATGATGACGACAAATAACGTTTTTGCATTACGTACGTGACATTGGAATATCATTCAAAGCAATCTATAAAAAATACCGCTATTCGAACTCTAAATTTTTAATTTCATAATGGAACTTGGCCACTGATGTTGTAACATTATTTTTAAAGTATAATTGGAATATTACAATTACCTAAATTTAGCCACTAGTTAAGACAAAATAGTTAATTTCAAATTCTGGAAATTGATCAAAGAGATTACCAGTTTAATCTGCTATTTTTGCTCTTTTAAAATTATAATTAGCTATAAATACTTTTACATAATAAAATTTAAGTGTTTTATTGCTCTTTGGTATATTTAAAAAAAAGTTGCGATGACTTTTATTTTTCCAGCCGTGGTTGACATATTCATGGAAATGCCCATATGTGGGTTTCACTCTTAACTATTTAATTGTTGACTTAGTAGAAGAATTTTCCAAAGACGAGTGGCATATACATAAAACTGCCACTCAAATACCAGACACTGGTGTTGAGGTATTGGAAAAAGTTTATTTTTTTAGTTATATATTGAAGGGTCCTGGTAATTATTATTTTTTGCAAAAATATTTGAGTTCGAATTTTTAAAATCTTTTCCAGTGAGACTCTATAGAGGTTATAACAATGAAGG